>CM037160.1:42854298-43264298 GCA_020921065.1 Vaccinium darrowii | reverse complement strand
GTCGATCGATAAGTACAAAGCTAGGCTTGTCATTAAAGGCTATAGGCAAAAAGAGGGCCTAGATTACTTTGATACTTATTCGCCGGTCTCAAGGATCAATTCCATTCGAATGATAATTGCTATTGCAGCTTTGCGAAACCTTGAGATACATCAAATGGATGTCAAAACAGCTTTCCTAAATGGCGATTTAGAAGAAGAAATCTATATGGAACAACCCGAGGGTTTTTCCGCACCAGGCCAAGAGAGGAAAGTCTGTAAGCTTGTTAGATCTCTGTATGGTCTAAAGCAAGCTCCTAAACAATGGCATGAGAAGTAAAAAATTACAGCGGCAATCCCGAATTCCAAATAACAAATTCCATTGATATAATCATACATAACTGATTACAATAAAATGAACACGAAATTGACAAAACTGGAAATTACAGAATTGAAACAGAAACTGTAAATCAGAGATACAAACAGTAGAAACGCCGAGTCATGTGTAACCACACTCTCCTTAACAAAGATGCGCCGCCTACCGTGGGTGTTGTAGGATGAACCGACGTCCTCGTCCCAGGATGAAACGGCTAGAACCACAACCACCAGAACACCGCCGCTGGAAGCCTTGGCGAACTGTAACTAACGTCTACCTCTCTCTCACAAGAACGGTTTCTGGACTGTAAGGTATTGCTCGAATTTCTTATGCCCAAACCATGACCCAAAGCTGAGTTTAAATAGGAGTTTGGAGGAGCTGAAATCATCAATACGGGATAAATGAGGAGCCTCCCAATTCAATGACGAAATTAAATCAGCCAAATGAATTCTGCAATTCATTTCAGAATATGTAACCCCAGCCTTGAATCCGAAAATGAATTGGAATAATGCTGCCATTATCTCCTCTTTCATGAGGGGAGTTACGTAGGCATTATGAACCCGTGGGGTGGTCTCGGTTGCCTCGGGAGACCCTCCGAGTGCCCCGGGTTTCATTCACAAAAACCCAACAAACAACTGATTTTTAGTCAACTCGGTTAGCTTCCTCTACCCACATTGGAGCCATCTCACACGAGAGGCCTCATAGAAGCTGTTCTTGTTTGAGAATTTGATCCTCCTATATATATTAACTGATTTGACAAATTTTAGTCCTAAAACACTGAAATATTGTAGTGGAGAGTTAGCATAGTAGAACCATGATTAACAAGCGAGTCAATAGTGTTGAGCAGTTGATTGTTCAAACTTGGTAAAAAAAACTTAACGAGCTTCAAAAGTACGTTTAAACTTAGCTTGTTAATGACTAATCTCAAATGAGCTTTAATCGAGCCAACATTGAGTAGCTTAAATTGTTTATACGCCCTCCTTCCCATAATTAGAGTTCAATATTTTATTTTAGACTGTCCCTTAATAATTGCATGTTTTGTAAAGTTTGTGTGTAAAAGTTTATATATTTTTCCTTTTGTTCTTAAAAGTAGATTCTTTATTGTAAAGTTAGGAGGTAAAAGTATAATAATGATGTCTCCATACTCCATAGAGGATAGTTAGGGAGTAATTTTTAATGTGTAACAATGATTTCTCCATAAAGAGTTAGATTTATGAATTGAGATGCCTAAAAATGAAAGGAGGGAGTACATCATAAGTCCAACGAAGAGTCATAACTTGTCCAAGCTTGCAAAAAAATGTTCATGCTTAGTTTGTTGAAGCAACAAATGGATGTTGAACGAGCAACCATGAGCTTGAATCTGTGAAATTTGGTTCGTTTATCAGCCCTAGAAGCATGAGTGCTATTTTTTAAAGCCCTTTTCTTTGGGTAGATTTCATCAACACCCCTCGGGTTCATCTTTAGTACAAATTCCCCATCCGTACAGTTGAAGTAATTACTCTACAACCCCTCTCAGGCTATGTTTGACAGAAAATGTTAACAGAGTTCTACGAAATGTGAGCCTTGCCCTAACAATAAGTTATCATCATTTTGATAAATTACACAAATGTCCTAAAAAATATTCCTTTTAATCTCCAAATGGATCATCGGCTCCATCATCGTCAAACCATCTTGTCATCTTAGTCGGACAACACCATGTTTTTTTCTTCATTTTCCTCTCTTCGCAGCCTGTAGCCGACCCCAATTGATTGGGACATAAGGCTTGGTTTGGTTTGGTTCCTCTCTTCGCAGCCCACTTAGCACTATCAAACAACCCGTTTACGAACCCACCCGTTATGATTCTCGCTGCATCATTTAGAACCACCATTGTCCATCTCTTCTTCTTTTCGTGTTCATGCATCAATCAAATTTCTTCGGCTTTACTTCACTAGGTTTGCACAGCTCTACCTGAAAAATAAGTGGATATATATGTGAAGATTGCTTAGTTGGGCCTAACTGATTGATGGATGAAAAAACGGTTCAAGAAATTGGGCAAATTCTTCTGGGATCCAAGATTGGGGAAATGGATTTCCAAATCTTCTTTTTATTCTGTTAATTTGGTGTCAATTTAATGGCTTTTCCTTCCTATGTATATATCCATAAATCTATCTCCATCCATGCACAAACAACAAAGCACAAAGCAGTTTTAAAAGAATAATGGGTATTCTAAAAGTTTTAACTGCTTACATTCGCTTTGACCTAACCATTGACTAACAGTAGGGGTGTAACTCGAATGCAAATATAAACCTAGAGAGGGGAAAGTTATTTCTCATAGGTGGAGGGGAAATTTGTACAAAAAGTAAATCTCAGGGTATGTGGGTGATAGTTGTCTATTGAACCAATTGAAGCCTTCGGTAATAAAAACAAGCAGATGAAGGCTACTTGGGCACAAGCAATAACAAACCAGAAAATACTAACTTTGTGTTTTTACAAGCTAATATCATTGACAAGAGTTGGTATTGGCTACTTTGAACGAGGCAGTATCACAATCCGTACTGTTGTACTGCCAAGAGATCTAGAAGTCTGCATACAACACTGTAAGTCCTCATCACAAGCTATTAAAATGAAATCATCGTCCTCGTCTTTGTAACAGATATCATAGGTTCCAGCTTCCAGGCGAAGCCTCTTAGCAACTTCCAGCTGCAATTCTTGCATTCCCGACGACATAGAAAGACGAAATTTTATAGTATATTCAGAGTATTTCGCCATTATCGCCACCATTTCCATTTCCCGGGATGCTGCATTGTGTGGTTGTATGTGAACATCATCGGCACCAACCTTGTTTCTGTTTTGAGGTGGCCCTAGATGAATTCGATAATCCCTACCATCTGAAGCTTGATTAGGAGGCACATCAGAAGTCAATTGTGATATTCCTTCCTGAAGAACGACACGCGATGGCTGTGGGGTACCAACCTTGTCTATGTTGCGAGCTGGAACATCATGAGAGGGCTGTGGTGCACCAACCTTGTCTATCTTGCGAGGTGGCCACCGCCGGATACCATAATCCCTACAGATATGCTTCAAAGTAGATGAGCTAACTGCAAAAGGAAAATTTCATATGAGAAACTACTTCACATACTCTAACTCAATCTGTATGGAGACAGTCTTGATGAAAGAAACAATCAGGACCACAAGCAATTATGGCTTACCATTGAGTTGTCTTGCAGCACCGTCAAGTTTCATCTTGGAACATTGAAGTATTTCCTCTTGAGGAATTTCAATTCGAACTCCAGTTTTTCCCTTTTTCCTTTTTTGCTTTGTGATGGTGCCTTCTTCCGAACAAGTTGCATCTGAGTTGCAGTGTTCAGGTAACGCTGAGGCAAATACCTCCTCCTCCTGCCAATTCGGAATCAAGGAGAGAGAATAAGTAAATTTGGCCTCCTATGTCCTATGGATTTACTTTATTTGCTTTTTTTTTTTTTTTTTTGTAAACTTTACCCCAGTTTATGGGAAAAGGAAGTATTTTATGTAAAATCCAATCTCCTTAAACTCCAACAGTGTGAAGATTCCTGATAACTACTGAGTCTTGCATAAGCAAAAAACTTGGACCTATACAGCTATCAGATTTCAATTCATTCTGTCATCCAATTTGGGAAAGCAACCTAGTTCAAAGGAAGGTGAAACCGTGCTTGAGTAATGTATGTGAACCTGAATTAAAGTTAACTAATGCATTGGCATGGTCTGAAAGTGACTAACCTTGTTTTTGTCTCGAAGAGGCCACCGATGGATATGCGACAGAATTTGTTCTGTACTATTTTTTTTTTGCTCGGTAATTTGTTCTGTCCTATTGTTCTGCTTTCCCAATTTAAAGCCAGTTTATCTACAGCATCCAAAGTAATTCTTTTTTTTTCTCCCCTCTTTGTGCTAACTACTGCATACAAAGTTATGCAGTATAAAAGAGAGAGTGGCAAACGGGCAGTTGCGATGTTGCTACAAACGGGAGCCTACCAATCTGTCAGCCAACAGCTTGTGAACTTCTCATGTATTGATACCATGACATCGTGAACTAAAATAAATGCCAACATATTTGTTTGGACATGATTCTACGTAGGAGTACATCAATTCTCACCATTCTCTATTTGACTGCAATTCATAAAGGTTGCAAAGCAACTAAACACAAAACAAGTAAGAGACTCTATCTTGAAATACCTATGGCATTGGGCCTATGGAGGCTACTTGCAATATCTACACTAAGTCACTAACTGATTGGTTAATCTTTAACCCAGAAGGCTCCACCCCTTTTCTCCCTTCTTGTTAGCTAATAGTGTCCGAAATTCAGGTTGAGTTTAACTATACTTAAAATTTATGTTCAGGAACGACTTGTTTTGCTGGAAAAAGCAGAAGATGAATGATCGCATCCATATTGACTTCTGTTTTCATTCAAGTTCCTAGGTCAAAGAAATACTCCACAGTTGAAATTAATAGGCAAGTGACGACGAGTAAAAGAGGCTGACCTAGAACGCTCATCATATTTTGTAGATTGATCAGCTTTCATGATTGCACATGATTACAGTTTCTCTAGTGTGCTTCTCGCTAAAATACATCACAATAAAAATTGCTTTTACAAAAATGTTGGAGTATCTCACATTCACCAAATGTCTTCTTTTATGGCCAACCAAAAAATATGATAAAGAGGGAAAAACAAGAAAAGAATAATGAATGCTATTAGGAGATTGAAAATGCTAATTACTGACAAACCTGAAGACCATCGTACAGGTTCTGAAGGAAAGATTTGTCATGCCAATCTGTAATGGTGTCGACGGCAGATACAAGCTCAAGAACACCAACACAGACTTGGCTGGAGTTTTTGAACACTGGTAAAGCCCATGATGATCTCACCTGGCAATGAGAAACATCATCGCGTTGTGGATACTCTTTTTCACTCGAAGCCAAAATTTGATCAAAATCCTATGAAACCCAATTCACCTAATTCCCTCCTAAACTCAAAACTCTAGCAAATTGAGTTTTGCTCCAACTTTTTACCAAATTAAGAGTTACTCAAATTTTAAAAAAAAAACTACTTTTCTTTCTTTCGAGTACATGCTGTAACTGTCATCATTAAAGTATTTACTCAGATTTCAATAATTAGAATTGGGTTTGCCTAATGAATTTTCATAATCATTTTATCGGTACACCACATGGTTGCTCATAGGTTTATTGTTCATAATATAAAATGATTGAAATTTTTACCTAAATACAGTTTTTCCCTTTCAAATTTGTAATTACCTGTAACATTATTAAAGCTTCTACTAAAATATATTTTTAGAAATGAGTTTACCTAATAAAGTGTGGTCATATGAAATGACTGAAATTTTACCTAAAGCTATTTTCTCCTTGCAAATTTATGACTACAACTAAGGCCCAGTTTTCCAAAAGATTTTAGCACCCAGGTGCTAAAATCATGATATTTCAAATCAAAAAATAAAGTGGTTCCATGTATTGTTCTTCGATTTTTTTTGCACCAAATTAAAATACTCCACGTGTACTTTACTTTGGTGCCAAAAAATCGAAAAATGGTACACGGAACCATTTCATTTTTTTATTTGAAATATCATGATTTTAGCACCTGGGTGCTAAAATCTTTTGGAAAACTGAGCCTAAGCCATTGTATAAGGTTTTACTCAAACTTCTATTTTCAGAATTGGATCACCTAAGAGCATCACTAGCGATAAACTATGTAGCTAAGGCATTTGCCAATTTTCAAGGGTGAGTTCGACAAACGAGTTTTTACCATTTGGCACCAAAGCTAATCACCACTTTGCAATTGGACCAACGGAGAGGGCGACGATCTATAGGCTAGATCAGAATACTTAAAAAGTATTGAATACTGATAGGTGAGTGGAGTCGGGAAAAAAAAAAAAAGGAGAAGACCTCTACCATCGGGCTAGTGTCGATAGAGTGGGCAATAATGGACATCTCTTGCGGAGCGTTATGATCCTAATGTCCCACATCGACTACGTATCGGCTTGGCCTTGTGTATATAAGTTCTTGGCACCCCTCCTTGCAAGCCGATTTCCAAGGGTGGGTTCTACACAAGAGTTTGTATCAATATTCTACCAGTACTGGAAGAAAGCAAGCGGGAAAAGAACAAGTTGATAGTTGATACCGCAATCGGAACAACGAGGAGGATTGGGTTTGTCATCTTCACGACTCTAGAAAACCCATCCCTCGACATCAATCTAGCCATTGGGTGGCCCTCGACAACTAGTCCGACTTTTAGAACAATGAAAATTACGCTCTGATCTAAGTTTGTCCATTGGAGTACTGTATCTCATATCAAAAGGATTATTTGTGTATTCCAAAACCCGAGGAGAGGAGGAGAAGAGTACAAACGAAAAAAATGAACTTTTTACTCAAATCTGGGTAGAAATTGGAACTGGAGAAATTCCGTGCCCTAAAAACGAAATCACATACAAAGACAATTGCAAAAAGAGAGAGAGAAGAAATACCGCGATCGGAGACAGAGGTAATCGATTTGGTTCCTCCATTTTGGCCCTTCTAGAGCGGTCCAGGGTCGTCGTTCCGCTGGCCTTTCTTGAGCAGGTTTGATTTTTCAGATCCAGAAAGCGATTTGAGTCGGTTGAACCTAGAATACGCGATAGGGTTCATTGTTGAAACTCCGGCCATGGCTTATATAGCCTTTGGGTGTACTTACGCAAACTGAAAAGAAGAAGATTAATTCATACAGGAACTAAGCTAGGATTGAACAAGATTAATTCAGACAAGAACAAGGCTAGGAATTCATTTGGGAGGGACTTACACAAACTTGTATTAGAACTTAAGGATGGAAAGGAGAGAGGATGGAAAATTTTAAAAATTTTCATTCCCTTATTTGGTTCCTAAAGAAATAGAAGGGAAAGTTTAAAAAATAAGTATAATTTTCCTTCCAATTTCTTCCTAATTTTCCCTCAAACTTTCCTTCTTATTATTTTCTCTCTCATTTTTTTTCCATCCTCAAGTTCCAAACAAGCCTTTACACCATTCGAATGCCATATCTGGTGTGTGTTTTCAGATCCATAGTAAGCAGAAAGTCTTGGGGCACATGCGCTCAATCACATACCAGCCACACCCACTCATGTGGGGCCTACTTCGAGGTCTCACAAGAGTGATCGGAGCCGCTCAATTTATTTAGAATATTTTTCTAAGAATTTTTGAAAAAACCCAGCTCAATCGGATACCTGTAAAAACTCAATTGATTCATTAAAGTTTCAATTCATGAATCGAACGGACCAAAAGTTTAACAAACTTATCAAGCCTTTCCCAATATCTGATTTAGCTGGGTTTTTTTTTCAGAAACTGTTAAAAACATATTTTAAAAAAATTGAACGGTTCCGATTATTTGTGTGGGACCTCGAAGTAAGTCCCACACGAGTGAGTGTAGTCGGCATGTGACTGAATAGGTGTAATTTGAGTAGGGATAACCTAGAAATAGAATACACGATAAGGGTCCACGGGCCCTCACGGTTTTGGCCGGTTTTTCAGTCGGTTCAACTCCTTGGGGTCCACAAGATAAAAAAAAGTCCAACAATAAAAGGGGTTGAACCCCCGATCAGAGTTGTGGATCTTGTTGGTGCCACTTGGTGGAGGTGCATAGAGAGAGAGAAAAAAAAAAAACAAATTAAAAAGCATCTCAAATAGTATGGGAAATGTTACAATACACGTCCTATTTAGATGTGTAATGCATTCCTATAAAAGTCACAATTTTTTTTTATAAAAGTTACGAGACGCATCAAAATATTATAAATCATAAAAAATGTTACAAATTATATTGTTGAAAAGTTACGAAAGACAAAAAAAATTTATGATTGCCAATGAGGTGGCACAATGTAGACCATACAACAGATACATATGATACACACCTTTTAATAGGTGTGTATTGTAGTCATTCTCCTCTGATAGGCTGTTAAAGAGTTTGATTACAGAAAATGCTATGGATACACCATTTGTACACCCCAAATGCACACCATCCTGATGTGGCAAATGATGGGGTGCACAAGTTTATCTAAAAAATATCGTGTTTTACATGGCAAATGGACTAATTGGAATTTGATTTTAGCGGGTGCTAAAATCATGATATTTCAAATAAAAAAATTAAGTGCTTCTGTGTATTATTTTTTGAATTTTTCACACCGAATTGAAGTACACGAGGAGTACTTTAATTTGATGCAAAAAAAATTGAAAAATGATACACGGAACCGCTTCATTTTTTAATTTCAAAACCATGATTTTAGCACATGTTGAACTCATTTGCTAAAATCATGGTTGATTTTAGCAACTAGGTTGCTAAAATCTTTTGGAAAACTATGTCTTAGTAGATATTGTTTATTCAACAAATTTAATTTGTTAACATGAGTTGATTTGAAATTGGGACAAATTGAGGAAACAATAGCCAGTTCAATAGGCATTTCAACAAATCGAATAAATGAAATTTTGGTGTTTTACTAAGCTAATTAACCGATATTCTGTTTATTGTTCGGCAACGAAGGTTGAAGGCCTGAGGTATGTGGGTCCTGCAAACCAACTCAATGATGTAAGTGATTGATTTATGTCTGTACTCTGCTCTTATAGAGGAAACTTTCTAATTTGATTATTACCATCGAGAAAAAGATATTAACAACTAGATAACAGACAAAGTGATGCATTGCATCAAATTAGCCTTGTTCTTCAACCGTCCATAGATCACCATTTAGTTCTATTAACTAATCGTTCATTATCCTAATTTCTAGCTGATTAACACTCATTTTACGTGCCCTTGATTTCTTCCTTCTTACACTAGGGAGCTCACAATGGTTGATGCAACGTTGGACTATGAAAAAGCAGGAGCAAACCCAAGACATGAAAAAAAAAAACAAGGCAAGGGAAAGTATGGGGCTGGCACAAATCATAAATAGCAGCATTTGGCTTCGGGGCAGTATTTCATTAAATGTTACTGTTTTTTTTAAAAATTATTTTCGGAGCAATAATCCACAAAATAAATAGTATTACTGTTTCTAAGGTGGTTGGAGCTGTTGGGCCCAATAACATTAACAGTACTATTAGCCTTTTTTCGAAAAGGTTCTTGTTTTTCTTAAGAATCGTATATTATGATTTAAATAAAAAACACTGTAGAACTTTTGTGTGGAATATTTTGTACTATTAACTTTTGTTTCGACTTATGCAGTGGTGGAGCCAGGATTTCCAATCCGGGGCCATAGGCATTTGATAGCTTTGTCGATGCCTACGATGAAGCTAGAATTGTCCTCTCACGGGTAGCATTACGGAGAGAGGACTAACCTTCATCCTCGGTTCTTAAAAAAAAGTTATAACAGTTACCAAATTAGCTTTGCAATTGCAAGCTTGACGGTTATGTAAACATTGTTAATTTGAGACACTGAAAATCAGGAACGGAGCCCATATTCGGCCACGGGGGTGGCACCATTCAATGAAAAGCTAATCACATGTTATATGAAAAAATATAAAGAAAAAAATTACTAGGAAGTCATATAATTACATATAAAAAAATGAGCAATCTGTGATTTATTCATACAAATGTGTAAATCGACATGTTTTGTGATATAATTTTTATTGTACATTAATTCTTACCATAGTCTGTAAAGAAACATAGAGTAAAAATGCTGAACTTTGAGAAAAAATTAATGTCCAAATGTGTCCTATTTCTCTCCATTTAATAAAAAAATTTACAAGAGAGGGAGAGAGAAGAGAGATGAATTGCAATGAAAAATGCAAGACTTTGCGCCTTGGGAAAGTTGAACCCAGGTTGGGCTGGAGTAAAGTAAGGCATTCAAACCACTGAGCCCAAGCTTACAGCCGGTCGAGGTTTTCGCTGATTTAAAACTTATATTGTTTTCGTTGCCAATTTTTTTTCCCTTCCCCTCAAGTGCGGGGGTCCATGGCCCACCCCAACCCCACTAGACTTATGACAAGACTTTTGAAAATAATATGCGATGGATGTCTTTTGACAATATGAGTAGACTTGTCCTTAATTATGTAAGGACGAGGTGACTTATAGGAGTAATTGTTTGTTATGTGGAAGTCCGGGTAATTATTGATTAATTTTGAAACCCTAAAGTTAACGATAGGACCAACCCTTTGTAATGATTTAACTCTAATTAAAGTGAGACTATACACTGATAGACCAATCTTACAAAAGTTTTGGACAGTCAATTGATGCCCGTATGGTTTTTTAACCTACATACATACAAATCACATTACTATATAGTTTCAACAAATAAATCTGATTGTCGTTACTCTCAGGAGCTCGCTTCTCAAGAGTTGAGAAGGAAATTCCACACAGTGAAGTTGGCCATTTTTTAGCCCACTTTGATGATTGTAATTATGTACTTCCTCCATCCCAATTTTATAGTCCCTCTCGTCCTATCCTAACCGGATAAAAAAACGATTATATCTTTCAATCAGTAATACATTTTATATGCAATATGGATCTTGTTTCTTGATTTAATCTAATAAACAAAGTATTCAAAATCACCTAAAACATTGTAGATTATAAGATATAACACTTTGAAAAGTGGCACGAACTCCCAAAAGGGACTATAAAATTGGGACGGAGGGAGTAATATTTAGAGCTTGTCCAGACCATCAATTATATCAAAAACCACATTAATCATATCTCATTATATGTGAATGAAATAGATTCATCTTTAAGTATCTTTTAAAAGAGGGTTTTATCCAATAGGCCGAGTTTATTTTGTTGAATACTATAATTAATTTGATGTTCTCAATAAGCTCTAACAATTTTTAACTATAATTATTGAAGTGACCCCGACATGACAAACTAGTTTCTTTACTTTCACAACTGTTGTCAAAATGAAGAAAGAAAAGCTTGAAAAAGCAAATTGTCAAAGAAGCATGCAGATATCGATATATATTGGAAATCTTGGCCCCAACTCTTCTAAGAACAAATTGGTAGTAGATAGTATTTGGATCATGATTCTGTGAATCCTAGTTATATATTGCGTCCTACACTTTATGTTTCTTGTGCTTTAAGGTCTGATCGATAAACGAACTGAACTATTCAAATTTGTGGTCGTCTGTTAAAAGATTGTTTGAGATCAATTTGTTATATATGTTTGAAATTCGTCAAAAGGTTTAAAATCGAACAATTAATCTACACCTTCGACTCATCCGGCATATAATGTTTAAAAAGTTCAACATGTTCGAGATCGGCTCGATTAAAACTCGCTTGATCACCTCGTCAATCAATAAAAAAAAAGAAGGTTGTACGTAAATACTTGAAACTTGATAAATTTTCGAAACCAATTTAAACAATTAAGTGCTTGGCTCGTTCCCAGTCCCTAGCTTTAATACATTACTATTAATAAGGGAGCTCAGTGTTTGAATTTTCTATATTTCAGGCCCTTGGATTTATTTGCCTTAAACTAATGGTTGGGATTATTTTTCATTTTCCCCTCAATGGCTGGGATTAAAATGTAAAAACACGGAAGGCCAGGATGGGTTCAGGCCTCCTAGGCTTTGCCGCTCCTAACAATTTATCATACAGTGTTCGATGAAATAGTGTTTGCAATTTTTGCTCTTTGCCTATAAGTTGCTCTTCAACTTTCATTTTTCTTTTCTTCTTGAATTGAATTGTCATTTTTCTTTTCTTATTGAATCGAAAGATACCGTTTATGTGAATTGTTGAATTACGTCTAAAGTCAATGGCTATTTAAATCGAATATACGCGTAATTTGTTGCTACTTGGTGATCTTCTAGAATTTGATCCTCCTATATATATTAACTGATTTGACAATTTTTAGTCCTAAAACACTGAAATATTGTAGTGGAAAGTTAGCATAGTAGAACCATGATTAACAAACGAGTCAATAGTGTTCAGCAGTTGATTGTTCAAACTTGGTATAAAAACTTAATGAGCTTCAAAAGTACGTTTAAACTTAGCTTGTTAATGACTAATCTCAAATGAGCTTTAATCGAGCCAACATTGAGTAGCTTAAATTGTTTATACGCCCTCCTTCCCATAATTAGAGTTCAATATTTTATTTTAGACTGTCCCTTAATAATTGCATGTTTTGTAAAGTTTGTGTGTAAAAGTTTATATATTTTTCCTTTTGTTCTTAAAAGTAGATTCTTTATTGTAAAATTAGGAGGTAAAAGTATAATAATGATGTCTCCATAGAGGATAGTTAGGGAGTAATTTTTAATGTGTAACAATGATTTCTCCATAAAGAGTTAGATTTATGAATTGAGATGCCTAAAAATGAAAGGAGGGAGTACATCATAAGTCCAACGAAAAGTCATAACTTGTCCAAGCTTGCAAAAAAATGTTCATGCTTAGTTTGTTGAAGCAACAAATGGATGTTGAACGAGCCCTTTTCTTTGGGTAGATTTCATCAACACCCCTCAGGTTCATCTTTAGTACAAATTCCCCATCCATACAGTTGAAGCAATTACTATACACCCCCTGTCAGGCTATGTTTGATAGAAAATGTTAACAGAGTTCTACGAAATGTGAGCCTTGCCCTAACAATAAGTTATCATCATTTTGATAAATTACATAAATGTCCTAAAAACTATTCCTTTTAATCTCCAAATGGATCATCGGCACCATCATCATCAAACCATCTTCTCATCTTAGTCGGATAACACCATGTTTTTTCTTCGTTTTCCTCTCTTCGCAGCCCACTTAGCACTATCAAATAACCCGTTTACGAACCCACCCGTTATGGTTATGATTCTCGCTGCATCATTTAGAACCACCATCGTCCATCTCTTCTTCTTCTCGTGTTCATGCATCAATCAAATTTCTTCGGCTTTACTTCACTAGGTTTGCACAGCTCTACCTGAAAAATAAGTGGATGTATATGTGAAGATTGCTTAGTTGGGCCTAACTGATTGATGGATGAAAAAACGGTTCAAGAAATTGGGCAAATTCTTCTGGGATCCAAGATTGGGGAAATGGATTTCCAAATCTTCTTTTTATTCTGTTAATTTGGTGTCAATTTAATGGCTTTTCCTTCCTATGTATATATCCATAAATCTATCTCCATCCATGCACAAACAACAAAGTACAAAGCAGTTTTAAAAGAATAATGGGTATTCTAAAAGTTTTAACTGCTTACATTCGCTTTGACCTAACCATTGACTAACAGTAGGGGTGTAACTCGAATGCAAATATAAACCCAGAGAGGGGAAAGTTATTTCTCATAGGCGGAGGGGGAATTTGTACAAAAAGTAAATCTCAGGGTATGTGGGTGATATTTGTCTATTGAACCAATTGAAGCCTTCGGTAATAAAAACAAGCAGCTGAAGGCTACTTGGGCACAAGCAATAACAAACCAGAAAATACTTTGTGTTTTTACAAGCTAATATCATTGACAAGAGTTGGTATTGGTTACTTTGAACGAGGCAGTATCACAATCCGTACTGTTGTGCTAGAGATCTAGAAGTCTGCATACAACACTGTAAGTCCTCATCGCAAGCTATTAAAATGAAATCATCGTCCTCGTCTTTGTAACAGATATCATAGGTTCCAGCTTCCAGGCGAAGCCTCTTAGCAACTTCCAGCTGCAATTCTTGCATTCCCGACGACATAGGAAGACGAAATTTTATAGTATATTTAGAGTATTTCGCCTTTATCATCACCATTTCCATTTCCTGGGATGCTGCATTGTGTGGGACTATATGAACATCATTGGCACCAACCTTGTTTCTGTTTTGAGGTGGCCCTAGATGAATACAATAATCCCTACCATCTGAAGCTTGATTAGGAGGCACATTGGAAGTCAATTGTGATATTCCTTCCTGAAGTACGACATGCGATGGTTGTGGGGTACCAACCTTGTCTATGTGGTGAGCTGGAACATCACGAGAGGGCAGTGGGGCACCAACCTTGTCTATCTTGCGGGGTGGCCACCGAGGGATACCATAATCCCTACATATACGCCTCAAAGTAGATGAGCTAACTGCGAAAGGAAAATTTCATATGAGAGAAACTATTTCACATACTCTACCTCAATCTGTATGGAGACTGTCTTGATGAAAGAAACAATCAGGACCACAAGCAAATATGGCTTACGATTGAGTTCTCTTGCAGCATCGCCAATTCTCATCTTGGAACATTGAAGTATCTTCTCCCGAGAAATTTCAATTCGAACTCCAGTTTTTCCCTTTTTCCTTTTTTGCTTTTTGATGGTGCCTTCTTCAGAACAAGTTGCATCGGAGTTGCTGCAGTCAGCACCAACATTTGGTAACGCTGAGGCAAATACCTCCTCCTGCCAATTCGGAATAAAGGAGAGAGAATAAGTAAATTTGGCCTCCTATGTCCTATGGATTTACTTTATTTGATTTTTTTTTTTTTTTACTTTACCCCAGTTTATGGGAAAAGGAAGTATTTATTATGTAAAATCCAATCTCCTTAAACTCTAACGGTGTGGAGATTCCTGATAATTACTGAGTCTTGCATAAGCAAAAAACTTGGACCCATACAGCTATCAGATTTCAATTCATTCTGTCATCCAATTTCGGAAAGCAACCTAGTTCAAAGGAAGCTGAAACCGTGCTTGAGTAATGTATGTGAACCTGAATTAAAGCTAACTAATGCATTGGCATGGTCTGAAAGTGACTAACCTTGTTTTTGTCTCGAAGAGGCCACCGATGGATATGCGACAGAATTTGTTCTGTACTATTTTTTTTTTGCTCGGTAATTTGTTCTGTCCTATTGTTCTGCTTTCCCAATTTAAAGCCAGTTTATCTACAGCATCCAAAGTAATTCTTTTTTTTTCTCCCCTCTTTGTGCTAACTACTGCATACAAAGTTATGCAGTATAAAAGAGAGAGTGGCAAACGGGCAGTTGCGATGTTGCTACAAACGGGAGCCTACCAATCTGTCAGCCAACAGCTTGTGAACTTCTCATGTATTGATACCATGACATCGTGAACTAAAATAAATGCCAACATATTTGTTTGGGCATGATTCTACGTAGGAGTACATCAATTCTCACCATTCTCTATTTGACTGCAATTCATAAAGGTTGCAAAGCAACTAAACACAAAACAAGCAAGAGACTCTATCTTGAAATACCTATGGCATTGGGCCTATGGAGGCTACTTGCAATATCTACACTAAGTCACTAACTGATTGGTTAATCTTTAACCCAGAAGGCTCCCCAATTGGTATATGAATTTCATCTCTGCCCATTTCCCTACTTTATACCCCTTTTCTCCCTTCTTGTTAGCTAATAGTGTCCGAAGTTCAGGTTGAGTTTAACTATACTTACAATTTATGTTCAGGAACGACTTGTTTTGCTGGAAAAAACAGAAGAAGAATGAGCGCATCCATATTGACTTCTGTTTTCAGTCAAGTTTCTAGGTCAAAGAAATACTCCACAGTTGAAATTAATAGGCAAGCGACGACGTGTAAAAGAGGCTGACCTAGAACGCTCATCATATTTCGTAGATTGATCAGCTTTCATGATTGCACATGATTACAGTTTCTCTAGTGTTCTTCTCACTAAAATACATCACAATAAAAATTGCTTTTACAAAAATGTTGGAGTATCTCACATTCACCAAATGTCTTCTTTTATGGTCAACCAAAAAATATGAAAAGAGGGAAAAACAACAAGAAAAGAATAATGAATGCTATTAGGAGATTGAAAATGCTAATCACTGACAAACCTGAAGACCATCGTACAGGTTCTGAAGGAAAAATTTGTCATGCCAATCTGTAATGGCGTCGACGGCAGATACAAGCTCAAGAACACCAACACAGATTTGGCTGGAGTTTTCGAACCCTGGTAAAGCCCAGGATGCTCTCACTTGGCAATGAGAAACATCATCGCATTGTGGATACTCTTTTTCACTCGAAGCCAAAATTTGATCAAAACCCCATGAAACCTAATTCACCTAATTCCCTCCTAAACTCAAAACTATAGCAAATTGAGTTTTGCTCCAACTTTTTACCAAATCAAGAGTTACTCAAATTTTTTAAAAAAACTACTTTTCTTTCTTTCGAGTAAATGACTGTAATTGTCATCATTAAAGTATTTACTCAGATTTCAATAATTAGAATTGGGT
Organism: Vaccinium darrowii; assembly: GCA_020921065.1. Taxonomy (NCBI): domain Eukaryota; kingdom Viridiplantae; phylum Streptophyta; class Magnoliopsida; order Ericales; family Ericaceae; genus Vaccinium; species Vaccinium darrowii. The sequence goes on along the minus strand of CM037160.1, from coordinate 43,247,858 downwards.
TTGCCTAATGAATTTTCATACTCATTTTATCAGTCCACCACATGGTCGCTCATAGGTTTATTGTTCATAATATAAAATGATTGAAATTTTTACCTAAATAAAGCTTTTCCCTTTCAAATTTGTAATTACCTGTACCATTATTAAAGCTTCTACTAAAATATATTTTTAGAAATGAGTTTACCTAATAAAGTGCGGTCATATCAAATGACTCAAATTTTACCTAAGGCTATTTTCTCCATGCAAATTTATAAATACAACTAAGCCATTGTGTAAGCTTTTACTCAAACTTCAATTTTCAGAATTGGATCTCCTGAGAGCATCACTAGAGATAAACTATGTAGCTAAGGCAATTGCCAATTTTCAAGGGTGAGTTTGACAAACGAGTTTTTACGATTTGGTACCAAAGCTAATCACCACTTTGCAATTCGACCAGCGGAGAGGGCGACGATCTATAGGCTGGATCAGAATACTTAAAAAGTATTGAATATTGATAGGTGAGTGGAGTCGCAAAAAAAAAAAAGGAGGAGAAAGACCTCAACCATCGGGCTAGTGTCGATAAAGTGGGCAATGATGTGTTGGCTTTATGGGGGCCAGCATCCACCGTGTACTCGAGCGCCCCCTACTAGTGCGGGGGGCGTTATGATCCTAATGTCCTACATCGGCTACGTATCGGCTTGGCCTTGTGGATATAAGTTCTTGGCACCCCTCCTTGCAAGCCGATTTCCAAGGGTGGGTTCTAAACATGAGTTTGTATCAATATTCTACCAATACTGGAAGAAAGCAAGCGGGAAAAGAACAAGTTGATAGTTGATACCGCAATCCGAACAACGAGGAGGATTGGGTTTGTCATCTTCACAACTCTAGAAAACCCATCCCTTGACATCAATCTAGGCATTGGGTGGCCCTCAACGACTAGTTCGACTTTTAGAACAATGAAAATTACGCTCAGATCTAAGTTTGTCCATTGGAGTACTGTATCTTATATCAAAAGGAATATTTGTGTATTCCAAAACCCGAGGAGAGGAGAGGAGTACAAACGAAAAAATGAACTTTTTACTCAAATCTGGGTAGAAATTGGAACTGGAGAAATTATGTGCCCTAAAAACGAAATCACATGCAAAGACAATTGCAAAAAGAGAGAGAGAAGAAATAGTTGATACCGTGATCGGAAACGGAGGTAATCGATTTGGTTCCTCCATTTTGGCCCTTCTGGAGCAGTTCAGGGTCGTCGTTCCGCTGGCCTTTATTGAGCAGGGTTGATTTTTCAGATCCAGAAAGCGAATTGAGTCGGTAGAACCTAGCAAAACAACAAATGAGCATTGTAGGAAAATGTATGACATAGCGAAACTCGATTTGAGTCTGTAGAACCTAGCGAAACAACAAATGAGCATTGTAGGAAAATCTATGACATAGTGAAACTCTTACGTACACTGACCTGAAATTATTGAGGGAAACCGAAATTCTTTCACATTGGAAGAACTACTCGGATTTTTGAGTGCCGTGTGGTACTCTTGAATTTCATTGCCCCTTCAAAGTCCTGAGAAAGTTCATAGTATTTCAGAAAGAGTTGGATAGTGTGCAAACTTTATTCTACGATTGATAAGCATGAGGACTACAATGTCATTTTACTATACATAGGGGTCTCCACTGTAATTCTTTCTGTGTTGCTGTTGTATCTGTTATGATTCAGTTAGGGAGTTGGTTAGAGAGTTTACGAATAGAAGGGTGAGAGCAGCGAGGGAAAGGGGGTGGAATGATTCTGTTCTCTCATTTTCTGTATCTCTCTCTCTCGTCTTTCTTCCTTTAACATCATCATTCTTCTGCAATACTTGTAACAGTTGAATTCATAATAAATACAAGATTCTTTTCCCTTTTCTTGTTCAATTCCACTCTTTTGGTTGAAATTACTGTGAGGGTTCTATCAAGTGGTATCAGAGCCTGCGATCCTTGGAAGCAAGAACTCATGGCGGAAACCCGATCGCAAGAAATGAAGCGTATGGATGAATCAATTCGTCGGAACGCCGAGGTCGTGGAAAAGCATGCAGAAGTCTTGGATGAAATCAAGAACTCGATTGCAGGATTGACCCAATTGATTACGACTCTGAATTCAAAGTATGAAGGGCTCTCCGAGAAGGTAAATTCTTCTTCCTCCTCGCCAACACATCAACAACCCCCACTTCTGCAAAACCCTCATTTAAACTTTAGGGCTTTCCAACCAAAATTGGATTTTCCTAAGTTCTTTGGGGAAGAACCAGAATCATGGATTTATAAGTGCGAAAAATTCTTCGAATTAAACGCTATTGATGAATCCCAGAAATTGCGTCTTGCTTCGTTACATTTAGAGGATAAGGCAATGAATTGGTATAGATGGTATGAGAAATCACACACCCCCCGCACTTGGGTAGAATTTTCTAGGGTTTTGTTGCTCCGATTTGGAAGTAATGCGTATGAGGATCCTGTGGGTCAACTAACCAAACTCAAGCAATGGAGTTCTGTGAAGTTATATCAGGAAAAATTTGAGGAGTTGGCAAACAAAACCAGTGGGTTATCAGAAGAATTTTTTGTGAGTTGTTTCGTAAGTGGCTTGAAGGAGGAGATCTTGGCAGGAGTTAAGATGTTTTCTCCTAGGACTATTGCCCAGGCGATGGGTTTGGCACGACTACAAGAAGAGACCATTGAGGCAGTGACAAAAAAGACCAGGATAGTGCCAAAATTTACCCCAAACTCACTGGCCTCAAAACCACAAGATACAGGCCCCAAAATTTCTGAGTTTGGTACTGCGGTTAAGAAACTAACTCAGAAAGATTTTGATGATAAAAGATCCAAGGGATTATGTTTTGGTTGTGACGAAAAGTACTACAGAGGGCATGTATGCAAAAAGAAACAGCTTTTCATGTTGGAAGCTGAGGAAGAAGAGGAGATTTTTGAAGAGGCTCAACAAGATTTACTCTCTGAAACAGTGCAAGAGGAATTCCAAATCTCAGTCCACGCCTTGACAGGAATTCAGTCCTATAGGACCATGAGGATCAAAGGGTATGTCAAGAAACATGTAATGGAAATCTTGGTGGATTCTGGTAGTACTCATAATTTCGTAGATGCTACTTTTGCTAAGAAATTAGGTATTGTTACTCAAGCAACAAGCCCATTATCAGTGATAGTGGCAGATGGCACCAAACTCACCAGTACAGCTGTGATAAAGGATTTCAAATGGACCATGCAAGGCACTGTTTTTAGCTCTGAAGTAAGGCTGCTTCCCATGGGTGGATGTGACATGGTGTTGGGTGTGCAGTGGCTTTCAACCTTGGGTCCAGTATTGTGGGATTTCAACAACTTACAGATGGAGTTTACGGCTTTTGGGAGGAAACATGTTCTTAAAGGGGGTAATGCCACAGATGTGCAGCTAGTGGACATCAAGCAAATGGAGCATTTGATCAGGAAAAAGTCCCCTGGGGTGGTGGCCCAGATCTGCAGTTTACAGGCTGTCCCTATTCCTGAGGTACACCCTGAACTCAACCATATTTTGCAATCTTTTGATGATGTTTTCAGTTCTTCTACTGAATTACCACCCGTAAGGTCACATGATCACAAAATTCCTTTGAAACCTGGGACCCAACCACCAAGTCTTAGACCTTATCGTTATCCCTATATTCAAAAGAATGAGATAGAGAAAATAGTCCAGGAGATGTTGGACAGTGGGGTTATTAGACATAGTGTCTCTCCATTCTCCTCACCTGTTTTGTTGGTCAAAAAGAAGGACAATTCATGGAGAATGTGTGTTGATTACAGAGCTTTAAATAAGGAAACTATCAAGGATAAGTACCCCATTCCTATCATTGATGAGCTATTGGATGAGCTGCATGGAGCTCAGTTTTTCTCAAAACTAGACTTAAGGTCTGGTTATCATCAAATCAGGATGAACCCTGGTGATGTTGACAAAACTGCCTTTAGGACTCATGAGGGTCACTATGAATTTTTAGTTATGCCTTTTGGGTTGACAAATGCACCCTCTTCCTTCCAAAGTCTAATGAATGATGTGTTTAGACCCTTTCTAAGGAAGTTTGTGCTAGTTTTTTTTGATGATATCTTGGTCTACAGCAAGTCCTGGGCTGATCATTTAAAGCATGTAACCCTGACCTTAAGCAAGTTAAGGGAACACAAATTATATGCTAAGATGTCCAAATGTGCCTTTGGGCAACCTCAAGTGGAATACTTAGGTCATGTGATAGACAAAAATGGGGTGGCAGCTGACCCTACCAAGATTGAACACATGCTCCATTGGCCAAGACCACAGTCTCTCAAAGCTTTGAGGGGGTTCTTAGGGCTCACAGGTTACTATAGAAGATTCATTCAGGGTTATGGGAAGTTATGCCAACCACTAAACCTGCTACTAAAAAAAGATGCCTTTAAATGGAACTCTGAAGCTGAGTTGGCATTTTCTCAACTCAAATCTGCCATGTCTTCAGCCCCAGTATTAGCCCTTCCTGACTATACCAAACTATTTGTTTTGGAATGTGATGCATCGGGGAAAGGGATTGGTGCTGTACTTATGCAGGAGGGAAAACCAGTGGCCTACTACAGCAAAGCCATTTCTCCAACTAGGCTGGGTCTGTCCACTTATGAGAAGGAATTGTTGGCTGTGGTGATGGCAGTCACCAAATGGAGACATTATTTACTTGGAAGGCACTTTCACATTAGAACTGATCATCAGAGTTTGAAGTTTTTGCTGGAACAAAGAGTGACTACACTCATGCAACAGAAATGGATTTCTAAGCTTATGGGGTTTGATTTTGAAATCACTTATAAAAGTGGTAAAAGCAATGCAGCAGCAGATGCCTTGTCCAGGGTTGTGGATGACCTGAATTCTGTACCTACTAGTCAGGGAAAATTGTCAGCTTTGGTGCTGGTCCTATGCAATTGGGTGGGAGCCTTACAAGATAGCTGGGGGCAAGATGCTGAGTTACAACAGATTATCCAAGATTTGCAGCAAGACCCTGCTAGCCATCCTCATTTTGTCTGGCAACATGACATGCTTTATTACAAATCCAGGCTGGTGGTGGGTAAAAATGACCAATTTCGACTCAAACTCCTCCATGAACACCATGCTAGCCCTACAGGAGGCCATTCAGGAGGGGAGAGAACCTACCATAGGCTTAAACAAGCTTTTTACTGGAGGGGCATGAAACAAGCAGTCCTAAAGTATGTGGCTGAGTGTGATACTTGCCAAAGAAATAAATATGAGACAGTGGCTACACCTGGTTTGCTCCAACCATTACCAATTCCTAGTAGGCTCTGGAGCGACATTTCCATGGACTTCGTAGAAGGGCTACCCTCATCTTCTCAAAAATCTGTGATATTTGTGGTTGTGGACAGATTGAGTAAGTATGCACACTTCATTGCTTTGACACATCCTTATACTGCTACCACAGTGGCTCAGGCATTCTTGGACAATATTTTCAAACTACATGGCATGCCCAATTCCATTATTTCTGATCGAGATCCTATTTTCACTAGTAATTTCTGGCAGGAGCTATTTCGCTTACAGGGGACCACCTTGTGCATGAGTACATCATACCATCCGCAGACCGATGGACAAACTGAGGTCGTAAATAGATGTTTAGAGAATTACCTCAGATGTCTCTCTAGTGACAGGCCTACAACATGGATTAAATGGCTACCTATGGCTGAGTGGTGGTATAATACCACTTACCACATTTCCACTGGTATTACACCCTATGAAGCCCTCTATGGACAGAAACCTCCTAGCCTTTTGTACTATGCACCAGGTGGTACTACAGTAGCTGCAGCTGAGCAGCTCTTACAGGATAGGGGAACCATTCTCAAGCTTCTCAAAGAGCACTTAGCTACTTCTCAACACAGAATGAAGCAGATTGCAGATCAACATAGAACCGAAAGAGTTTTTGAAGTTGGGGATTGGGTTTATTTGCGGCTACAACCGTTCAGACAAGTCACAGTAGCTTTCAGGAGAAATGCAAAATTGGCTCCCAAATTCTTTGGTCCTTATCAGATTCAGCAAAAGGTTGGGCCTGTGGCTTATCGGCTTGCCTTGCCACCTTCTTCTAGAATCCATCCAGTTTTTCACGTGTCCCTTTTAAAGAAGAAATTGGGATCTGGTATTGTGGTTCAAACCAAGCTTCCTCTGACTGCAGAAAATGGTCAAATTCAGCTAGAACCCTTGGCTATCCTTGACAGGAAGGTTATCAAAAAACACAACAGGCCTCATTCCTTGGTCCTAGTTCAGTGGACTAACTCTATTCCTGAAGATGCAACTTGGGAGAGCTGGCCTGATTTTCATCAACGTTTTCCTTCTTTTCAACCTTGAGGACAAGGTTGGTCTCAAGGGGATGGCAATGATAAGCATGAGGACTACAATGTCATTTTACTATACATAGGGGTCTCCACTGTAATTCTTTCTGTGTTGCTGTTGTATCTGTTATGATTCAGTTAGGGAGTTGGTTAGAGAGTTTACGAATAAAAGGGTGAGAGCAGCGAGGGAAAGGGGGTGGAATGATTCTGTTCTCTCATTTTCTGTATCTCTCTCTCTCGTCTTTCTTCCTTTAACATCATCATTCTTCTGCAATACTTGTAACAGTTGAATTCATAATAAATACAAGATTCTTTTCCCTTTTCTTGTTCAATTCCACTCTTTTGGTTGAAATTACTGTGAGGGTTCTATCAACGATCTGAACTGATAAATTTAAGCATCATAACACACAGGAAACTTCCGTTCACACCGCTATTTAACTTGAATATCAAGTGAAGATTAACCCCAAACCCCAATTAGGGGTTCGTCAGTTGTAAAACTTGATTTAAGAGAAGAAAAAAAAAATTCAACATCGGACGCTAGATTCACACTAACATTGACAGTAAGTAAGAAATAAATTTCTTCTTGAAGAAGACCCCTACCTCTGCAGAAATGTTGTTGGTCCAGGGTCGTGGTGCCACTGGCCTTTCTTGAGATGGCTTGATTTTTCAGAACCAGAGGGCGATTGGAGTCGGTATGACCTAGGGTTCATTGTTGAGACCCCAACCCTGTTTTATATACCTGTGATTGTACTCACGCTAACTGCAGAGAAGAAGATTACTAATTCAGACAGGAACAAGGCTAGGAATTCATTCGGGAGGCTTACTCGTATAAGGAAAACTCTTGCACTCTCATTACTCCATTCGAATGCCATATCTGGTGTGTTTTCAGATCCATGGTGATTTGATGAGTCGGTATATAACCTAGAAATAGAACACGGTTTCAGTCGGTTCAACTCCTTGGGGTCCAAAGAGAAAAAAGTCCAACAAAAAAAAAGGGTTGAACTTGAACCCCCCCGGGGGTTATAGAGTTGTGGTCCTTGTAGATCTTGTTGGAAAAGATAAAAAAAAAAACACTCTCATTTGCGTGTGTTATACGCACCCCTATAAAAGTTTCATTTTTTTTTTATATATATAAAGTTATGAGATGCTCCAAATTACTATTATAAATCTTAGAAAATATTACGAATTATATTGTTGAAAAGCTACCAAACACTAAAAAATGTTATGATCACTTCAACTTTTTGTATCTTAATTCCAAGATAAGATAGGACTCATTAATACCGGGTCATGTTCACATGGGCGATCCGATTTGGTCCCGGACCCAGCCCCAAATTCCAGCACAGACAATTTGCGACCGATGTCTTTTGGCATTATGAGTAGACTAGCCCTCAATTATGTAAGTCTGAGGTGACTTATAGGAGTAATTGTTTGATATGGGGAAGTTCGGACCAATAATTCTCAATTAATTCTGGAACAATTGTTTGATGAGTGGAAGTCCAGGCCAGTAATTCTTGATTAATTCTGAAACTCTAAATTAATAATGGAACGAACCCTCTGTAATGATTTAACTCTAATTAAAGTGAGACTATACATTGATAGACCAAACTTACAAAAGTTTTGGCTAGTAATTCTCAATTAATTCTGGAAAGATTTGTCATGCCAATCTGTAATGGTGTCAACGGCAGATACAAGCTCAAGAACACCAACACAGACTTGACTGGAGTTTTCGAACACTGGTAAAGCCCAGGATGATCTCACCTGGCAATGAGAAGCATCATCGCGTTGTGGATACTCTTTTTCACTCGAAGCCAAAATTTGATCAAAATCCTATGAAACCCAATTCACCTAATTCCCTCCTAAACTCAAAACTATAGCAAATTGAGTTTTGCTCCAACTTTTTACCAAATTAAGAGTTACTCAAATTTTTTAAAAAAACTACTTTTCTTTCTTTCGAGTACATGACTGTAACTGTCATCATTAAAGTATTTACTCAGATTTCAATAATTAGAATTGAGTTTGCCTAATGAATTTTCATACTCATTTTATCGGTACACCACATGGTTGCTCATAGGTTAATTGTTCATAATATAAAATGATTGAAATTTTTACCTAAATACAGTTTTTCCCTTTCAAATTTGTAATTACCTGTACCATTATTAAAGCTTCTACTAAAATATATTTTTAGAAATGAGTTTACCTAATAAAGTGTGTTCATATCAAATGACTGAAATTTTACCTAAAGCTATTTTCTCCTTGAAAATTTATAACTACAACTAAGCCATTGTATAAGCTTTTACTCAAACTTCTATTTTCAGAATTGGATCTCCTGAGAGCATCACTAGCGATAACCTATGTAGCTAAGGCAATTGCCAATTTTCAAGGGTGAGTTCGACAAACGAGTTTTTACCATTTGGTACCAAAGCTAATCACCACTTTGCAATTCGACCAGCGGAGAGGGCGACGATCTATAGGCTGGATCAGAATACTTAAAAAGTATTGAATACTGATAGGTGAGTGGAGTCGCAAAAAAAAAAGAAGGAGAAAGACCTCTAAGAGTTCATTTGGGAGGGACTTACACAAACTTGTATTAGAAAAACTCTTACTCCATTCGAATGCCATATCTGGTGTGTTTTCAGATCCATAGTAAGCAGAAAGTCCTGGGGCACATGCTCTCAACCACATACCAGCCACCCCCACTCATGTGGGGCCTATTTCGAGATCCCACACGAGTGATCGGAGCCGCTAAATTTATTTAGAATATTTTTCTAAGAGTTCCTGAAAAAAACCAGCTCAATCGGATACCTGTAAAAGCTCAATTGATTCATTAAAGTTTCAATTCCTGAATCGAACGGACCAAAAATTTAACAAACTTATCAAGCCTTTTCCGATATCTGATTCAGCTGATTTTTTTTTTTCCAGAAACCCTTAAAAACATATTTTAAACAAATTGAACGGTACCGATTATTCGTGTGAGACCTCGAAGTAAGTCACACACGAGTGAGTGTAGTCGGTATGTGACCGAATGGGTGTAATTTGAGTAGGGATAACCTAGAAATAGAATACACGATAAGGGTCCACTGGCCTTCACGGTTTTGGCCGGTTTTTCAGTCGGTTCAACTCCTTGGGGTCCACAAGATAAAAAAAGTCCAACAATAAAAGGGATTGAACCCCCGGGGCTATCAGAGTTGTGGATCTTGTTGGTGCCACTTGGTGGAGGTGGACATACAGAGAGAGACAAAAAAAATAAAATTAAAAAGCATCTCTAAGTATGGGAAAGGTTACAATACACATATTTGGATGTATACCATATGCATTCCTATAAAAGTCACAAATTTTTTTTTTATAAAAGTTACGAGACGCACCGAAATATTATAAATCATAAAAAATGTTACAAATTATATTGTTGAAAAGTTACGCAAGACTAAAAAAATTTATGATTGCCAATGAGGTGGCACAATGTAAATCATACAACAGATACATAGCCATTCTCCTCTGATAGGCTATTAAAGAGTTTGATTACAGAAAATGTATGGATACACCATTTGTGCACCCCAAATGCACACCACCCTGATGTGACAAATGATGGGGTGCACAAGTTTATCTAAAAAATATCGTGTTTTACATGGCAACTAGACTAATTGGAATTAATAGATATTGTTTATTCAACAAATTTAATTTGTTAACACGAGTTGATTTGAAGTCGGGACAAATTGAGGAAACAATAGCCAGTTCAATAGGCATTTCAACAAATTGAATAAATGGAATTTTGGTGTTTTACTAAGCTAATTAACCGATATTCTGTTTATTCTTCAGCAACGAAGGTTGAAGGCCTGAGGTATGTGGGTCATGCAAACCAACTCAATGATGTAACGATCTATGTCTGTACTCTGCTCTTATAAAGGAAACTTTCTAATTTGATTATTACGACCAAGAAAAAGATATTAACAACTAGATAACAGACAAAGTGATGCATTGCATCAAATTAGCCTTGCTCTTTAACAGTCCATAGATCACCATTTAGTTTTATTAACTAATCGTTCATTATCCTAATTTCTAGCTGATTAACACTCAATTTACGTACCCTTGATTTCTTCCTTCTTACACTGGTTTAACTACATTTTGTAGAGAGTCTTGGCAAATTATTAAACTGTCGTTTGGCTGACATAAATCTTGTGGGTTTTGTAAAGGAGATTGCGCAGAAGAACATGAGGGAGCTCACAATGGTTGTTGCAATGTTGGACTATGAAAAAGCAGGAGCAAACCCAACTACCCAAGACATGAAAAAAAAAAAAAAAAAAACCCAAGACATATACAAGGCAAGGGAAAGTATGGGGGTGGCACAAATCATAAATAGCAGCATTTGGCTTCGGGGCAGTAATTTCAATATATGTTACTGATTTTTTTTTTATTATTTTCGGAGCAATAATCCATGAAATAAATATTACTGTTTCTTAGGTGGTTGGAGCTTTTGGGCCCAATAACATTAACAGTACTATTAACCTTTTTTCAAAAGCGTTCTTGTTTTTCTTAAGAATACTGTAGAACTTTTGTGTGGAATATTTTGTACTATTACCTTTTGTTTCGACTTATGTAGTGGCGGAGCCAGGATTTCCAATACAGGGGATTAGCCATAGGCATTTGATAGCTCTGTCGATGCCTACGATGATGTCAGAATTGCCCTCTCACGGGTGGCATTACGGAGAGAGGACTAACCTTCGTCCTCGGTCCTTAAAAATAAGTTAAAACAGTTACCAAATTAGTTTCGCAATTGCAAGCTTGATGGCTATGTAAACATTGATAATTTGAGAAACCGGAGATCAGGAACGGAGCCCATATTCGGCCATAGCTGCTATTTGAGTCAAACAATGACCTACGGGCTTCTCAAGTGGCTGGTATTAGCCTCCAAGTTGAGCTAAACCCAAGAGAAGCTAGGAGGGCTCTAAGGGACAGATTTTCAAAAGAAAATGGATCAAACAAGCATATGGCAGAATCAAAGGTGTTGACTGCAAGACAAAAAAGAGCAAGATTGAGGAAGGAAATAAGGGATATTTGTGAATCTTTAGATGCTGGTGCACAAGTAGATGAAGCATGGGAGGAAGACGTTGAACACTCTAATTCAATTGATTCAGAGGACATTCTCAGAAGAAATAAAATCATTATCAAAGATCTTGAAGATCCTGTAAAGGAGCTGCAATCTCAAATAGCAATGGGTTTGAGATTGGGGATTGAATTTTCAAAGGAAGACACAATGATGATGTCTAAGATGATTGAGGAGGATGTAAATAGATATGCTCTCTTGAGGGGGAGTAAATCCAATTGTTAATCTGCTAGTATTTTCCAAGGAAATTCAAGACAATTATTCAGAGTTGTGGAGTTTTTTTTTTGGGTAAATTAGCTTGAAATAGAAAAAAGGATAACCGAATATACAGCCTACAAGGGGCATACCCCAGGAGGAAAAGAAAGAAAAAGGAAGGAGAAAATCTAAAACTAAACTACAGCAAAATAAATAGTCAACAAAGCTCAAAACACACTTCAAAGAAGTAACGCCAAAACAAAAGAAGGCCAAGCTAGCTTCAAGAACTAAACTCTTGAAGCCTTTAACATCTTGATTTTTTCCTGAAGCTTCTTTTTGTTTTGATCTCTATTGGATGATGGAGTAGAGGGTTCACCCACCACCTGGTTCGAACTATATCGAGGTCCAATGAAATCGCCTTCCAAGGGAATCCGTGGAGGCTCTCGAAACCTTGTAGACCGACGGAGAGCCACGTGGGGAGGCTCATGTTGAGTACTAGCTTGACTATGGAGGATCGGGGTAGTAACACCCGATACATCCTTCGTAAGATCTATCTTTGACACCTCCACAATAGAGGAGGCTCCCGAATCTTCACATTTCTCAAGAACGTCAAACGCGTTAGTAGTAGAACAAACACGGCCAGACGAGGAGTTGGTCAATGACAAGCCCGGAGTTTGAGTTTTCCTCTTCACCACATCTATCCAATCACCTCTAACATCTCTCTCTTTTGCGTTTCGCTCATGACCAACCGGGACACCTTGTCCTACTCTCTCCTTGGTATTTTGCTCGTGAACAACTGCGACAACTTGACCTACACTCTCCTTGGCTTTCCACACTGGAGGAGGCGGAACTTTGGGCTTAATAGTGCAGGTGTTGGTAGAATGTCCAAAGATCTTGCAAACATTGCAAGATTGAGGTTTCCAAGGAACCTCTACTCTAATTTCGTATGGCTCTCCGTAACCCAAATTCACTACGAAGGACTTGGGAATCTCCTTCGCCGCTTCCACCTCAACACATACTCTTGCAAACGTCAACCTACTATGATTTTGCGTGAAGTCGTCAAGGTAAAGAGGGTTACTAATGACACTAGCAATACTACTCAATCCTTCCTCTGTCCATAATTCAAGGGGGACATTGTAGAATTTAACCCAAACTGGAACAGTAGAGAAGACGCTTTTAGTGAGTTGCATCCCGGGTTGCCATTGTTTAATCACAATATGTTTGCCCCCACAAAAGTAAGGACCATTCTCAAGAATGGAGACCAACGTGTCCTCGTCCCTAAGTATGAACACAACAAACCCATTGTCTAAGGTGACCACATCCTCAACACCAATTTTCCATACCCGTTGAGCCCAAGATCTAACTTGAAAATAGGATAAGCTTTTATCTACAAAGTATCCCACAATTGCGTTTTTCCATTTCAATGCGCCATTTTCAGAAATCTTAAGAGGAATCATGACATGATTATTCACATATTCAACTAGAGACCTCTTAAGGTATTTGCTTAGCTTACCAATTTTCACCTCATTGTTAAGTAAATGCTTCCCAATTGTCCAAGCATTCAATTGAGCTTTTCCTTCTAATTTATCCTCTTGAGTAAGAGGAGACAAGGTATTAGCAGTCGCACACCTAGACAGATCATGAGGTGGTATCGTGTTAACTTCACCACCCTCAGATGCCTTGACCGGGGTACCAATCTTAGGCCAAGTATCAGTGATGACCAAAGGTAATTGCAATTCTACTGCATCGGCATTTTTGGCCACCACCGAAAAATCATCTTCCTCATCAGTAGAAGCAATTTCAACATCAACATCATAATAACCACACGCATTGTCAACTTGGTCATGAAAATCCCGTAATGTTAGCTTCGTACATGATTTACGTTTACCCATAACCGATCTTCCTACACTTTCACTACCCGAACAATAGAGAAAGGAAGGGAGAGACGTACCGTGAAGCTATGAGAACTCAGTGCCACAACTGATTATCTTGGACCTTGAATCAAACAGTTGGTGGGCAATTATCTGGGACCATGTAACAAACAGTTGGTGGGCAAAGAACTTGTCTATGGGAGTCCTGTACAGCCCCAAAAATTACTACAGCATCATGTTCAAAGCCCAACCCCGTGGAAGCAGATTGATCTCACCAAAATAGATTGAAGCGGGGGATTAGAGTACACCTAAGGAATACAGAACACTGAACGAAGACAGGAGACTTCGAGCAGACCGTCGACCTTAGAGCCGACCACAAACCCGATTGTACTGCCAACCGTCGACCTTAGAGCAGACCACAAACCCGATTGTACTGCCGCCAACCACTACGCACAGAACGAAGACAGGAGACTTCGACGGCGGCGAGGTCGGAGAAGGACGAGAGCGGCGGCTAGGTCGGAGAAGGACGAGGTCGGTGGCTAGGGTTTAGAATCGCCATCCTTTTCTCTCTTTCTCTCTCTAGAAAGTCTGGATCTAATATAGAGTTGTGGAGTTAGGATCATTATGGAGCAGATCGTCTTAAATGCAGGTGTGATGGGATTGTTAAGGAATGGAATGCCATACTTTCCTTGGCGATTTTTATCGTCTAAGCCCAGGTTGTTGTTATATGTTCTATTGGAGGCTGCTGCTGCTATTTCTTCTGATATTCGTGCTAATAGGTTTGCTGTTTTGGGGGTGTTATGCTGTAATTTTCTCTTTTGATTCTGTTGTTGATTGATTTGGGTGTTTGAGGGAGCTGATTCTGATTTGATGTGGCTAATTTGAGGCAGATGTGCTATCCCTTGGAGGTGTGAAGGCTGTTTTACTGCTGGTTTAGTATGTTAACATGTTTGCAACGTGATGATGCTGCATTGTGATACATTTTGGTGTTGCCTTCTGTTCATTTGGAGTTTTGCTATGTCTAATTTTGGAGCTGGTTTTGGAGTTGAAGGTTCTGGTGGGGGTCAAAGCATGCTGGCTGTTAATAGGTGTGGTTCGTAGTGGGTCTTGTAGTCCTTGTTGGGTATCCTATTCTATATTTTTCTTTTTCTCTTTTGGCTTTACATTTAGTTTCTCGCTTGATGTATTGCCCTCATATTCCTTGCTTTGTGCTTGGATATGTTTTCCTCGATGTACCCTTTGTCGAGTTTCAATAAATTTTGTTGCTGATCAAAAAATTCAATGAAAAGCTAATTACATGTTGTATGAAAAAATATAAAGAAAAAAATTACTAGGAAGTCATATAATTACATATAAAAAATGAGCAATCTATGATTTATTCATACAAATATGTAAATTGACATGTTTTTGTGATATAATTTTTATTGTACATTAATTCCTACCATAATCTGTAAAGAAACATAGAGTAAAAATGCTAAACTTTGAGAAAAAATTAATGTCCAAAGGTGTCATGTTTCTCTCCATTTAATAAAAAAAATTACAATAGGGAGAGAGAGAGAGAGAGAGAGAGAGAGAGGGAGAGAGATGAGTTGCAATAAAAAATACAGAACTTTGCGCCTTGGGAGAGTTGAACATAGGTTGGGATGTGTAGAGTAAGGCATTCAAACCACTGAGCTCTCTATAATAGGCATGGAAATGCCTCTTTTTCTCCAGAAGTTGTTGGAATTATTCGTAATAAATTATATTGGCTACAATTGAAAAGGTCTTGTCTATAAAATTTCCATTCATTTGCGATCTAGGCATAGGTAACAACCCATTTGAAGAGCCTAGAAGGGTTACTAGAGCTGTTAAAAAAAGAAGGGTTACTAGAGCATTGGTTCGTTCTTCTCAAACTCTTCCATTGTTAGCATGATTAATAACCTATTGTGGAATATCAAAGCATAGGCAACATCAAATCAAAGAGGGTTGTCAAGCTTGTAAAGATGTATAATATCTCGTTGATTTCGATTCTTGAACCTCTTTACAATGCTAATAAGATTTAAGAATTCTCCAATAGATGGGTTTCCACTTTTCATTGGCAAATCTAGAGGCAGATGAGAAAAACTTTTGGCTCTTTCCGAATTCCGGCCAACATCTATTTTACAGAAAATTGTCGATTGGGGTGTCAGTGAAACTCACATAGAAACAATGGGGGGTTCATTCTTATTTCTCATAGTCGAGGGACGGAGAGGGTGTTTGGTATTAAGAGAAACCTCAAGAGGTGTAAGTGTCTAAGTGAAACTTAGGGTGAGTTCTTGAATGGATTTTATCAAAATCTGATAAAATTATCTATTCGTGGAGAGAGTTGATAAAATCTTAGATTTTTGCATTCAAAAATCTAAGATTTTATCAACTCTCTCCACGAATGGATAAAATCAAGGCTTGATTTTATCAAATCTTGATAAAATCTAGATAAAATCCATTCAAGAACTCACCCTTAGCCTAACAACTCCATGAGTTTTATAATTCATATCCTAGTATCGGATAAAAAAAAGTAGTTGGTGCTGAAACCCTCCCTAATAAGTCAAGGAAAAAAAAAAAGGTTGAACAATACTTGAACCTTGTTAAATTTTCAAGGGAAAGGCTACAAGACACACTCCTCATTTGGGTGTGTATCATACGCACCCCAATAAAGTTACAAATCGATTAATAAAAGTTACGATTATTATTATTATTTTTTGTAAAAGTTATGAGACACGCCAAAGATTTTATGAATTATAGAAAATATTACAAACCATATTGCTGAAAAGCTACGAAACACTAAAAAATGTTACGATTGTTGATGAGGTAATACAATATGAATCAGACAATAAGTACATGTGATACACACTTTTAATGGGTAAATTGTAGCTATTCCTAATTTTCAAATCCAATTTAAACAATTAAGTGCTCGGCTCGTTCCTGGTCCCTGGCTTTAATCGATTACTATGGGCCAATAAACCAACATCAGCTCATTTTTTACACTATTTGGCATTAGAAATCAAAATTCTCGTAATCAAAATTTTCTTCAGCACAAAATGCATGGCAAGCTCACAAACTAACCATGACTAACCTGTCGACCATTACGATTTCTACAATATATCCAATATAATGTCAAACAGAGAGGAAAAAGGAAACAATAAAAATAAAAATAAAGCCCGTGCATGGCCATATATCCGATTACTGTAATCCATAGTTTCATTGATTACTGCAATGAAACCATAAAGGTGACTACATATTGACTGTCATGTACGTTACAAGATTACTGCAATGAATTTGCTATAAATAATAATAAAAAAAAGAGATTCCTCCATGGCTTACTGCAATGAAAACTACATTCGGTGACTAAAAATTTGGTAGATCAAGGTATGTAATACTTATTTAATATATGGGAAAACATTTTTTACACCGTCGGTGTAAACAAAAGTTTTCTCCGACTCCAAATCAATTACATTGCGTCCTGCGTCCAAACACTGTTCTCAAATAGTAGAACATGGACATGTGACGCAATACAATTGATTTAGAAGAAATTTTTATTTACACTGACGGTGTAAAGAATGTTCTCTCTTAATGTATGCATTTCATTCACATAGATATATGGACTATTCGATCAGCTTATTTAGGTGAGGTTTGACATTAGTCACTATTAAAAATTTCAAAAAATCATTCTTGTATATGATTACGATGATTTCATATTGCATTCAGATGTGGTACACGAATGTAACAAGTAGAGATATCAAAACAGAGTAAGTGCACTCAAAAAGCCACTCATTTTTCAGCACTCAAACTTTCTTGTTAAGGGAAAAGTTAACTAGATTTTAGAGTTCTTTTCCTTCATTGCTTTTGATCATAACCCAACAAGAAACAACATTTTCCTTTGAAAACTTTGGAATTTCTTTCCCTTTTATGTAGCTGGATTAGTACATAGTACATACGGATGTCTGGTTTTGAAGAAAATTTTCAGTGTCGAACCGGTACCACATGATGCCTAACGTGATACCTGTAGCGTCTTCTAACAGCTGTTCATCTCAGCAATCAATAGTCCAAATTTTAAATAAACTCTTCTAGGGAAGAGTTTATTTAAAATCCGGAGCATTGGAAATACTTTTTAGACGGCTAGGATGTGCCAATAGGCACATCATGTGGGACCCGCTTGGCACCAAATTTTTTTTTCTTTCTTTCTGGTTTTGGATTTTTCAATTCCACGCAAAGTCTTAAAATTGACAGCAAAAAGCTATATTACGTACGTACACCCAAATATCCATTATCCGTTAGCTGATAAATCTGAAATAAATTCACTGTCTATAGTGTGGATAAAAAAGTGATCCTCTACACAAGTCTTCGCCTGAGAAATGAATGACATGCAAAAGGATCCATCAACCTAGGGACAGATGCGGAATTCGAGTGTAGGTTGGACAAACACAACAATAGAAATTAAAACATACAAAATTTTATAACATCATCGGACAGGCAAACCTATACAGTCGTAAATTTTTTAAAGCATCATCACTATGTATCCATATAAGAAAATTTTGAAACTTGAGTAGGGCGGTCACTCAGCCTAAACCGCTTTTGTGTCCGTCATTGCATCCATCTCTCTCTCTCTAAAAAGTCATGACTTAATCCAGGTGTTGAACTGATGAATACAAGTACATGCAGATAAAAAGAGAGTAATCTTACTCATGGAAGATATTTAATTTCCCTTTTCTTCTTGCTATATATATATGACATTATCTTGGTGCTTCTCTATGTCTGAATTTCTATCAAAATCTCTCTCTCTCTCATACACACACACATCCACAAATACAGCCAGCCATGGTGTCGAAAGAGGCTGCTCGAACAGCAGTTGGGGTTGTAGGTAGGTTGAAGTTTATCTTTACAATATTTCTGAATTACTGCATCCATTCCAAAATGATTGTCTGGTATACAAACGAAGGAATTATAAGGAACGCATTTTTGTTAAGATTTCTTCCAATTTGCAAAGAAAAGTTCAATTTTTTTTTGACAAAAGTGGGTGTTTTAAAAGTTCTCGTTTTGCACACCGAACAATTCTTTAGTTTGTGACGGAAAGAGTTTGAACTTATTTTTCGATGTAGATTTTTCGGGTTGGGGTACTTGTCTTATTTTTTGCTTTTGTCAGACGAACTGAGATGGGTTAATTTGTTTCCTTTTTGTTTTCAGGAAACATCATTGCACTCCTCTTGTTCTTGTCACCAGTGTAAGCACCAGTTTCCAATTTTGTTTTATTTTATTTGTCATTTGTCATTCTTAATTTTATTTGGATGAAGGACTTTTGGAGTAATTTTATTGAAATGATGGGGTTTTTTATGCTCATTTCATGTAAAAAACAAACAAACAAACAAATTACTCCCTCCGTCTTTTTTAAAATGTGTTTCTTCCTAAATCTAACTTATTAAAGAAACATGACCATTACACCCTTCGTATCAATTTTTACCTCCACTTTACACCTCTTATATCAACTTTTACCTCCACTTTCCAAGATTACCCTCAATATTTGCCCATTAACTCTTTACTTATTAATTTTTCGAAAGGGAAAAATAATTAACAATTGTATAAACTTTTACCATTAACTTTTGAAAACACATGTACACATATTCAAAAAAAATATCATTTGTTTTATTTTTGTCACTTCATTCTAATTACGAATTTTTTTGTGAACGTATCTGTTTGTTTAGTAATTTTTGGAAGCATGTGTGAAAAAATTATTAAGCTTTGTGCTAATAGGTGTTAATTTTTCAGCCCAACGTTTATTCAAATATGCAAGAAAGGGTCAGTCGAACAGTACTCGCCAGCTCCATATCTAGGGACCTTTGTCAATTGCTGCCTTTGGGTGTTGTACGGGCTGCCCATGGTGCACCCACATAGCTTCCTTGTCGCAAGCATTAACGGAGCCGGAACGGCCATTGAGCTGGTGTATTTGCTCCTCTTCATCCGGTACTGTGACCGGAAGAAGAGACTTAGAGTGGTACTTGTTATGGTTGTCGAGATCGTGGTAGTCGGTGCGGTTGCATTTCTAGTTCTAACTCTTGCGCACACGACCAAGCTCCGGACCACAATTGTTGGAAGTATAGCCATGCTGGGTAATGTGATCATGTACGCTACACCGTTGTCTGTCATGGTCAGTTCCCTCCGCCACCAAAATCTGTATTCGATAACGTTACATATCATGACAATAACATTGAGTATTTATAGGCAATCGATTTCTTAATTGATTTTCCTCAAGAAAGGAAAGCAGCGCGTCTCACATGTCTTATCGATTTTTTGTTGTTGCAGAAATTGGTGATAATGACAAAAAGTGTGGAGTACATGCCACTTCCATTGTCTCTAGCGTCCTTTGCCAATGCCGTTTGTTGGAGTATTTATGCCTTCATCGGCTTTGACCCCTTCATCATCGTAATCTACTCTCTCTCTCTCTCTCTCTCTCTCTCTCACACACACACACACACACACAAAAACACAAGGGTGGGTTAGTCTGGGCGGCCGCTTTACCCAGGTTTCAAATTTATCGTATAAATATAGTAATATTAAGTTAAAAAATTTACAACTATCTAAAGGTCCGCTCGTTCAATAAATTTTTGTTTTAGTATTCGCCCAACTCACTAGAATCCAGCATCCGTCTTTGCACAAATACACACAAACATGTCTTATTTTAAAAGAGATCACCAATAATTTTTAGGAGTCACCTAAACCAAGTGTCTAATATAAGAACACTGAGATTATTGTTTTTAAATAAAAAAAAAAGTGACACAATTTTATTAGAATAAAAGAGGAGCCAAATGATAGTGCTAAAAAATAGTCATCCAATTTATTTATTTATTTTTTGAGCGAAAAGGAGAGAGAAAGTGTTCAAGTAAAGTGGTGGATATATGAACGCTCTTTTATTTGTCGTAAAAGTAAACTCAAGTGTCCCATGCATTTTCAAATTTTCTAAAACAAAAAGCAGAGGTTTTAGAAAAAAAAAATGTTGCTGTGATTTTTCCATTTCAGGCACCTAATGGGTTGGGCGCATTGCTTGGGTTGGCCCAGCTTATACTCTATGCCACATTCTACAACAAATCCAAAAAGCAACAGATGATAGAAAGTGAAGGCAAAGGCGAGATGGGCTTGAATGGGAATCCAAAAGTATAACCTGTACGACCCGTTCCAGTTTCTCCCATGGGCTTGGCCCATCTATCAAAATGTTTTTTTTTTTTTTTTCTCCTTCATTCTTCTTGTACTAGTAAAAAAAACGTCCAGTTGGTACCATTGCTGGGTTCCTGGTACATGCAAGTATTTTCTTTTTTTTTTTTTAAAAAAAAAAAGTTGTGGTGCATTATGTTGCGGGAAAGAAAGATACACAAACGGTGTTCGTTATTTTCTCCTCTTCTTCTTCTTTTTTCTTGTCAAAGTGTTCACAGAAAAACGAATGTAGTTGATACAACTAAAACCTAGAAAATGAATTGTTTATGATGCAAATACAAACCCGAGATCCTCTATTTCATACATGTTTGTCTCACCATCTATATGCAATCCCAAGTCCCAAACACTCTGGACATGCAAATCTGAAAGCTCTTATAAACTGTAATTCCTTTATCAATTTGTTTGTTTCGAAGTAAAATGTTTTACAATAAAAAATAGTTACCATTTAAAATAATTTTGCGCAAACTGTTTTTTGTGCCTTTAATTTTCCGGTATTTGGTTGAGCTCTTTTTGCCACTTCATTTTCACCCAACAATTCAAGATACAAGAGAGATGTCTAATTCAAAGAAAAAAGAGCAGTACTTCGGAAATAAACACATCCATAGCAAGACGGGATGATTCGAGGGCTTAAGAGCATGGCACACAAACGAGCCAACGTGTTACAGCAATTGATTTTGTTCAAAATTGGTTTGAAATCTTAATGTTCTTGCATGACTACGTTCAAATTTAGCTGTTCAAGAGGCGAGAGTCACTCTCAGATAAGCTTTAATCAGGCTGATCTCGAGTCGCTTAAATTTTTTATACGTCTGGCCCAATAACTTGAGTTGTAATACGTCGTTTGACAAAAACATTTGCAAGACGCCAGTATATAATGTATTACATACTTTGACAAACACATTTGCAAGACGCAAATGTATATAATGTATTCTATATATACTTTTGCAAGATGCAAGTATATAATGTATATAATGTATTTATACTTTTTAGTACAGAAACCCTCATCGAACTCAAACCAGAAAGTATACCATACTGAAGTGATCCATAGTGTGTATTAACACCACAAAAATCAGGAAAATCAACATTATTAACACCTGGGCACAACTTGGTCAACAGCCTTCAGAGGTTAATTTGTTGCTTGTTGAGCAACCAAACCATACACAGTTTAGTAGCCATGATCCTGGGAAGTCAGTGCTATCTCATAAAGGTCATGATAATTTAGAATGTCCATTCTCTGCTTGAGTTTGTTGTGTATCTAAAGAGCTTTGCGACCCTTGCTCAAATGCTGTTCTGGTGGAATCTGAATTGCAAATGCATTCTTGACAAATTAAACCAACCGTCTGCTATTAGAATAATTTGGAGTATTATATAGCATATTACATACTTTGACAAACACATTTTAAGTATATAATGTAAACAATTCATGGCAAAGCAAATGAACTATTAGTGAACAACGGAGAACAGAGGTTGTAGGTAGTAAGTTTTTTTATTCCCATGATATTCAACATTTTGCAGATGATGTGTCAGCCTGTGGGCCAATCATTCAGTCTCAATGTCTTGGTTCTCTTGGGATAAATTTCCGATTCAAAGTACTGCTAGAGAACTGCAAGTCGGATGAACAAGAAGATGTTGGGGAAAATATATGAAACAGGAATTTCTGTAGAACAATAATTCTAAATAATATGCATCAAACAAATTAAGGAAATTAGATAAATAGAGAAAGGATTAGAAAAGCCTGTGGGGTGGTCGAGGCACGTGAAATCGCGCTCTCCTTAGGAAAGATACACCCCCTCCTGCACGGGGTTGAATGGCGCTCCTTCCCCAAGATACAACGACCTACGAGTCTCCTTCTGTGCAGTGAAGTTAACTCACGAACCAAATTGTTTCCCGACACTCGAAATCCGAATAAAAGGTTTACCACATATATGAGAGAGACTGCTCCGAAAAATATGTAATCGAAAACAAGAGGCTGTGGTATAAAAATATGACAAATACTTGATTGTGATTGTATGGCCGAAGTAAGACATGGAGATATATCACTCCTATATCTTTTGGAAGCAACCAACGCCAATTTATAACCAACAGAAATGCACATTGGTTTGTTAAAGAAGTTCTGATAATTAGGAGAAGAAATAGGAACAACCAATTAACGTTAAATTATAAGCAAAGAAATAGATGTTGCAATCTGTTTAACAAAACCAACTAATCCTATTATATAGGAGTTGGTTATTATGTTAGAGAATAATAAGGAGACCAAGTTAACAATCAAAGACTAATTCCATGTATCTCTCCAACAAATTATTTTACTTGGAATTATTCAATAAAATATAAATGTAAAATATTAAATTAGAACAACAGAAGAGTCTCTCAAGACAGGTTATTGGCAGTTGGTGGGTGAAGGTGAAGCACAGTTTTGGGAGGGTCCTAAAGAGAATACCCTCATTGGGATGGGTACTTGGTATTTGCCCATGGCTATTGTCAACAAGGACCAGGGCATTCCAGTTCCATTTCAATGAAGCAGATGTGGCATCCAGTGAGGTCAGATATTGCTCATAATTCTACTGCTTCACCATCGTCTCAGGTTTGTTTTTGTAGCAATAAAACTTGCATTTCAAGATGAAAGAGCCATTTTTTGAGGTATTTACCTTCCGAGAAGTGTGTAAAACACTCGAATTTTTTGGCTATGTTGTTGCGTTAATACAGATAACATCTTGTATGAGTAAATTATTGTGTCCTAAGTGTCATCTAACTTACACAGTTGTCTTTTGGGTGTTGTTTGGGTTTGTGATTTAGAAATAATAGAGGTGGCATTCTTAAGAATCCAATATTTGTTTTTATATTTTAGATATGTTTTCAAGAAGGATTTGAGATCCGGAGATCAATGGATTACAAATGTCCATTACGTATTTGGACATGAGTTTTGAGAAGAACCATCTTTGCTATCAGTGTTCGGACTTTGGAGCAGTGTTTTTTTAGAAACGGTTGAGTCAGCCGACTAGTCGGCCACAAGTCGCTAGTCGGAGGTCCCCCGACTTGATCGAAACCCGACTAGTCGGCGATTAGTTGGTCAAGTCGGCGATTAGTCGACCAAAAGTTTCTAGTCGGCTGTGGACCGAGCTGGAACCGACTAGCGTCTTTTAGAACCTTGCTTTGG
The DNA here is from genome assembly GCA_020921065.1 of Vaccinium darrowii. Lineage (NCBI taxonomy): Eukaryota > Viridiplantae > Streptophyta > Magnoliopsida > Ericales > Ericaceae > Vaccinium > Vaccinium darrowii. The sequence continues at coordinate 43,224,001 of CM037160.1, read as the reverse complement.
AGTGAGTGCAATGTCATTTTGACATAACCACATTCAGTGGCGGAAGCAAGATTTCTACTGTGGGGGGACCAAATCACTTGTATTCATAAATTAACATCAAAATATTATCATTGTATATTAATAACTCAATTTTGAGGGGACCTTTCTTAATAATTTTTACAAACAAAACCTAAAAGATACTAGAAAAATTGAGATAATTGGTTGTGCAGGGGTCCGGGCCCTCGCTTGCACCCTTTAGGAAAAAAATGTGATATTTGGCAACCGGTGGCTTCTCTGTCAGCTTGTAGGTGTATATAGTTAAGGTAATGACCTAATCGAAAGAGGCTCTAGCAGTTGGAAATTGGATAGTGGTGGAAGGGACCAAATTAATTAGTCATTCGTGGGTGCCTAGATGAAGAATCAAAGTGTGAGACGATACAATACAAGGCGAAGGATAAAAAACAGATCCATGAAAATCTTCCCTAGAATGGCAATTTTGGATGAAATAATGATTGGCACCCTTGACACATATTATATAAACAGCATGACGAAGGCTGAATTATTTTAAAAACAAACCTGAGCCCAACCAAGTTGTGGAGTTGGTTAAGTATGGATATTTGAAGGCTGATGCTGAGTTTAACTTTATTGTCGCGGGGTCATCTGTGGATTTGTTGTTCTTGTAGGGGGAAAAACTTATTATGTAAACTTGTTTCTGTATTTAAATTGTCATCTGTTTCCCCTCCTTGGTAAATGTTGACAGGGTTTCTACTTGTGTTTCCGAGTTGCTGGATAATGGCGGTAGATGCCACGTTAACATGATTCAATGTTTGTGGTTCATCAATTGGTTTTCACTTTTCTCATAGTCGTTTTGTTTTGTGCTTTGTTGGGAAAGGGTCGTAGAAATGGGGATGAGAAGAGGAGATCTGAGGCACCAACACAACTGGAGAAACGTAAGGGAATTTCGGGAAAAGAGAAGGGATATATGTACCCATTACTTGGAATTAGGTTCTTAGCTGGAAGTAAACTGAAGATACATTATGGCTAGACCTTTTTTCATAGCAAAAATGCTGTAGTGAGTATGAAATTATGGAAAATGAATAGCTACAACCATTGCATTGAAATCTTTGCTGACAGTGTAACAATCCTCTTTTGATTAAGTGGCCTGGTAGAAATAGATCCCTTTTGATCATGGAATTTCTCACCAAAAGGATATGATCTCGCTGAAAATCTTCTCTTATGATAGGTGTGGATACGGTTATTTGTAAAGGCTTTTAGTCTTGACTCTTGATGCATTTTCTTTTGAAAACTATAAGAAATATTTGACCTGTCCATCACTGTAGGTGGATCATTAATTTGCTTAGTTGGTAAATTATCTCATTAGATTTCTTGATGAACACTTGACATGAGAATTAAAAAGTGGTGGGTATGTGCTTTGATTCCCTCTCGAACAATTAGTAAAGTGCATGAGAGCAGTAGGCGATAGAGGTTATTTGGCACAGCCAAAGTTAGAAGTGAAACCACGAACCAGATTTCCTCCACAACAAGCCGTGAGTAGCAAATTGGTTTGGGTTTGGTCCAGAAGACTTTGATCCGGAGACACTACTTAATTTGTCGAATTTTTACCAAATCGAACAAATTTGGACTGTGTGCACCCCTGCTGTGTGATATAAAACTCTAAAAAACACACATCACGTCCAATGGAAGTTCATGCTCTTGCCCTTGGGAAATTATTTAGGTGCTGCCAAAGCATTGCCTCAGGGCTTGTACTATTGCATTCTACATCTTACAATATTGTGTCAATGTACAAGCATTGTATACAGTACAACGCTTATTTTCCCTATTTATATATTCCAAAAGACACGTTTATAACAATATAAATATATTCCCTTTGTTGATAAAATTGATGGATTTGTTGTTTATTTTTTGATAATTCGTTTGGTTTTTCTAGGATGTGCAGAGATAGAGGGCTTTCTTATCTCGAAGAAGTTGCGTTTAAGTTCATCAACGGGAATCCAAAACTTTGAAGTCTGGGCAGGTAATTCAAAGGAGTTATGAATTCCACTGCATCTGTTTTTGGCGAAGGGTTTTTAAACATGCAACCCCTCATATGCTTTTACATTGAACCAAATCTGGAAATGACATTTGTTCTATCAATGGTTTTTGGATACAAAGATTGCCCTTTGCAAAGATGAGAGCAGTTAATTTCACATATGTATAACAATATCTGAAAGGAATTGAGAGAGCAAGTGAATTGAGGGAAACAAGACTAAGGTTGGATATTCTTTAGGATTCCCATATGAAACTAATCTGTGTATTTTAAGGAGGATAAAATAGACAATGGGGAAAAGGGCCTGATCAGTTTTCACTTCTGTTCTTTATGTTTGCTCTTGAATGTGTAGGAAAATGGGTGCTAAGTCTTGGCCTCTAAGTTCAACTGAAAACAAGCATTTAGTTGAAGCTCCTGTATGCAATGGAGAGCTTTTGGAATTTATGGAGGTGGAGAGTCCAGTATGCCTACTGTTGTGAGTACTCCTGATGAGTCAATTGAATCACCTGGTGATTTGTTGGAGGTGAAGAACGAAATATGTCAGTTCATTAGTCAAAATTGGGTTGGCTCATCCACAATACTGCAAAGATTGAGCAGGAGACAGCAATGGAGAGTGCTGATGCATATGAGGCTACGCAACAAAAAAGCGATGGAATTCTCTTCAACCCACATCTTGAGGACGGCACTGAATCTTTATCAAAAGTAGTTTCGTGCACAGAGCCATTGATTCTTGTAAGAAACACATGCTCATCATTTATTTGAGAGTCTGGTGTAGGAGTAGTGGAAGAGTCTAAAATGAATCTACAAGTCACAGTACAAGATCTAACATTAGACAGCCAGTCACATAAAGAAACATACACGGCTATGGAAATTGTACTTTGGATATTGTGAATAACATTCTTGGGCTCCAAAACCACAGTTTTGATGACAGGTAAATAAAAAAAAGAACATCCCAGCATTTAGTAGGATGACATTTTCCTCAGAATTAAGAGGAATGAGGTTGTTTGGCATCATACATTCTCAAGTTCACTTATTTGGCCTGAAATTGTAGGCTTCATCTGCCCCAAGTCTGAAGAAGCCTTGGTTTCTAACGAATTGACATGCCACTTCAAGATTGTTATTGTAGAAGTATATATATCTGCCATCTTCTTTATTCTGTATTCCAGTGTTCTTTTAAATTCCGATAAAGCTGTGAACTAAAAGTTAGAAGTAGCCCTTAGTTTTCTGATCTGCCAAAACATAGGGTTCATACATATAAAGAAAAAAAAGAATACCTCTCTGAAAATCTGCAATAAATTGACATGATTGGGAAGTAGTTTAATCTGATTTTGTAATTGTAGGGCCCCATATAATTAGACATTCTTGGATTGTGCTTGGTTGGCGAAGAACAAAGCTGAACTGGTTTATGGAATGATGTAGAGAGTGACGGCCTAATTTTTCTCCCATAATGTCTCAGAGTTAAAAAACAATACCTAAAGCTAAGATCATCTTTAAAAGGAAAAAAAGTACCCAAAGAAAGTTGAGATTTGTTTGAGCATCTCTATTGGTCTGAGCATTACATGATATTAATCCTTTCCTAATTTTTTTCACCCTTCAGTTTACCTGAAAAGTTCCCCTGTCTGGGCTTGAGTTTTATATAATCTTGCCCTATGTTTTTTCACTTGAGTTACCTTTATGTTGGATCAACTTGTGTCATTTTAAATTGCTTGGGCTTCACCCGCGCAAGTATGTAAACTAACGAAGTGAACCTGGTCTTGCACTGTAGGCAGTGACTCTGCTATCTTTGTTAAGATCAATTGCATGACTCACCATCATCTACAGAACTGATATGTTTACCAATTGATTCTAGGAAACGGTATGCATGATATCATTCATTTGGCTTGTCAAAACATTAACGTTAATTGCATACCATCATCTGCAGAACTGATATGTTTACCGATTGATTCTAGGAAATGGTATGCATGATATCATTCATTTTGCTTGTCAAAACATAAACAGAATCGGCAAAACACTTTCCTTTTCATTTTTTCTCGAGTTCCTCCATTGATCCATGCTCTTCAGGAAAAGAGGCCAACTTCCCCCAAAGCGTGAGTTTTTCAGGCTTCCATTTACCTAAACCTAAAATTTAATTACCTTTACTGTTCTCGTTCTAGAGTAATCAGACCCACATTTCGTCATTGCACTGCAGCTAGCAAACAAAAAACAAGACATGAACTACCAAATAACGGGTTTCACCTATTCACCTAGTGTTTGAAATGCCACCCTATATCAGTCCTTCACAATTTCATTTTCCCAAGGTACTTTTATCCCCCTCTAAAGATATGTGCAAAATATCGTTTCTGTTTCTATAACAAAAGTCTGCATATAGAAAGATTACTGCCTTACTGGAGCTCTTGCGCCAAAGGATAATCGCACTACAAATTCAAGCTAGAAAATAGAAATTGCATATTGAGGATTTTGAATATTCCATCTTGTCTCTGTTTCCTGGATATTAGGTGCATCCAATGTTTAGACACATAACCGCACCCAAAATGCGTACCCAAGTCCATCTGAAATATATAGGTTTATTTCATTACCAAGGTACGTATTATTTTGTTTGCAATTGCTTTCTTCTTTGGCTGTTCTTTTTGGAACAGAAGAGCCCCAAGCTATATTTATTTCCTGCTCACTAAAATTCCAAAATAGCTTTTGTGCAATTGCTATGAGACTCCATTTGCCTACTTCTCGTATTACTCTCTAATTTGCTTGCAAGAAGAGGAGATCCAATTCAGATGGCATTCACAATTATGTTCCTGGAAATTCTCTGTGAATACAGGTCAATGAGGGAGCTTAGGGCAGCTCTTGGACCACTGTCTGGATTAGACTTATAGTACTGCTCCGATGCATGTTTGAAGACATGTTGGAGGCTTGGAACTGGAATGTGGATAAATCGAAGAAAATGTTTGAAAAGACACTGAAGTGGAGATCAACATGTAAGCCTGATGAAATTTGTAGGGTAATGGGGGCATGTTTTTTGAAGAGAGATTGTATTCTCAATTTATATGTAATGTTAGAAAGGTGATTATCAAGACAAAGATATTTTTGCAGAATCTCAACTTCTTATGCATGTTTTCTCATTAATGTGTGGCCGAAATAGCCTGTAAATAGAAGCACAAATTTTAGAAATCAACAGGTTACACCGATCGTGCTTCGCACAAGAGTAACTCACCTAGTTTAAGTAAAAATGAGCCATGGTTGGTTTGCAAACGAGAACAAACCATTAATCAATTAACCAAACCAATGGTGCAAGCTGTTCCAATCAAGCATCCAATGTAAGTTTAGACAAGCAAAGTCAATGCCATACATAAAATTACCAAAAAAAAAAAAAAAGCTAAAGTACACCTACACTACGCAAATTCAAGTACATTGCATCTTCAATTAGCCAGGTTATTTCATAAAGCTAAAGAATAAGGGCCTTGGGGCAATTGAGGCGATGGCCTCCATTTTTGGCCCTTTTCTCCAATTGAGCCCTTCTGATTGGTAGCCACACGTTTAGATCGGAGGGGCAGATGGGTCATTCTACTATATGATGTGCTGGTAAACGCTTTTTGCATGCAGGGGTCCTGCTGGCATGGGAAAATGTTTGAAACATGAAAGAATACGTGAAAACGAACATGAAACACATTCAACGGATGAGATGCATCCAGTACATTGAATAGTGTACTGGACGAATCTCATCTGTTGGATGCGTTTTCATGTTTTCTTTTCATGGATTGTAGCAGGGCTCGGCTGGCATCCTCTGGGGACTTTGATGTCTTCCAAAATCAATTCTCGTCTCCCCCTCTTCTCTCTCTCTCACGTACGGTGGCTTCCATTCTAGCGCAATCCATATGAAGCGTGAAACTATAGCAATTAGCAAGGGAGTTCTGAATCGCAAGTACTTTCGCAATTTCTGTTGATTTCATGTAAGATATCTCCCGTTTATCAATACATAAATAGAACACATAAAACACTGTTGCATTCATTGAATCCTCCCTCTACTTCACCAGTTAGTATTGGGGTTTCGACGATTTAGAGTTTGCAAAGGGTTTAACGTTGATTTATTATTATTTTTTATTCGATTTTCATTAAGATTCGGAGTTAATTAGGTTTTGGATGATTCAATGCAAGAGTTGTAAGGTATTAACATGAAGGTAGTCTCTCATTTCTATTTCTTTGTTGTTCTTCACCATAGTTTGTTAAATATTGTGTTCTCTTATTGTACTTTGGATAACTATAGATGCTAATGAGTGCCCGTGATTTCGTGTGTGTACGTATTATTGTAGTATCATCTTTGTGGTTTGATTTCTTCACGAAGTTTTTTGTTTTATTTTATCTTTCGTATGCTTCTGGTACTGATGTGTTTCTGACAGCGTATTCCAGATTTTCCAGTTTGGCTTCGTACCTATAGTTTTGTGGTTTTCTCTGGAACACTCCCAGATTCTCCAAACCATCTTCCAAAGGTGAGAAACCCAACCCCAAATAACGGTTTTGAACTTGCTTTCGTTTTTGGTTGTGTTTTATTTCTTTCAATTGCTGAAATGGCGGTGTTTTATTTCTTTTGATTGCCGAAATATACTAATTTTGGCGGTGTTTCGTTTCCGATTTCTTGTTTTTTTCCCCCTTTTTATTTTGTGCTTCTTTTAGGTTTGCACTTCTGAGCCTATCTCCAAGGCTTTTGTGTAAATCCTCTCAGCTACTGAAGACGCCAAAGCCCCCAGAGGATTCGGGAAATAAGTCTTAGGGCGATTGTGAGGATTCCAATCGCAGGGTAAGATATTTGTAACACGAGTATAATGCATCGATTCTTTGCCGTGATTTTTACCCATTTAGGGATTTCCAAGTATATCTTGGCGTTCTCTATTTGGTAATTACCATTTTACCCCTCCTCCCATTCTATAATTACTTTATATTATTTATGTTATTTATGTTAATTCATTTATTTATATGAATTCATTTAATTTTTGAATTTATTTCTTTAAATCAATTCATTTAATTATTTAATTCAGTTTTGAAATTATTTATTTATTTATTTCAATTTTTTATTTAATTATTGTTGATACCCACCATCTAATTTTATTTAATTCTCGTCGCTCCGGATTAATAAAAAAGGCCTACTATTTTTAAGTCCGCCGAAGCGAGGCGCGTGAAAAAACATCAGCAACCTCGCATTGTAAAATACGCGCCACTACATGAAAAATGACATATTATGGGATCCGATCAGACAACATCGACCGTGTGCCGGCAAGATATGCGTGTCATTGATATGTGTGCCCAATGATAACCCATTCACAGAAGTGAATTTTGTGTGCCCAATATCAATTGTGTGCCCATTCACAGAAGCAAAATTCAGGAAGTGAATTTTGTGCCATTCAGAGACATAAATAAGTGTGCCATTCAGAGACATAAAAAAGTGTGCCATTCACAGAAGCAAAATGTTAACCACTTGATATGTGTGCCTTCTAGCTATAAATCAGTGTAGGAAAGGTTTGGAAAAATCACTTCGTGCAATTTTCACTTTATATCCACTTTATATCACTTTGTGGAAAAATCAAAAGCAAATGTCTTACCTATAAGTTTTTCTGCAGCATCGTCACGTTTCAGACACGAATATTGAAGGATCATCTCTAGCAGAATTTCAATTTTAAATCCACTTTTACCCTTTTTCCTTTCTTGTGTTATGATGCGGCCTTCTTCTGAACAAGTTACGTCCAAGTTGATGTGTTCGACACTGATGAAACTCCTTCCACTATTTGCTGCATCCATTAGTGGCTAATCTGAATCTAGCCGTGCCATAGCTCCTCCTCCATTCTACAAGGGTTCAAGAACACTTAACCAATTTTACCATTCGTACAAATTTAGGAAAAGAATTATTTGCTCTTGCACTGGACAAGCATCACAAGCATTGTACGGGACCCAAGCCAGAGCCAAAGGTAACTTGTGAATTTCATAAACTTGATTCCAATACCAACGTGAGTTCATGGAAGGCATTCGTAAGAGCATTATCCTCGTCCTTGTACTAATTTACAATTATTCCAATGCAAAAAATACATGCGAGAACTTGCTCAATACAATCTGGGCATACAGAAACTGAAATAGTACATTACACATTTCATATTTTCATTATAATTTGCTACTTACTTTCATTTCATAGTGTTTATGTACATCATTCAATTGCAGACCTAGAACCTGCAGGGAATGGAAGGATAAACCAAGGAATCACAATAACGTTGAAATATATAAAATCTTGCAAATAAAGGACGCAAACCAGAAAATCCACAAGGGAGGAAATTTTAGAATGACAAGATAACCATATATTGCAAGAAGCATCATGGAAACTTTCCTTTAGAAATGCACACTAGTTGCTAGACAGTAAGTAAGAAATGAACATACGCTTACTTCTAGTCATCCTTCCTGTTTGAAAAAAATGATTAGCCCAGAATGAAAATTCTATTGCTTTATGAAAAAGCACAATGAACAACACTAAACAGCCCAAATCATAAAAAGATCAGCATTAAGACAGGAAAAAAGAATTCCCCAGATTCAATAATTAAAAAACTCTACAACACGTAAAGTAAGGTATTCCAACACGAAGTTCTAGTCAAAATACAAAAAGATATATTCATTTTGTAAAAGCAGGATAAGAAACAACAAAGAGGAGAAAACAACTGTCTAGATATATTCAAACATGCTCGGCACGGGCACGACACGAGCACGGCACGTTCGACGGCGGCACGGCACTGTAAAAACCTAGCACGGCACAGAACGACACGGTATAAGTTGGCACGTGGCATGGCACGGGCACGGGCACAACACGGTATAAGGCGACACGTGGCACGACACGTCATGGTCTTCTACGGGCATGACACGGGCACAACACAGATTTATTCTAGCACGGCATGGCACGGCATGGGCATGGCACGTCACGGGCACGGGCACGGAAATTGGCACGGCACGGCACAGCACAGAAGTAGGACAAGCTAATACTAACCTTGAGTTGACAAGCTAACATCATTTGTATGACCTTCTTTGGCCAAGCCCTAACACAATTAAATTTTTACCCAAAGATCTAAAAGTGCTTATACAGAACTGTAAGTCCTCATCGCAAGCAATTAAAATCGACTCGTTCTCGTCTTCGTACATGATATCATAAGCTTCAGCCTTTAGTTTCAGCCTCTTACGAATTTGCTGATGCAATTCTTCTAGTCCCAACCACAAAGACAACTGGAACTTTATTGAAACACCATTTACGTGTTTTGCCAATATCGTCACAGTTCTTATGCGAGGGCTATGGGGCACCAACATCGTCTCTGTCGCAAGGTGAGCACTGACGGACAGGAGAGGCCCCATGTAGGGGCAAGGGGGGCAGCCGACCCCCCTGCGCTGGAAATCCTCCATGGGATACACATATTTTTTTGGTTATTTTTGTAATTTTGCCACACGGGAAAAATTCATGAGAGAAACTACTTCACATTCTCCACCACAATTTGTATGGAGACTGTTGAGATGAAAGCAACAATAAGGACCAAAAGCAAATGTCTTACCTTTAAGTTTTTTTTGCAGCATCGTCACGTTCCAAATACGAATATTGAAGGATAAACTCTAGCGGAATTTCAATTTTAAATCCACTTTTACCCTTTTTCCTTTGTTGCATTAGGATGCGGCCTTCTTCCGAATAAGTTACGTCCAAGTTGCTGTGTTCGACTCTGATGAAACTCCTTCCACTATTTACTGCATCCATTAGTGGCTGATCTGAATCTAGCTGTGCCATAGCTCCTCCTCCATTCTACAAGGGTTCAAGAACACTTAACCAATTTTACCATTCGTACAAATTTAGGAAAAGAATTATTTGCTCTTGCACTGGACAAGCATCACAAGCATTGTACGGGACCCAAGCCAGAGCCAAAGGTAACTTGTGAATTTCATAAACTTGATTCCAATACCAACGTGAGTTCATGAAAGGCATTCGTAAGAGCATTATCCTCGTCCTTGTACTAATTTACAATTATTCCAATGCAAAAAATACATGCGAGAACTTGCTCAATACAATCTGGGCATACAGAAACTGAAATAGTACATTACACATTTCATATTTTCATTATAATTTGCTACTTACTTTCATTTCATAGTGTTTATGTACATCATTCAATTGCAGACCTAGAACCTGCAGCGAATGGAAGGATAAACCAATGAATCACAATAACGTTGAAATATATAAAATCTTGCAAATAAAGGACGCAAACCAGAAAATCCACAAGGGAGGAAATTTTAGAATGACAAGATAACCATATATTGCAAGAAGCATCATGGAAACTTTCCTTTAGAAATGCACACTAGTTGCTAGACAGTACGTAAGAAATGAACATACGCTTACTTCTAGTCATCCTTCCTGTTTGAAAAAAATGATTAGCCCAGAATGCAAATTCTATTGCTTTATGAAAAAACACAATGAACAGCACTAAACAGCCCAAATCATAAAAAGATCAGCATTAAGACAGGAAAAAAGAATTCCCCAGATTCAATAATTAAAAAACTCTACAACACGTAAAGTAAGGTATTCCAACACGAAGTTCTAGTCAAAATACAAAAAGATATATTCATTTTGGAAAAGCAGGATCAAAAACAACAAAGAGGAGAAAACAACTGTCCGGATAGAGGTGTCAAACGGGCCGGATTGGCATGGGCACGACACAAGCACGGCACGTTCAACGGCGGCATGGCATGCCAGAGACACGGTAAAAACCTGGCACGGCACGGAACGACACGGTATAAGTTGGCAAGTGGCACGACATGAGCACGGATTTGAGCGGGCATAGCACAGTATAAGGCGACACATGGCACGGCACGTCACGGTCTTCTACGGGCACGACACGAATGTAGTGTCATATTTTATAGTCGAACAAAGCAACTTGGATGTAACAGCAAATACGAGCTCAAGTACATCAACACAGTCTTGACTGGAATGTTCGAGCACTGCTAAAGCCCAGGATGCTCTCACTTGGCAAAGAGAAGCATCACGGAGTTGTGGATACTATTTGAGAGAGTAATAAAGCACATTTGGAGCAGATTCTGACAATTTATAAAGGCACACACGTCCAGGAAGCCCAAGTTCTTCTCCGCTCTCTCCAATATCCCTATAAAATTTATACTTTAGAGATTTCATCCTATACTCACAGAGGCCCCATGCTGACCTCCCCACTTTACCAAGGCCAAAAGGTTGGTTTTGACCTACAAGCAAAGTCCGCCCCTCCAATGTTCTTGAAGGTGCCCAAAATTGAACAAGAGACTGACCATATCGTGGGTGTAAAATGATTCTCCCAAGCGCAACTCTAAGTTCTTTTTCCCTTTTGTTTCTTTTTTTTTTTTCCCTTTTTTTGTTCATGACTTCATTTTTTTTTTTTTAAACTTGATATAAATATATAATTCACTAAAACAACCAAAAATTAATTCTTCTTTTTTTGGGATTATGAAAAAATACCTAGAATGATTGAAATAAAGTATTTAACAATCTTTTTTTTTTGCCTCCGTGCCATGCCTGTGCCGTGCCGCTGTGCCTTGCTAGAACCGTGCATCCGTGTTGTGATGTGTCTATGCCGTGCCATGCCCGTCCTACTTCCGTGCCGTGCCGTGCCGTGCCAGGCCAACTTCTGTGTTTGTGCCTGTGCCCATGCTGTGCTAGAATAAAGTCGTACTGTGTCGTGCCTCGTGCCCCATTGACTTCGTGTCGTGCCCGTAGAAGACCGTGCCGTGCCCGTGCCCGCTCAATTCCGTACCCGTGCCGTGCCACGTGCCAACTTATACCGTGTCGTTCCATGCTATGCCAGGTTTTTACCGTGCTTTTGGCGTGCCGTGCCGCCGTAGAACGTGTTGTGCACTCGTGCTCGTGTCGTGCCGTTGTCGACCCGGCCCGTTTGACACCCCTACTTCTCACCACAGGGAGTAATACATTAACTTTGTCCATTTTGGACCCTCTGGAGACCTTGTTTGATTTGGTTTTTGTCTCTGGGAGACGAATGAGAAATGTTGGTAATGATTTAAGGCTTTGTTTGGAGTTAGGGAAAGAAAGAGAAAAGAAGAGAAAATAATTAAGAAGGAAATTGGAGAGAAAATTGAAGAGAAAATGGGAGGAAAGTTAGATAGGAATTTGATTATTTTCCTTTCTCTTCTTTAAGAACCAAACAAAGGAAGAGAGTTTTTTTTTTAATTTTTCCTTCCTTTCCATTTCTTTCCCTAACAACCAAACAGAGCCTAAAACATGGATTAGTGATTGGAGGAAGACAAAGAGAGAAAAGAAAATAATATTGAAAATAGGGATTTGGGGTTGCTGTTAGGCAGCCCATGCACAGTAGGTGCAATGCACCATCTGAGCCGTCCGTTACTTAGATGGACGGCCTAGATTTCATCTTGCACGAACAACAACGAACGGTTCGGATGCAAAGGTGTCGAGGTAAAATCTGAGTCATCCATCCGAGCAACGGACGGCTCGGATGGTGCACAACACTTGCTATACAGGTGCTGCACAGTAGCAATCCCATGTCCTGAAAATAGGGGTAGCAATCCCATGTCCTGAAATTCGTGTCATGTTCTGGTCAAATTTGGCTAAACAGGTCGTTTCCAAGTTAATTATGTCAATCTGTGTCGTGTTCAGGTTGACATGATTAACAGCAAGATGGGTTAGGGTTCATTTTTTGGCACGATTAGCTAAGCGGGTCATTTTGACACGAACCCAATTCGACATGACATGAACACGACATGACGTGATGCCCAGCTCTACTTGGAAGGAGAGAATGAGGAGAACACATCAATGTTTTTGACAAAGATGCATCCAAAAGACCTTTTGGACAAAATTTTGGGTCCCGAATGGGTACCATGTGGCCGAGCCTATGCGGTACCCAAAAAATACATTCAAGCCATCCAAAAGTGTATTGGACGGCCGAGATTGAAACCCTTTCTCTTCCCCTTCTCTCTCCGTAATCCGAACTGTCCAAAATCGAAATGGACGGCCCAGATATCACGCACGGGTACCACATCGTACCCGGTCAGCATGGAAAAATTGCCCGACCTTTTGGCTTTTATGTGAGTTTTGTGGTTCTAAATTCTAATTGAGGGACTCTTACATCCACTGTTTCATTGACCGTCATTGCAAAATATTTTTGGAGACCATCCATTTGTATTTTGTGATGCTTTTTTTATCCTTCTTACTCTTTTACTCTTTTGTTCTGACCCTTTTTTGATTGATATTATATGAGCTGTTGTGATTAATGTTTAACTTGACCCAACAGAGCGTTTTCTGCAAGCAATCTACCCCTTATATTTCATTGACCAGTCATTGCAATAATATTGGGGGATATTTTATTATACTCTTTGAACAGTCGTGGTGGAGAATCAGGAACGTTCCTTTCTATTTTGACAAGTTTATGTTTGACCTGATCCTTTTTGTGTTACTTTGAGCTGTTGTGTTTAAATTACTTTTGACCTGATTCTTTTTTAGTGATTTGAGCTCTTGTGATTAAATGGTTGAGGCAATGTTGGAACTTCAAGAACAGAAGTAAGGAGTTTGTCGGAAACCACGAGGCCGTCCATCTGAGCAACGGATGGCTCAGATGGTGCACAGCAGCAATCCCATGTCCTGAAAATAAGGGTAACAATTTTAGAGCAATGTGAGTAATGATTAATTAATAATTGAGAAAATCAAACCTGCGGTGGGCCTTTCATGAGCTATTGTCCCTTAATAAATAACCCGTTTTACAAACTTAGCGGGTAAACGGGTCAGAGGTCTGTGCTAGTGGCGCGCTCTGCAACCCATTTGGAGCACCCTCGGGTCCTGTTGATTGTTTCGGGTCGATCACTTTGTGACAATGATTAAAAATAAGTGATAATGATTGGAGAGAGATAGAGAGAAAAGAGAATAATAATTAAAAATAAGGTTAATAATTTGAGAGAAATGTGAGTAATGATTGAATAATAATTGAGAAAACCGGGCTAAAAACCCAAAACAAACGAGGTGACGGGCCTTTCATGAGCTACTGTCCCTTAATAAATAATAACTCGTTTTGTAAAGTTAGGGGGTAAACGGGTCAGAGGTCTATGCTAGTGGCACGCTGTGTGTGTTGTGTAGCCCATTTGGAGCCCCCTCGCATCCCGTTGTTTGATCCAGGTCATTCATTTTGTTCGTCATGTCGAATATGTATTCTACAAAAATTCTTGTTAATCGAATATCTGTAACTATTTGATTGGTGACTATTTTAACTTATTGTTTTGTAGAAGAAAATCACCTACAATAGTTTCTTTGAGTGTATCATTTCCAAAAAAAAAATACAGTCTGAAAACATAACTATCGATGTTCGATCAACATGCATTTTTATGTGGACCACATACTCAACGGGACGAACAAAATAAACGACCCGGATCAAACAACGGAACCCGAGGGGCCCCAAATGGGCTACACAGCTGGGATGGATCTAGGAATTCTGCATAGCGGGGGCACCAAATGGAAAAGATACTATTTGGGTGAGTATATGATACACACCCTTACAAAAGTTACAATTTTTTTATAAGAGTTATGATTTTTTTATTATTATTAAGGTTATGAAGACACACAATAATGTTACAATCATAGAAAATGTTACGAATCATATAGCTGAAAAGTTACGAAAAACCAAAAAATGTTACAATTACCAATGAGATGACACAATCTGGATCATACAATAGGTGCAATAACATAAAACTAGTTTTCACCTTGTGTGCTTCGGGACACAACTAGTTTTCACCTTGTGTGCTTCGGGGGTGTTTGATTTTTGTGTTCACACCTTTTTATGTGATGTATTGTGAGAGAATGACCTATCTTCATTTTTGAAAAAAACTAGTTAGTGGGACACCAATGTTTCAAAGCATAAGCACACCTTTACTTTACTTCATAAGCTACTCTTGACTTGTAGGAGAATTTGTCAAGAATTTGTCGAGCTCATCTAGGTAACTTTTGCAGGCTGTAGGTGTAAAATTCATCTGGGTAACTTTTGTTGGAAACCCACTCCTGACACGTAACTCTTCTTATCACCATACACATGATCTCTTTATTACCCATTTCTGAACCCTTCTTCTCTCCATTCACAACAAACGGAGCTGAAGCCGCAGCTCCATAGCCGGAAAACTCGAGGTCTTTGACTGACGGCGATGGAGTGAACTTTGGCTCCATAGCCGGAAAACTCAAGCTCCGTACCTCTTCTCTTTTCTCTTCTACTTTTCTATTCTTTTTTCCATTTAAAAAAAAAAAAACTCTGAAATTTCCTGAAGTTGAACGGGGGCACATGACCCCCTTGCCCCTGTACAGATCTGTCCCTGCTACACAGCACGCGTGTTGTTGCACTAAGTACACAACACAAATGTCTGTTGAATGAGCCCCCACCGTATCGTCTAGAGGGGCATTTGCGGGCCGCTACAGTTGAGAGAAGTTATATCCAAAGAGCTTTCGGTCCAATTAAAAAAGTCTAAGGGTAAAAGTGTATTTTCCTCATTTTCATCTTAAAAGTAGATTCTTTTTTGTAGAATTAGTGGGTAAACGGGTCAAAGGTAGGTGTTGTGCACCTAGCACGTGTGGAAACAATCAGCTATTGTGGGTGATTTTTTTTCTACAAAACAATAAGCTAAATATTTATCGATTAAATAGTTACCGATGTCGGATCAACATGAATTTTTACTTGGACCATATTTCGAGGAGAAAACGAACATAATGAACGACTCAGATCAAATAACAAGACCCGAGTTGAACCCCAAACAGGCTGCAAACATGCATGCTACGCGCATGAGCTCAAACCCGTGCAGTTTGGTTCATTTATGAACAAGAGCAATTTTGTTCACCCTCCTTAAAAGAGGATGAACAAAACCCTCCCTCCTATTGGTTGAAACGTGTGGGTCCCACTACAAAGTGATGTCATGCTTACCAAAAAGTGTATTGCTGAGGTAAGCATGACATCACTTAGTAGTGGGATCCACACTAATTCAACCAGTAGGAGGGAGGGTTTTGTTCACCCTCTTTAAGGGAGGGTGAACAAAATTACACTCTTTATGAACCACCCTAGAAGCATGAGTGCTTTTTTTTGAAGCTCTTTTCCGTGGGTAAATTTCATCGACGCCCTGAGGTTAATCTTTAGAACAAATTCCCATCCACAGATGAGAAATTACAACCTGAGATTAAAATGTTAACAGAGTTTTACAAAATGTCAGCCTTGCTCTCACAACAAAAATTAGTATCGTTTTTAATAAATTATAAATGTCCTAAAAAATATTCCTTTAATCTCCAAATGGATCATCGGCACCATCATCGACTCCTTCTCGTACCCTGACTCTATTATTTTCAGAAAGTGTACCATTGATTGAGGAATTGTTGCCACTTTTTCTATGGGAATGCAATTTCCCCGAAAATAAACTTGACTAAGACTTTTTTTTTTTTGGTGGCTTTGTAAAAATAGTTCTTCCTTTTCCAACCAAATATTTAGAATCAAAACATTTGAATCCGTCAAAATATAATTTATATCTAATTTTCACAAGTCAGAAATTGAATTCAATAAACACAAATGAAACTGTAATTTCAAAAGTTCAATGGAAAATATTCCGATTTCATGATGAAAAGTTGAATGCAAAAAAAGAAAAGAAAAATATTCATGATGAAAAGTTGAATGCAAAGTTTGCACCTTGTATGAATAAACATTGCACCTTATCTCAAAATCATTGCACTTAGGTTTTTGCATGTTTTAAGGGGGAAAAAAATACACTATGGGATATTTTGGGCAGTGTGGTGATAAAATGTCATGTATGTGGAATTATTTTTCTCCGTGTCATGTAATGGTCATTTTCGAAATCATAACCATTAAATCGTAATTTCTTTCCCTCCATGCCCCTGAATTGGAATTCTCCCTAACTTTTATCCTTGAGCTAGGCTTGTGTTGTTTTGTTTGGCTATAGCATTTTGGTTCAAATTTAGTTGGAATTTCATTTATTTTAACTTCGCACGAGTAACCCAGCATTGACAATAGTAAAGAAAAATTCAATTTATATCTAAATTTTATATTTTTCAGTGCATTTTTTGAACTCAGTGAGGTTGCTTAACCACATTGGGTCAAGAGTGGAGCCGCCCCTGTCTAAAAGTACATCTGCACATTAACAAAAGAACATAAAGAAAAACGTTTAAAATAGAACGAGAAATTCCCAGATTTTTTTGTAAATAAGAATTGATCAATATTTTCATCGTAAGTTTCACTATATGGACACGATATTGGACACGATAAATTAGCTCTCGTAGGAGACACACAATTAACATCTATGGACAAGTGATGGTTAGCTAATGTAGTAGAACTCTTAGATGTCCCACAATGCATCCCAGGATCAAGTCCCATTCCTCTCTTCCCATGTAATTGATTAAGACACACGAATGCATGGAAATCTTGTCAAAGCAACACAAGAAAATTTATAGCCAATTGAAACACTCCAAAAGTCGTGGTAGAACACATAAGAAACCTTAGATCTGTCACTCTTTTGTGGCACATAATTGTTTGTTGTTTTGTGGTTCAGTGGGGTCTATTGTCTCCTTAATTTCATAAAAGTCCAAACCTCTTGTTTTGATTTGAATAGTTCCATGTGTTTGCCAAATGGATCAGTTCACTTTTTAGGAACCCAGCCATATTAGGTAGGTAGAAAAATTATTTACAAGTGACTTTTTATTTCAAAACAGTGGAAGAATAATTCGCAGATAGAAAATTATTTACAAGGGACTTTTTAATTTTCAAAACAGTGAAAGAATAATTCTAAATATGTTTGGCTAGGTTCCGAAAAACAAATCCACGAATTCTCTCACTTCCATTGGTTTCCTTAAGATGGAAATATTTTGTAATTGCTATTTTGTTCGTATACTTTAACAATAATTATGTAACAATATGCAAATTGTAACAATATTCGTGAATCTGAAAATTAAAATAAGTTTTACTATGGATGAAGTAAAACGAAGTTAAATTTAACTTAAAAACCTCAATATACACAGGGTTTTAACATGTCTAGAACAAATGTTGTATATTTTTTTGGTTGATAACTCCCTATTCGGTTTCGTAGACCGATTAATTTTTTAGACTAATCTCATTTAAGGCAAGAGACTCCATTACCCGTTCTAGAGCTACTGACTTAAGAATTTTTTGGTTTGGTCTGCATTCAAACTTTTTTGTTTTGCATTTGTTAGTTTTGCATCAAAGTTTTGATGATTATTCGTTCATCTTGACGAGTGGAATTAATCAGAAATAGGAAAAAAATATGACTTTTACCCAAATATTTTTGAAAATATTATGAATCATTTTTTTTTCCATTGAGCTCTGTCAAGAGGTGCTTGTTCACATAGACTCAGTAGACTTAAACTTCAATTGGGGAGAAGAAAAAAAAAATTGCCCCAAGTATGACTATTTTGAATTAAAGGGGGAAAAGCCCAAAAAAAAAAGAGGGGTGTTTCAAAAAATTTGACACTTCAATATAAACTTAAATGAAAAATACCATTGTCATGTTTACTTTCTAATATTAATTGTCTGAATTAATAATGGTTGCAAATATTGTGCCATACCATGTGTTTTTAGCTTTCGATCTAGCAAAATTCAAAGCAGGAGCAGAATTTTATTTTAGGATGTGACGAGTTTTGAAGTTTAAATTATGAGAAATATATTAGAACTCAAAGTTCAAGTTATAGAACAAAAATAAACAAAACCTTTTATAAATATCTTAGGGTAGGTATTTTATTTAGTCTATATGTAACATCTTCGTATTTAGTTTATTAGTCCTTCATATTATTAATATTTGTCTATGTCTAACATTTTTCAATTTCAAATAGGGATGGCAATGGGGAGGGTAGGGGGTGGATACCACTGCCTCCATCCCCGATCCCTGAACCTATATCAATCCCCATCCCCTCCCCGATCCCCACTGGGGATTTTATTTTAACCTCCATCCCTGCCCCTATGCGGGGAACGGGGATCCCCACGGGGAATCGGGGATCCAAAAATCCATGCACTAGTCCATGCCATTACCCATTAAATTCAACCCCCACGGCCAAAATTCCATTCCATCCGTGCAATTTGGTTCCCATTACGCATTAAATTCAATATGTGAAGACAGTGAAGTATTGTAACCCTAAGTGACTAAATTACTTATTTAAGTTATGAGTTATGACCGTGGAAAAGAAATTTAAAAAAACTGCCATGTGAAGTACTGTGGTGCCAACTGCCATGGTGGTCCTGGTGGAATTACCGTGGAAAAGAAATTTAAAAAAACTTATAATATAATATAATATAATATATATATATATATATATATATATATATATATATATATATATATATATATATATATGTAAACGGAGATGCGGGGAAGGGCGGGGAACGGGGAGGGGATTGGGTAGGGGACTGACAATACCATCCCCTACCCGATCCCCGAAATTTTTTAAAAATAATCCTCATCCCCTACCCGATCCCCGAAAAAATTCCCGAATCTCCTCCTTGAATGGGTAGGGGATGGGTTGGATAGGGGCGGGTCGGCCGAGATTGCCATCCCTAATTTCAAATCTATTTTTGTATGGTATGTGTATGATTTATTATCAAGTCTAGATATTGATATTTTGTATATAGTGGTATAAAAATAATGAAATTTCCCTATGTGCAAAGAAAATTATATGCTGAGTAAGTGTGGAAAAAAATGCTCCAAAGAAGTAGAAAACATAGTGAAGTGTATGCAAGGTCGCCCAAACTCTTAAGGCAAATATTCAAATTAAGCTGATAAAATGACAACAAAAATTTGGGAAATTGGTAAGCCATTCCAATTTTTCATTTTATTAGTCAGAATTCATCTTCCTTAGCAAAGTTATAACCCAAGTGTATATTCTTAGTTTGTTCACTCAAATATGTTCAAGGCTAACACGGTTTGACAACTTAAAAAATTGTATCTTACAATGTAATTAAAAAAGATTCACACATTTTTAAATTTCGTTAAGGGTATCTAACAAATGGAATTTATAAATGTATACATGTGTGGCCTAAGCAAGAACAGGACACAAAGAATTCAAATGATCATCTGATCTACTTGTTAGGGGCAAGAACTCATAACAGCTTGCTGAGGGACGAGTCGTCCTTCAATCCTTTCAATTTTGTTGTTCGAGACTTTTTGCACCTTCAATTACGATGTCATGTGTCACTTTTACTCCAGTAGGCAACTACAGTGTTTCAAGTCCAACTGCTTTGATCATTTGTCTCGAGAGGCAAATGATTTGTTGTTTTCCTCTTACCCCGTTTAATCTTGTATCTCGGATATTTGATTAATAAAATCTTTTTCCTTTAAAAAAAAAGTCCAACTGCCTTGTTCATTTTTTTATTTTCTTGGACAAGTGCAATATCCGCGGGCCTGGCCCCGCAGGCCCCTCACTAGTAGTATACAAAGAGAGAGTGAGTGTTTACTGTTTCGTCCTCGCAATTTCGGCCTATGTGAAAAGTCGATTTTGCCATCATTATTTTATGTTATTCCAGTTGTGTACAAGGAGCAATGGTTGAAAATTTGAAATGACAAGTCGTGACCATTTTGGCCACGTGTGAGGGTAATGAAAGAACTTCAACACGTGTACATGAACAAAAAGACGAGCTGACTTCATGAACGCCCAAAATGCAAGTACACTACTGACACTACAAGAGTTTCGTTTTTTATTTTTTTTAACAGCCACTATCATTGTATTTTTTTTTTTAAAAAAAGGAACCCTTCTACCTGCACCGACTGTGGTGCACCGACCACGGTACGGATCGATCAATTGAGACCCACAACGATGTCCCCGACGCCGTTGGTACATGGTCGGTGTACCACGATCAATGCCCATCGTTTTACCGAAAAAAAGTATTACTCCTTTGGATCTATAGAGTATTTGAAAACTATGTACTACTAATAATGCATCTTCAACAGCGGTAATGTTTGGTAGTTATATGCAGAATGCATTCTGTTAGATCTTTTAGTTAACACAAATGAGAAAAGTCAAAAAGCTCACATCCTCTACTTCTTGTTATTGTTCTATAAACTTGAAAATCGAAAGCACATTATAGGAGAATGAATTATGGAAGTTGGATGGCAAACAATCAAAAAGGAAAAACGAAGAAATCAAAAAGCAAAAATGAGTCTCTCAAACATCACATATATGTAAAAAGTGTACATAAATTTGTAAGTGTAAGTGTACATATATTTGTGTTTGTGACCGTAGGTTAAAGGCCAAGATGCAATCATTTTAGGCCCTTCAAAAATCAAATTTTATGGGCCCATTCTTTTTTTGACACCTAATGTAAAAGTCTGAAGAAAAATTATGCGTAATGAGATACTTACAATGAAACATTTTTTGTTTTTTTTTTTAAACAAGTTAAATTCTACACGTGATGAGTGTTTGAAAATACATAAAGTATTGTGAAACAGAAGAGGCTTCCCAAAACAATTATGATGTCAATTACTTTTGCTTGAAGAGGAGCTTAATTACTTTAATAGTAGTACAAGTTGCAATTTCGCTAGTAATTACATAATAAACGAAATGAGAAACCGAGTGCACTAAAATCTGATAAAAGAGAAATTAGATGGTGGAACCAAGAGGGGTATCCAGCCATTTTTCCGTTACCCATACATTTAAACCAAAATCAATGGGAAATATCATACTCCATCTGTGGTTAAGGGGCTAATAATCCCATCTTCTCGTCCCTTCAGAACTGGTACATGCAAGTATTTTCTTTTCCCTTTTTTTTTTAAAAAAATGTTGTGGTACATCCGTACAGGCAAGTATGTAATCCTGAAACAGTAACGTTGCGGGAAAAGAAAGGTACACAAACAGTGTTCGTTATTGTCTCTGCTTCGTTTTTTCCTGCCAAAGTGTTCCCAGAAAATGAATGTAGCTGGCTGAGACAATTAAAATCTATAAAATGAATGGTTTATGATGCAAATACAAACCCGAGATCCTCCATTTCATAGATTGAAGAGAGATGTCAAATTCTATTATTGAATACCTTATCTTGAATTATCCAAAAAATACCTCATCTTGAATTGAGATACTAATCACATATCCTATACTTGATGTTAGCCAAAAGGCCGAGAAAGGTATATTACCTATCACATATCTGATCAAAAGAAAGAGTATTTGGGAAATAAACACATCCATAGCAAGATGAGATGATTCGAGGGCTAGTTAGGAGCATGGCAGATAAACGAGTCAACCTATTGAGCAATTGATTTTTTCAAAATTGGTTTGAAATCTAGTGTTCTTGCATAACTATGTTCAAATTTAGCTATTCAACAGGCGAGTTGCTCTCAAATAAGCTTTAATCAAGCCGATCTCTAGTAGCTTAAATTTTTTATATGTCAAGCCCAATAAGCTAAGTTGTAATATGTTGGAGTTTGTTTAAAAACTCAACGAACTTCAGAAAAATGTTCAACCTTAGAGGGTGTTTGGATGACTCATTTTCTCGTTTTCATTTTCACTTTTTCCAATTTTAGTTGTTTGACTTTCACCCAAAATGAATTCTCCTATAATGCATTTTCGGTTATTGGCTTTAGCGAACAAAAGCCAGAAGTAAGGGGAAAAGAGAAAACAAAAAACTAGAAGTAGGGGGAAAAGAGTTTTTTGACTTCTCATTTTCTACTTTTCCCATTTTGATTAACATAAAATACGTACAGAATTTATTCTGCACATATCTCAAACACTCTACTCATTCATAATACATTTTTTCCATAATTCAAAAGGCCAAAAATGCAAAATGCAAAAAGTAAAAAAATGAAACTCCCAAACACTCAGTATCTTTATGACATTCCTTCAACGTCTTGAAGGAATGTCATAAAGATACTGAGTGTTTGGGAGTTTCATTTTTTTACTTTTTGCATTTTGCATGTTTCAAGCTTGAGTTAGGGGTTTTTTGATTGGCCTTAGTCTGTTTGTTTGTATGCGTTACGCCTAGCCTTGTTTTTCTTTATTTTTGTTGGTTGTCGTTGGGCTTTATGGACGATTGTCATGCTGTACTTTTGATATTAATGAGATATCCGATATGTTCTGTTTGCTCAAAAAAAAAAGTATCTTTATGACATTATGTAGCCAATCTTGAAAGAGCTTTTAAGTTTAACAAGTAAAAAACAAGCAATTTGATGTTTACAGTCGTAGAAGAGCTTTTCTTTTTCTTTTTCTTTTTCTTTTTCTTTTATACTCTATTCTTTTTTCACCGATTTGAGCTTTCAATAATAACTAGGTTCGAGATCACACGTGCGGGTTGGCCCGTGAATGCCCGTGAGAAGTTGATTTAGTATATGAAGCAATGTATTGCTACTATACTAACCAATGTTCCTTGCTTAAGCTTTTACCATCTCACTAATAAGCACAATATCAGTTTTGCAGCAAAAATACATATAGAGATCACTTTGCTCAATGATTATTCAAAAAGACTACCGAAATAATTGTTGTTTTTCTAAGGGCAGGTATAGTCTGAACCAAAGGCCCAATAAACATGTGTGCTTATATATTTTACATACTATATTTTTTTTAATGTTTATGTGAGATACATAGAAAGTGAGTGGATGTTCTAGTCATTTAATTTGTTGAAAAGAAAAAAGTTACAAGCAAAAGAAGGAAATTACAAACAAGTAGGGTTTTCCATCAGCTGAAGCCATAGATCAATCAAGTTAAGAGTATTCATGGCAATACATCTCCAGCTAGCCTTCCTCAAAATCATTACCAAGCTAATCAAAACAAGTCAAGCAAGAGCAAGAGCAACATAGCGAATGGACATGATATCCAAGTACACACTTAATTAAGCATGCACCTGGGCCTTCATCAAAGGTTATACAAAGCGTTTTGGAAAATGCTGTATTAGCCAGTCTATAAAAAGGCCCGAGTTTTTATGTTAGGTATAGTTTTCCATAGCATTTTTTGTAGGCTATGTTGTACATGTTTTGTAATAACACTAGCCAAGGGTTTGCGTGCTCTAGGCCCATTACAAAATAGGCCCGTTACAACAAAAGCATAAGTTGAAATGGAATGATATGTATCAAAGTGCATATGGAAGGCATATTTAACCAAGAGAACAAAACCTTCATGAATACAAGAAAAGAACAGAGATCTGATGCTCTGAACGTATGGAGCTAGAGTGAAGGAAGAAGCCTTAAGAAATCATGAGTCTGGTTATCTACCTCTTTGGAGTTTGCGCAATCGAATGAAGTACTCCTTGTGTAACGGTCATCGATCAGTAAGTATCCGAATATGGTTATTTCCGCACAACCCTATATTCGAATATAGTTTTGGACTTTTACTACACCAATAACAAAACTGCAAATTGTAATTCGTGAGGTACACTGGTGCAGTTACTAATTAAATATGTATAATCAAATAATCAAATCGTAAAATATGATTAAAATCGATCCCAGGAGCATATGGAGTAGCATCAAAGCATCATTACAGATCCACCAAACTTTAATGATTGAACGATCACATTGAATGCTGAAAACACAAATTAATAAAAAAAAAAAAAAAGGAAATTCAACTATGCCACCCATACATCTATCATATTTTTTGAAAATCACATGGCAACAACTAAAAAACAAAACAATAGACAACTCATAAACCAAAGTTGAAACCTTAGATCTGTATTGTAAACAAAACATTTTATTTCATTGTACAGCTAATCTCTTCTATTCAGAACAAAGGATTATAACATGCTCAGTGACAGACTCATAATTCGTATTCGGCGGGTCCCAAACTACGTGTGTAAGGTCTCAAAGAGCAGTTTTTAAACCATATCATGTTATAAACTTACAAATTTCCAGAAAAGTCGAGACGGAAGGCAGCAAGGTTCGCCATAGTGTTGTTTTCCTGGAGACAGAATCATGAGCTGGAAGATCATTCCCACAATCAGCAAAACATCAAATAATCAAAGAACGACTTTAGATAGGATATCATGTAAAAATAGGTCAAGGAAATAGGAACACATTTGCATTCCAAAAATCACAAGACTTGTTTATATCAAGTTTTCCAAAATACCAAATGAGCTAAATATTATAGTCTACCATGCTAGTTTTTTATTTCTTAGTTACTGGAAACGAACTATTTTATCCGTGGCAGAAACCAAGGGTCCATAGACCCCTCCTCAGCTCAGCAAAAAAGTGAGAGGGACCCCAAACCAGGTTCATATCACTTATCTTCCTCAATTACCATAATTGCTTTCAATGTTCATCAGTAAATCTTCCTCTAGACGATGCTTTACCGTTCATTAGTCTTGGCAGTGCAGTCAAAGCATCCTCAACATCCAGTCAGTCGAAACTAAGCCGTACTATTCTGATAGATACTTCCTATTTCCTATACGTGAAGCAAAACTAATGTAAAACCTCAAAAAAAAAAAAAAAAAAAAAAAAGAAGAAGAATTGCACAACCAAAAACAGCAAGAGAGGACAACAAAAGTAGATTACCGAATATCATGGAATAGCCATCAACCATTGCAATTCCCGATACAGCAAAAAAGACTAAAAATACCAAATGCACGTGGTTGTCTCAAGACACATATACTGTCAATTTATGAACATATC
This sequence comes from Vaccinium darrowii, assembly GCA_020921065.1. Classification (NCBI taxonomy): domain Eukaryota; kingdom Viridiplantae; phylum Streptophyta; class Magnoliopsida; order Ericales; family Ericaceae; genus Vaccinium; species Vaccinium darrowii. The sequence goes on along the minus strand of CM037160.1, from coordinate 43,198,356 downwards.
CTTTGCAAAGTAGCTATTCTAGTATTCACTGTAGTGAAATTATATTGTAGTCGCAAGCACACGAATCGTACTGAAATATTAATTTCAATAAACCAAGCAATTCAATAATAGGAAGATATCAAATCATGGGCAAAAAAATTGAATAATTTCAATTGAATCCATCGAGTTTCATGCATATTGTTTTGTTGAGCCAAGAACAATGAACAATGAACTCATCTAGGGAAAAAAACACATGGATAAAATAATCAATAATGTTCATGAAGTTTCATCCTCAAACCCAGTTTAAAGTTTAGCCACTTATGGAGCCAACATATGTAATCATTAACAAATAAGCTCCATTGAACATATAAAGCTTACAAAAGATGAGAAAGATTTCAGAGCTTTATCTTTCTCTTGCTCTTTTTCTTTCCCGCCCGTTTCTCCAAACCGAACTCGGTGTCTCTCCAAAAACACAGCCGTGTACTCTTTTTCCCCCAAAAAACCTTACTATTACATTTATACACTAATATTGCCCATAAAGCTCCAGCCTTGATAGCCAACTATGGATTTTGCTTAACATATCCCAATCTAGTCAAAGCCAATTAGGCTTTCATTTAAGTTGAACCACATGGGAAGCTAGCAAGAGTTCATGCAATTTCTTGATCTAACATTGTATCTCAATTTCCATTTTCAAATTCATTGGATACTTTCTTTGGTCAGCTCAAACTCATGAATTAGAGTCACTAAAAGCTATCCGACAAACACCTCACCAACCAAGTACATCAACTCATACAACCAAAAAGATATATGAATATTAAATTTTTGTACTCGCACAATAACAAAAATCCATATGTGAAATGAACAGAAAGGGGTAGAGATAGAAAAAGGTGGAGGGAAACTACCTAGGAATCACATGCGATTGTTGAGGTGTATCCAAACAGAGAAGATCTTCATTTGCTAATCCCATCATTCTCATTGAGATGTCAATGTTCGATACTTCGATGTCCATAGAGTGGGATTGGTCAGCCATAGTGATCAAAACTGGAAGGATCATTAATTGGTGGGAAGTATATATTTTTGTTATCCATACTGCGCATTATTTGGTGACATAAATCATATCTCAAACACTCTACTCATTCATAATACATTTTTGCCATAATTCAAAAGGCCAAAAATACAAAATGCAAAAAGTTGAAAATGAGGCTCCCAAACACTCCGTAGTTTCTTTATGACATTATGTAGCTAATCTTGAAAGAGCTTTTAAGTTTTAACAAGTAAAAATTAAACAAGCAATTTGACATTCATCAGTCGTAGAAGGGCTTTTTTAATACTCTGTTCTTTTTTAACCGATTTAAACTTTCAATAATAAAAACAAGGAGCTACATCGGTTCAAGCAATACCACTACAGAATCTATTAACTTTGAGTTGACAAGCCAGTATCATTTACATGAGCTGCTTTGGCTCAAGCACTACCACAATTGAATTTTTACTCGAAGATCTAGATCTATTAGTGTTTATACATTCAGTTAAGTCATCATCACAAACCATTAAAATCAACTCACCGTCGTCATCTTCATACTTTATATCATAAGCTTCAGGCTTTAGGTTCAGCCTCTTCCCAACTTGCCGATGCAATTCTTCTAGTCGCGACCGCAAAGGCAACTGAAACTTTATTGTAAAACCATTCACGTATTTTGCCTTTATCATCACCGTTTTCGTATCTTGGAGGGCTGTATCATGTGGCTTTTCATGAGCAACACCATCTAACACTTGATTAGAAGGCCTATCAAGAGTCAATTGTAAGATTCCTTCCTCATGCAAGGGAGCTTGATTAGAAGGCATAGCAGGAGTCAATTGCGAGCTTCCATCCTGATGTTCAACATGCGAGGGCTGTGGGGCACCGACGTCGTCTATGTCTATGTTGCGAGGTGGCCACCGATGAATGCCATAGTGCCTACAGACACGCTTCAATGTAGATGAGCTAACTGCAAAAGGAAAAATTCATATGAGAGAAACTACTTCACATTCTCTACCACACTGTGTGGACTGTCTAAATGAAAGCAACAATAAGAACCACAAGCAAATATGTCTTGCCTTTAAGTTTTCTCGCAGCATCGTCAAGTCTCAAGTTCGAATATTGAAGGACAACCTCTTGAGGAATTTCAATTTTAACTCCAGTTTTACCCTTTTTCCTTTCTTGTGTTATTATGTTGCGTTCTTCTGAAAAAGTTACGTCCAATTTGCTGTGTTCGGCACCGATGGAACTCCTTCCATTATTTACTTCATCCATTGGTGGCTGATCCGAGTCTAGCTGTTTCATAGCTCCTCCATTCTGCAAGGGTTCAAGAACACTTACCTGAGCTCACGATTCTTACAAATTTAGGGAAAGAATTATTTGCTATTTTTACCTTGCTTTTTTCTGCTCGGAAAAAAAAATTGCTGTTTTTACCAAATTACTACCAACAAAACAAATTGAATTATCAGAAATGAACGAGTGAGTTACTTGTCGATATGGCCACCGCTTGATCCCATGCTGTCTACAGATGCGCTTCATTGTGGATACGCTAACTGCATGAGAAAGAATTAGATGGTTCACACACAAGATCCAGATGGCAAGCAACCTGTAATCTAATTGAAGAAGCTCACCACCAAGACTTCTTGCAACATCTTCACGTCTATGTCCAAAATGTTGTTGGAGATTCTCAATCGTAACTAGATTTTCATTCTCCAAATGAGAACTAGATGGCCAGCTAGGATATGTCGATTCTGTCCTGACATCATGCGGCCCATATTTTGTAGCATCAACTTCCATTTCTTCTGGTGAATCATTTGGTAACGCTGAGGGAAATACCTCCTCCTTTTGCCAATTTGGAATCAAGGAGAGAGAGAGTAAGTAAATTTGACATCCTAAGGATTACTTTTTTTTTTTTTGGTTCTATCCCAGTTTACGAAAAGGGAGTATTTATTATGTAAACAACCAAATCTCCTTGAACACGACAGTATCGAGATTCTTAATAATTACGGAGTCCGGCATAATCAAATAAACTTGGACCCTTACAGTAATCAGATTTTAATCCATTTTGTCAGCCAATTTCAAAAAGCGCCCTAGTTCAAAGGAAGCTGAAACCATGCCTGAATAATGTCTCTGAACCTGAATTAAACCTAAATTACATGTATAGCATGGTCTAAAAGCGACTAACCTTGCTTATCAAAAAAAAAAAAAAAAGCGACTAACCTTGTTTAAGTCGCGAGGAGGCCACCGATAGATACCATATTTCCTACAGACGCGCTTCAAGGTCGATTCGCTGACTGCAAAAGATAAATTCAGATAACATAAACTACTTTCTGTTCTCTACAAGTAAAGGCTCTACAGTTTCTCTATGAGAGGAGACTGTCTTATTGATAATAACTATCAAGACAACAAGCAACACTATTAAATTTTTAGAGTGTACTATTACCTTTGAGTCTCTTTGCAGCATCCTTGCTCCTCAATGCTGAAAATCGTAGGACATCCTCTAAAGAAATGTCAAATCTAACACCCGATTTTTTGCGTTCCCTTTCTTGTGTTGTTGTGCCGCCTTTTGAAATAGCAGCAACAGTGTCGTCCTGTTCTGCATGAATAACATCCATTTCTTCGTCTCCATTCTTTAAGTGCTCAAGACTAGCTTGGATCATTTGAGGATATTGATGCCTCTGGCCATTATGGAAATCAAAAATTTCGACAGATAACACTTCTCCCAGTTCTTTGCCAGAAGCAAGTTTAAAAGTTCTGGAATTTTCCTTCATGGTTCCCAATATAGTGCTGACTTGTGTCAGTGTGTTCTCATTATCTTTGCTGCTTGCAGGCAAAAAGAACTCAAGCATGTAAACATATTCCCCAGTGTAACTGCTACGCAAGCACACTGTGAAACAACCACTTAATTTGAACTGTCGTGCAAAGGGTACCAAAGGGTACTCGGCTATGTTGAATTGTGTAACGTCCGAGCAGTATAACATGCTAGTACTTCCAAGTACCATCTCAGCTACATGCCCCTTTCGCAAGTGATATCCAGTACTGGCTATCAAGGATTCAACAAGGTGGTTATCGTTTGCCTTGAAAGACTGAAGATATTCTGCACCATTGGATGAGTGGACTGGCAATGAAGTGTCACAAGCAGTGCACGGGACCCAAGTCAGAGCCAAAGGTAACTTGTGAATTTCATACACAGATTCCAATACCAATGTGAGTTCATGGAAGGCAGTCGCAAAAGCTTCTTTATCCTCGTCCTTGTACTGATTTGCAATTATTACCATGCAAAAAATCCATGAGAGAACTTGCTCCATACAATCGGGGCATACAGAAACTGAAATAGTACATTTCAAATTACATTATAATTTGCTACTTACTTTAATTTCATAGTGTTTAGGCACATCACTTGATTGCAGATCTAGCTCCTGCAGGGGAATGGAAGGATAAACTGAGGAATCACAATTACGTTGAAATATATAGAATCTTGTAAATAAAGGATGCATACCAGAAAATCCATATGGAGGAAAATTTAGAATGACTTGATAACCATATAATGCAAGAAGTATCATGGATTCTTTTCTCTGGAACACCCTAGTTGCTAGACAGTACGTAAGAAACAGGCCCGGCCCTAGGCATAAGCCCAGTAGGCCTGGGTCTGGGGCCCCCAAAATTGGGGCCCCAAATAGGTATATATATATATGTGGGTAAGTAATAAATAATTGATGCAGCGCAATGACAACCAAAGCAGCATGTTGCTCAGCGGAAAAGCTTCCTCCTTCCAAGGAATCGGCCTGTGTTCAATTCTTAAAAGCGGCCTTATTTTTTTCCTTTTGTATGTTAGTTTGCTTTTCCATTCTAGTATAAAAGGTTACAGGGTTTCTTTTATTAAATGTATTTATAATTTTTTATGGTTTGGTTAAATTATTTTATTTTATATACCTCTTGACTAAAATAGTTGAAATAGATACTAAAATATATCATATTTGGCAAATACCCACTTATTTTAACCTGGGTAGACTCAGAAAAGATTTGTATTAATTAATTTGATCTTTTGAAAGGGTTTTTCATTAAGTTTCCAGTTTACATTACCTCGAAAAAGTATTTCAAATGTGCAATTAAGGATATAAATATAGAACAAAGTATCTATCATTTGAAGTTAAGTTGGTTCTTTAACTTTTGTCTTTTAGGAGAAACATAGGGCCCGGTTTTACATTTTTGTCTGGGGCCACGAAAATCTCAGGGCCGGGCCTGGTAAGAAATGAACATATGCTTACTTCTAGTCATCCTTCCTATTTGAAAAAAAAAATGACGACTAGCCCAGAATGCAAACTCTATTGCTTTATGAATAAAAAATAGGAGGGTGATCAGAAATAAGTGCAAAAATAAGCACAATGAACAGCATTAAGCAGCCCAGATCATAAGAAGATCAGCATTAAGACAGAGGAAAAAAGAAGGTTAAGTGGAATTTCCCTAGATTCAATAATTAAAAAACTCTACAAATTAAAAATCCCATCTGGGGCAGTTAACTGAAATTCATGGAGATCAAAAAAGCACATAAAGTAAGGAATTCCAACACGAAGTTTCAGTCAAAATACAAATAAATATATTCGTTTTGTAAAAGCAGGATCAACAAACAGCAAAGAGGAGGATGTCCAGATGTACACCTTTTTTTGTACAGATATAGTAGTATAGATTTTGCCTCAAAGATTACTAAGGAGCTTCCAATAAGGGACCCTTATTTAACTTACCATGCGGACCTCACTGTTCCCGAGGTAATTTTGACAATCCGAACCGCTCACTATTTTTAAAACGTGTTTTTAAAGGCCCACGCAGGAAATCTTCAAAAAGAAATATCCGGAAGGGCTTGATCCGAGCAGTTTTGGATAAAAACCTTATATGTATAGTTTTATCGAAAACTGCTCGGATCAAGCCCTTCCGGGTATTTTGTTTTCCCACGAAGGCCCTTAAAAACACTGAGCAATTCGGTTCGTCAAAATTTGGTCCAGAAACACAAAAATGGGCTAGGTCTGCATGGAAAAGTTATACATGGGACCCTTATTGGAAGTTGATCCACCTCTGCATAATGTCCTTGCTATGGTCTCTTGTCTATTAAATTGTTTTTGTCACCAGATGTTTTGACAAATTGCCCAAGTTAACAAAAAATAAGTAATCTGATATTGCACTACAGATTAGTGACCGAATATTAACGTTCTGTCACCCATTTAAAGCCAGTTTATCTACGGCATAAAAAAAAGGTAACTACTCCATAAAATGTTAGGCAGTATCAAAGTTCAGTGGCAACCAGCAATTGCAATATTGCTACAAACGGGAGCACACCAATCTGTCAGCCCGACATCTTGTGAACTTCACATTTATTGATATCATGACATGGTCATGAACTAAAATAAATGCCAACATATTTGTTTGGACATGATTCTAGTATTACTTTCAATTCTCACCATTCTTAGTTCCAACTGCAATTCATAATAGGTTGCAAAACAAATAAAAACAAAACAAGTAACAGACTCCATCTTGAAATATCTCTAGGTTTGATTGAGGCTACTTGCAATCTACACTAAAAAGAAGTACTCCACAGCTGAAATAATGGCAAGTGACAGCGTGTAAAAGAAACTAACCTAAAAAGTTTATCTTATTTTGTAGATTGATCTGTTAGCCAAGTCATTAGCTCCAGTTGAGCAAGGGTCATCAGCTCTAGCTGAGTACACATGGATCGTAGTGCAAGTGGTTGCACCTAACTTCAACTATGATCAGCTTCTGTGATTTTGTGTTTTTCCATATGAACAGCTTTCATGATTGCATGTCTAGAGTTTTTCTGGTTGATACTTGATACTAAGTTCTAGAATACATCCAAAACCAAAATGGCTTATAGAAAAATGCTTCTATTATAGTCAAACAAAACATATGCTAAGAGAGAAAAACAACAAGAAAGGAATAATGAATGCTAGTAAGACATTGATAATGCTAATTAGTTACGAACCTGAAAAACATCGCACAGGTTGTGAAGGAAAGATTTGTCATACCAATCTGCAATGACGTCAACAGCAGATACAAGCTCCAGTACGCCAACGCAGACTTGGCTAGAATGTTCAAACACTGGTAAAGCCAAGGATGCTTTCACTTGGCAAAGAGAAGCATCATGGAGTTGTGGATACTCTTTGAGAGAGTAATACTGCACATCTGGGGCGGATTCAGGCACTTTATACAGGAATACACGGCCAGGAAGTCCAAGTTCTTCTTCTCCGCGCTCTCCAATATCCCCATAAAATTTATAATCCATAGATTTGATCCTATACTTGCAAAGCCCCCATGCTGACCTCCCCGCTTTTCCAAGACCAAAAGGTTGGTTTTGAGCTTTCAGTAAAGTACGCCCCTCCACTGTTCTTGAGGGTGCCCAAAATTGGACAAGTGATTGACCATATTGTGGGTGTAAAATTATTCTCCCAAGCGCAAGTCTAATCTTGTCTTCCAACTTTGGTCCGGAATTAGGAAAAACGTCCACATTTTCTGAAACAAAAAATTTAAAAGTGTCAAAAAACAAACGAGTGGACCGATCAGTGGAAAGAGTTAGGGCATTACAACACTTTTGAGTTTCTTTCCCCAACAACAACCAGAGAAACGTAACAAATCAAGGAAGACAAGTGATTCGAAAAAGTAGAGAGAAATAAAATCATTGCATGTAATGTAACTGCTAAAACCGTATCTCATGTCTTACTTTTTTTTTACGCGAAACCAAGATTTGATTAAAACCCCTTAAAACTCACTTCACCTAATTCACTCTTAAACTCAAAGGATAGCCAATTCAGTTAAACTAAAACTTTTTACCAAATTAAGAGTTACTCAAATTGTAAAAAGCTATTTACTTCCTTTCAAATACATGACTGTAACTGTCATTATTAAAACATAATTTTTATACTTAGAAATTAGAGTTGGGTTTGCCTAAAGTAAAAGCATACAAAAAGTGAGGTTTTTTTTTTTTTTTGTGGGGGGGGGGGGGAGGGGGAGGGGTAAGTTCACAACAAAACAAAAAAAGACAGATACTTGATGAGATCGAAATGTCCCACATCGACCAAGTATTGGCTTGGCTTTGTGTATATAAGCTCTTGGGAACCCTCCCGTAAAACGGTTTTCCAGGGTGAGTACAAGTAATGAGTCATTTCGTACCAGAGCTAACAACCATGTTGCAATTCGACCCATGGAGGGAAACAACCATGTTGCAATTCCACCCACTGAGGGGCGACCTATCACCTGGGTTAAAATTCTCAAAAAGTATTGAATACCAATGGGTGGGTGCTTGGGAGGAGCAACCAAAAACGAGGAAGGGATACCATTGGATCAGAGTGGGCTGCCATGGACATCACTCATGTTACGATCCTAATGTCGAAAAAATCAACCAAGTATTGGCTTGGCCTTGTGTGTAGAACTCTTAGAGCACTGTCCCCTAGTAAGCCGGTATACAAGAGTGAGTTCTACCAATGAGTTTTTAACTTTCTAAAGGTAAGTTCTACCAATGAGTTTTTAACTTTCTAAAGGTAAGTTCTACCCATGAGTTTGTATCAATACTCAACCAATATTGGTTTGTGGTCTTCACGACTCCAGAAAAAACATCCCTTACATTAATCTAGGCATTGGTTGGCCTGTGGCCGGCGATGCCTATTCCGCCTTTTAGAACAATGAAATTCACCCTTAGATCTAAGTTTGTCCATTGATTTACTCTATATCATATCATATCAAATGAAAGTTTTACCAAGCCTCCTTGACACAATTTTTTCCCCCCTAAATACATCAGTGGCCTCCTTGAACCCAGTCATCCCTCAAAAGCCAAGGGTACAAATTGGAATCGCAGAATTTTACCGGAAACGGAAGAAGTAGAGAAAGAAAGGATCAGAAAGAAGAAGTTGGTACCAAAATCAGAAACTGGAAGAGTCTTGGGTCTGTCGTCTTCTCTATTCCAGAAGACCCAACCGGAGACACGGGAATCACCGCCGTCGTACTCCAATCGAGACCAGTTGAGCTTCTTGCGCAAATACGTACCGAAATCTTCAGGAAACTCTTCTCTTTCTTCAACGCTACCGCTTGTTTTCTCAACAAAATCATCAGCCCTTCTCTGGGTGGCTGCGATCGCTGGGTGGCTGCGATCGACGGAGTCGGCGAAGAGGCGGCGGGTGGCGGAGGGAGAGTTGGCGGGAGGGAAGAGGGAGAAGTCGAAGTTGAGGGAGGAGAGAGAGGGAAGGAGGGTTTGCCATTTGCGGCAGACGGAGGCTGTGCGGACGGCATCGAGAGTGGGGAGGAAGGAGAGGATGTGGAGGAGGAGCTGGTCGGAGAAGTCGTTCAGGCTGGGTGGCTCCGCCTCCATGCCGTTTCAATATACTTTTTAAACCCTAACAATAACAATGATAGTCTGTGAATTGATTTTAGAATTTTCCTTACAATCAAACAACTCTCGTTTAATTTCTATTTTATAGATTTAAGTATTCTTGAGTTAAATTTCATGGTAAATTAAAATGTCATTGTTTTTATTCAAATCAAACAAAGTTCAAAATTCACAAAAACTCACAACAAAAATAGTAAAATTATTTACCATAATCCTGTGTTGAATTATTTAATGAATCATGAGTTAAATTCCATGATAAATTAATATATCATTGTTTTTTGCCAAAACAAAATTAAATACACAATTCATAAAAACTTTCATCATTGTGAAACTATTTACCGGGAAATCTTGTGTGACAAAACCTAGTACACTAGAATTATTTATCATGAATGCTATTAAAATCAAAACTCAAAAACTAACAACAAAATTGAAAAATTCAGATTCAAGAAACTCACAATCTTAAAAAGTTATGTCGTGAAGCATTTTTTGATCAACAAATGCTCTCCCAGCATCTATTACTTTCAAGTTGATTTCCAAAATGTTCTCCCAACATTATATATGTCCGCCAATGTGGCCTTTTCGGATGCCCATGGTGTAGAGGGCAGAGGGGTCGGAATCAACGGTGGGCTAGACATCAGAGAGGTGAAACGATAGCCGAAGGAGGCGTCGATGAAGGCGATCTTGCGGTGGTGGGCCAGTTACGAGATGAATGTGGTGATGTCACGGGAGTCGTTGGAAGGTAGAGGGATGCGGTTGCATCTGTTGTAGACGGTGAGTTTGATTTCTTTGCTTAGGTTGATTAGAGGATTGATATCGTGCACCATTAATGGAGAAGCTATGAAATACTTCTTCATTCTTATTATTCCTTGTCAATTTGCTAATCAAATCCACATGTAGCCAAACAGTTATGGGAAGATATGGAACTAAAACTAAATGCTATATAAATAGGAGATGATAATCCCGAAGATTTGGGATGCCTAATTGACTATATGTGTAAGTTACACCCAAAAATGTAACCGTGGAAAGGTAAAAGATATATATCTGGAAATATAATTATAAGATTTACTATATGTAATACTAATGGAGTAAATAGGGGCACAATGGTCCGATTATTCATTTACAGGATGGAATCATAACTATTCAAATCGCACAAAATAGAATCATAACGATAATTTTAATACAGGATGCCTAATTAAAATTCTCTAGATTTATTACAGCTATATTGAATAAAATTCCTTCCAACATAAGATTATAAATAATTATATCTTCTCCCTCTTCTGCATTTATAGTGTCTTCTAAATAATAGAAATGCTATGCAGAGGGAAGCTTACACAGAATCATACTCAGAATATGAGTGTTTTTTTAAAACGTGTTTGCAAAATACAACTTCATGTTCTTACATTACTCACATTCTATATATGGTTCAGTGTAAACTTCCCTGCGCATAGCATTTCTGATATACCCTAACTATGGAAACAAAAGGCTGGCATCTGAAATTCAGGAGCAAAAGCTAGGCTGGGACACAATAGAAAATTAGTAATACATCACTTAACAGCATTTGAATACATTATTCTCTTCAGATTTTAGCAACAGGTACAAGCAAGAAAAGCACCAAATTCTCTTGTCCGAAAATGTTAAAAGACAACTATGCGATCGTATACAACTTAAAAATATAAATAGGCAATTCTATAAATATATACTAGATATGTTTAACCACCTCTAGTACGATAGGGGTATCAACTGCACGGTGTAACAATACTTTAAATTACTATTGCAACGTATGGAATGGTAATGTTCCCCATCAAAGTGCTTGATATCATAAGTTTCAAACTAGCTTTTGTGTGTTTCTGCAACCGTCCTAGTTTTGCTGTCGAGAAAGATCGAATGGTATTTTTTTCCCCTTTATAATCCGCATATATGGTCATCTTATCCTTATTCTCATCCTCCAACACTAGTGGTAATCAATTTGTTTCCTCCGTTTTGGCCCTTCTGGAGTGGTCCAGTCCAGGGTCATCATGCAGCTGCCCTTTCTTAAGCTAAGCTGGTGTGTTCAGGGCTAGCCCAGGCCCAAGGCCCAAGAGTTCTGGGCCAGGACATTCAAAAAACTCTCGATCAAAAATTGGGGCACACTTATAATCTTTAGTACTCCGTATCCATGGGTAAAGATCTTTTGCAGCCCAATAGAAACATAAAAATGCCCAATAGGAAAATAAAAAGACTTAAAACAATTGTCATGAGCCCAATAGAAAAATAAAAAGACCGAATAAAAAAATAAAAAGACATAAAACAATTGTAAAAGACATAGGAGTACAATTTTTTGGTTAAACTCATTTCCTGTGGGCCCCACCTCCGTTATATTTTTGTTATTTGTCTTACACTGGTGCAAACTTCATTTTTTTACCTTTTTCGATTTTGGCCTTTTTTTTCTCTAGTCTCCACGTCTTTCCCCCACTGTGAACGAAACACATTCGATCACCATGGATTAGTCCACGTTACGTTTTTAACATTCCTTAACTTTCAACAGTATCACCAAAAATAAATAAATAAAACCAGTCTTCAGCTATATTTTTCACAATAATCGTAACATATACTTCAAACAATTGCACATTGCCAAATGCCAATTAGAAACAGTTTGCCACAGAAACCCCAAAACTCCAAATGCAAATAAGCAAATCAATACATATGCTAGCTGTGGCATGTCTTCATTTCATTTTGTGTTAGATTATATAACGTGTCAAAACTTTGAGTTGCTTTTAAAAACTCTATATCGTTTTCCTTAAAATATGTTATGCATACGTGGTTTAACACGAGCATGAAGAAGTTAGCAAATTAAACGTGGGTTCGCAATCACACAATTCTGGATTAAATGGAACGCCGGAACATACAGGCGGCTACAGTAATTGCTCGGTTGCTATAAATTATAATTGGTGGGTTGAAGGCCTTCTTTCTCTTTAGAAAGGTAAAGACCCTCCTCCTCACACATGCAAATAGAGGTATTCTTTTTTTTTTTTTTTTTCTTTTTCAACATTGGAGTACCCTGGCTTTATTATCTGTCTCTGTTCTATTATTTGCTCAGAGGAACTACATGAATAAATTTGCGAAATATGTGGCTTCATCTTCTGTTTTAATCTTGAAATTTCTTGTGCAATATCCTCAGTATACCACGTGTTGCTGAGGTAATGGGGTTTGCAAATTTCCAAAAAATGTAGCTCATTATTTTGTTGTGAACTAGAAATAGAGATGATGTTGACTGTGGTCACGCATAATTCTGCATTGTTTGTCATTGGATCCTGGTTAGTATTTCTTTTCTTATTAAAGAGAATTGGAGGCAGAGTCTGTTTACAAAGAGAGATGTATTCTGGTACTGGATGACGCCTGAGTTCGGCCAAGTACATGTCAACTTCGGTTCACTTCTCTTCACTTGACAATGTAAGTGGTATCAGAGGTGGTCACGCATAATACGTAACATGTTGTTATAACTCTGTCACAAAAAATGGTAACTTGGTCACACATTGTTATAAGTCTGTCATAGAAAATGGTGAATTCGGTAACAATTGAACCCACGTTTGTCTATTTCAATACCAACTAACACATAGTTATAACTCTGTCACAGAAAATGGTAAATTCGGTCACAATTCAACCCATATCTATCCATTTCAATTATTACCAAGTAACACATTGTTATAACTGTGTCATAGAAAATAGTAATTTGGTCACTTATTGTGATAAGCCTGTCGTAGAACTAGTAAATTTGGCCACAATCCAATCCATATTTGTGTATTTCAATCTAAAATAAGTAACATGTTGTGTTGGCCTTGTTCATTTAGTAGTTTTAGTTTATTTTAGTTTTGGAGATAGAGGTAATTGGTGGAGAGAAGGTAATAATTGGAGAGAGGAGCAATGATTGGAGAGAAATAGGGAGAGAAATGAGAGTAATAATTAGATATAGGGGTTATAATTAGAGAGAAAAATACCGTCATGATTACAAAACCAAACTAAATTACTAAACTATGAAATGAGCATAACTTAGTCACATAATTGACAAAATGGTAACATATTGTTACAATTTTGTCACAGAAATGGTGAATTCGGTTACAATCCAACCATATTTATCTATTTCAATTACTATTAAGTAACCCGTTGTTATAACTCTATCACATAAAATGGTAATTTGGTCACACATTGTTATAAGTCTGTCACAGAAAATGGTAAATTTGGTCACAATCCAACCTATGTTGTCTATTTCAATTAGTACTAAGTAACACGTTATTATAACTCTGTCACAGAAAATAATAATTTGGTCACACATTTAAGGTGACCCAACTTACAATTTAGTGTGACCATACTACCATGGATCATAACTTCCAGCTAAACTTTCAATTAATGCCTGTTTTTCTAGCACTTGTTGTGACCTAACATTTAATGTGGTGCTATTATCATTTATCCTAACTACTTTCTTTTTTAAACGGGGCATGTATCCTAACTTAAATATGAAAAGAGCACTCGGGAAATGAACACATCCATAGCAAGATGGGATGATTCGAGGGCTAGTCAGGAGCATGGCACACAAACGAGCCAACCTGTTGAGCAAATGATTTTGTTGAAAATTGGTTTGAAATCTTAACGTTCTTGCATAACTATGTTCAAATTTAGCTGTTCAAGAAGTCAATCACTCTCAAATAAGCTTTAATTAAGATGATCTCGAGTAGCTTAAATTTTCTATACATCTGGCCTAATAAGTTCAGTTGTAATATGTTGGAGCTTGTTTAAGAACTAAACAAACTTCATAAATGTCCACATTTTCCAATTTTAGGTGTTCTCCCATAAAGCATTTTCTATTTTTGACTTCGGAGAACAAAAGCCATAACTAGGGGGGAAAAAAACTTTTTGACTTTTCATTCTTCACTTTTTCCATTATGATTAACATAAAATACTGTACAAAATTTATTTTGCACATATCTTTCAAAGACTACTCTTATTGTAAAATTCATTCTGCACATCTCACAAACACTCTACACATTAATAATACATTTTTGCTGTAATTCAGAAGGCCAAAAATACAAAATGCAAACTCTAAAAAACTAGAAAATGAGGCTCCCAAACAACCCCTTGGTATGTTAATGGAGCTGATCTTGAATGAGCTTTTATAAAACAAGTAAAAAACAAGCAATTTGACTTTTATCGGTCGTAAAAGCATGATGGCTTTATACATATACTAGTGTTATGCCTCGTGCTTCGCACGATATTGCGTGCTCAATGCTACTAAGTCATGCTTGGTATCCAATCAAAGCATCAAGCATCAAACAAAAATTTCTTGAGTGTGTTCTACTCTTCCTGGAGAGAGAAACGGGCAACTATACCATTTTGCTTATTGATTTCCTTGTGAAGTAGCTTCTCTGCTCATAATCTTTCGAATGGGTAAAAGCCAGCATCAAGAAATTTTACAATCTGAGACCAACATTAACTTTCCAGAATGTAACTCTTACCTTCTAATGATTCATCACTGCCTTCGAGCAGCTTTCTGTGGTAAATAAAATCAATGACTTCCCACACCAAACATAAATCCATTGTAAGGAAATAAGCAGTTTGAATCAATTGCTTGCCTTAAAGGAGCCTCCATAATACCATCAAGGATGACAATCCACTTGTAGTCGCTCATGGCCAATCGTTTAACAAGAAAACACCGGAAAAATGAAGTTGAAAATAAGAGAGAAACAAGCAATAGATGACAATGGCTGTAGAGAACAGAGTATTTTCACATAGAGCCCTTCTGTAACTCTCTCTTTCTTCTTGAACATAACCTTATCCTTGGCCTTCTTGATGTCTGCATGCATAACCTGAGGCATATACGAACACTTCATAAGAGAACCGACTCTAAAGACCGGGAGGCTCTATAAAGCATTCACAATCCCAAGCATTGAATTCATAGGAAAAGGAGGACTTCCTATGCCATCGACTAATAAGTGAATAGAAGCAACCTCTACCAAATGACATTAGCCTAGATATTTGTTACCTAAATATCTGCAACATCACTAAGTACCTATGTTTGCACTACAAATTCAGTACCTTACTTTTTTGTGCTCTTCCCCTTCTATAAAACTGAAAATCTTGAGTCACTACAATGGGCAGTAGATGACATAAAAAGGAAAGACGTAGGAATACAAATATGTTGAACTGCTTAGATTTAACAACTCTGAGAAAGGTTCTGACATGGTGTGTTAACAAATTTCAAACAAACAGTTCACAAGATTAGGGTCCATGTGAATTAGCAGCAGAACAGGCTCATCATAGATAACCCATCTCCTTTTCTCATAGCCTGCCTACCCGTGCTTCCATTTAACCTATGGGTTATTCCCTTAACTCATATTTTATGCCTTCTGTTAAGTTGAAACCGGATCAAATTTGAGAATAAAAACCACCAAGGGGTCAGCTTCCCCAAAACCTTAGCCATTTGCTTGACCATAACAAGGATCCAAAAAAACATTCAGTCGCACCACAGAGGACAAAATGGATAGTTACATATCCAGTTGAAAAGCCAAAAGTTAGAAAGAGCCAAAGAGCAACGTGATATGAGACATAGCCAAACATGCAGTTCATGCACCTAATCACTTGGGTAATAGTAAACTGTCTGACCTTCATATGGCGCTCTCTTAAAGCAAGCAAACCAACTTCAGTACATTTTGCCTTTATATCAGCTCCAGAAAATTCCTCCTTGGTCATAAAAGGTTCTTCCAAGTAGACATCATCTGCCAAAGTCATCCTTGAAGTGTGTGTCGGCATTTCACGCGTAACGGGTTTTGTAAGTGAAGAAGTTTCACGGTATCCAGACTAATTCATGTATTTGTTTGGTCAAGCCATGCAAGTACCGTGAAAATGTGCATCCTTGTTTTAATGTCAGGAAGTGGGAATTCAATCTTCCTATCCATTAGATCAAGCTGAAGGAGAGCAGGATCAAGGCTTTCATGAGCATCATACCTACAGAGAAAAATAATTTAATAATGTGCAATAGTAAGAGGCGATGAATACAGTTTTCATATCAGTCAGCAAAATTAAGGGGCACACGTTTTCTAGCAACTGTGTCAATTTCGTCAATGAACACAGTTGACGGTGAGAGGTCATCAGCAACTCTGAATAGTTCCCTCACCAACTTTGGACCATCTCCTAGTTACTTTTGGATCAATTCACTTCCAACAACACATAAGAAAGTTGCCAATGTAGAATTTGCTACAGTCTAAAGACTAATCATACAAATTCTCCCAACTAACCATAAGCACGTAAGGGAACAAGGAAATTTTACGAAAGCGGGTATAACTCAGAAAATTTAGGCTTTATTCGTATTGCTACCGATTTGCAGTCCTGACGATCTAACATGTTGAAACCTAACCATTCGACCAAGCCAATAACCACCTCATACTACGAAATATACTTTACAAAACAGGACTCCTGTTGCCCTTCAATCAATAAATAATGAAAGTACGACAGAATATTGAATGAACCCTACAGGAAGGGAAGGCCCTAAGCATTCGTAAAAATAAACAAAGACCCCTTAAATAGTGGAATTTAAATATGATTGCCATCTTCAAAATAAATGGTGTACTACTGATATGCCAAAGTTGTGTTTTAAAGACATTGGTTGGAGCCGATAAAACTAATGAATTCCATCAGTCAGGGAAAAGTGCTCAAGAGAAGAGATTGAAGATGCAGAAAAAGATGCCAAATTGACAAGTGGTAACTCTAACATAAAAATACACAGCTTTGCAGGTAAGGCCTTGCCCATTCATGGTTCTCCATATAGTATGACCCCCTGAGAGGCTTGATACCAATATCTTCATACAATTCCAGATGTGTAGGAGGCAGTTCAACAGCTTCCTTTATTTCCTATATCTGTGCGTCTAACCAGCCAATGTCAGCATATGACTCCAACGGAGCCTTCTTGACCTTCATCACGGACACCATTGGATCAACTTCTTCTTGAAGAAGCCCAACAGAACGAACCTGAGAATGATGAAGCTAATGTGTAGGGTGCCAAAATATAAAACCCGTTTCATCCATTTAATGTGGATTACTGGAATGGAACAAAAGTTTCAACAAAAGTTAATGTCTCATTTTTCCTTAGTGTGATAGTTGTTAAATCCAGATGTTCCTGAAGCCAACCTCTTATTGGATTACATTACAAGTGAACTAATTTCTTAGCCCTCAAACAACTTCCTGAGCCTCATACGTTGAAGGTGGGAGTATTACATTTCTTGTTTTAAATTTTCAATGCATGGATTGTGGCTTATATAATTATTAATGTGTGCATATTTGCAGATTCTAATCGATTCGAGGGTGATCAGTCAGGGCCTATCCTAACGAACACCCTGATAATTAAAATACCAAACCCTAATTTCACCCTAATCCCAGCAAAGAATACTAACCATACATTCAGAAATCAGAAAGAAATAGAGAGTAGAGAGAGTGGTACCTGATCAATAGGAAGAGAGGGACGGACGAACTGAACAATTTCTCTTTGCACCTGTTCTCTTTTATACCTCGCCGCCTGACCAGTACCACGCCGGCCCCACTGTACCCTGGTACAGTTTCATGGCCGCAACTACACTGATGAGCCAATTTCTTTGTACATCGCAGACCGTTTTTCCTCAAGGATCCATAAATCAAGGGGCTTCCTTTGTGAAACAATGAGCGCGAACGATCTCAGCAGTACGCTTACCAAGGGTATTACACCCTCCCCTACCTAAGAAAGTTTGGTCCTCCAAACTTATCTTAGATATGTAAGTAAACAAGTATTCGTGTCGCAAATCTCTCACTTATAAGAAGGAAAAAAAAAAAATTTGAGTCCACCCCAGCTTTACCACCGGTCAATTCCACTTAAGAACACTTCTTCCCCAGTCAACTATTCTAGCGGGTCTCTCCTCAAAATTCAAGTTTCTTAAGGTCTTATGAGACAACTATCAAGGTTGTAGTTATTTAATAGGTCTCGCAGGTAATGTCTTAAAACAGATACCTATGACAAATAATATGCATATGATAATTTTGGCGACAAAGTCTGACAGACAACTAATACCTCTGACTTTCTCTACAATCTCAAGGGATACCATACTGACACTAACCTGAGAATTATAAAAAATATGAAAACTTAACACTAGAATAAACAAGGCTACTAACTCTCTCAGAAGTCTAGGATAGAACCCGAGCATATCTTTTAAACTATGAATTACTCATCTGAGTTATCCTTTGATTTGTGGATTGAAAGGTCACGCTAGTCCGTACTGGTACCCATAGCCTCATGCAACATATTCTAGAGATTTAAACATAGAATCGCAATTTGAAATAATAGCAACTAGAATTTAAAAACATCACATTCTTAAACAATCACATAAGGTTTCATCATGCATGAAGGTACAATCTAGACTTAACCATAAAATTCAGTTTGGATTCATTCCCTAGTACGTTATAACCTCTATTCAAAGGTGATTGACAAAACTATTTTAACCAATTGCTTCATGCATGCACATGAAACAGACAATATGACGAGTAATTTGTTTATAGAATGTATGACAAAGAGTTCACTTCCTAATAGGGGATCAAAATTACTGGAAAGCAAAAACATCCTAAACTTATGGGTACTACCTCTAATACATTAGTGTTTATATCAACACGGTCACAACACAATATTCGCAAATTATGTCTTGTATCACCACCATCACATATCAATGTAGTAACTATAAACATTGGGCAAAACAGTTTAGTCTTATATGGTCAGAACTAACAAACACAAATAATGATATCTCGTATTAAGACAACATATCATGTAGTATTCTCTTACTCCCTCATTTATATAACCTACATATATCATATATCATCTCCTAATGAACTACTCCTCGTAAAGAGACATGGATGAGCTGCAACAAAATAAGAATACAAAGAAAATATAGTGATGTACCTTACATTAGTTGTTCTCTCTCCTTTCGATGAAGTAACAGCGAAGAGGATCAGAAATTTGTTTAGACTTTAGAGTTTTATACAACTAGAACCCATAGAACATGATGTGTAATGCTCTTGAGGTAAGAACCAAACCAAAGGGAATGACTCCCCAGCCTTCCACCATTTCACGGCCTAGCCCTCTCTTTTTTCCCATTTTTTTTTTCTCTCTCTCTCTTACAACTCATCATGTCTATTCATTGCAATTTCAGTAGTTTCTCATTAAGGCACAAAAGCACATACTCACAGTGTACATATCAAGCAACACTAAATCACCAAGCATGCATACTCTGCATACCTTCCTCAAACAAAGTGATAAACTAATTCACAAAGAACAATCATGGTAGTTAAACTGCTCTTTCTATATTGCAAAGGAAACCAAATAAGATATTAGTTATTAGCACACACTATAACAACAATGCACGAAATACATGTTTTCCTCTTTCTTTTCTTTTGTAAGTAAAATCTTTACATCAGGGGAAAACAAACAAATGTTCAAAAATATAAAATCACCAAACAAGTCCAAATCTTCAACTGTGATATCACATGATCTACCTATATTCAGTTCCCTGGTAAAATTCAAATCTTCTCGGTTTATCTGGTTTAAGAGCTTCCATTCCAGATGTTCAATCATGAAGTTGCGGTGGCTAGTCGCACTTCATTTGGTATGCACACAACAGGTTGACCATGAATTAGAGTTTACTGTTCAATTTAACACAACAAATCTATCCCCATCTAGTTGATCATTACACACACTACTCTCTTACTTCCATATTTCCCAAAGTAGAACACACATAAAAATCAAACAATTAAGGAAGCCAAATAGCCTGTTTATAAGTGGAATAGAGACAAATATATTTAAGGGAAAAAAATGATTTCTACCTACCAAATAACTACATAAATGAAGTATGCATATTCTTCTTGAGTTAAGCCCATAAACATCTCATGAAACCAAGATACCAACTTCATCTTTCTTTTATTAATCAGTAGCATACATAACATCTCTTCTTCTTTTTTTTCACACCACCAATACTAAGAAAGAGAATACAATGTACACACCAATGTACTTAACCAATGCCTTAGCATCCGCAGACATAACCATTTAGGAGTAAAACACACAGTAACACATAAACTCTAACGGATACACACAATCAAATAACACAACAATTTCCAATTAAGCACATTCATCTTATAGCTCTGAGGATACGTGCAAGTGCAGTCACGAATAGTGCTCTAACTAGAATAAATAATATTTTCTAACATCCCCAAAATCATCCCTGAGACCTCATCACTATGTTTCTGCTACGAACTCCACTAAATTTCCTATGAATCTTAAAGAATCTCTTCCGAGTGATGTGGAACCCCACACTTCCGGTCAGGACCATGCTCCGATACCAAAAACTTTGTCCAACCCTAACCCGTCCTTGTAGGTTTTTAGCCATAACAAAGCGCCAGTGATACCATCACCAAGGCCATTTCATAGTTAAAACATCTCATAATCGTATAATTAAAAGGAACAAAGCACAAAGCCAATAGAAGCAGTTCTTATATTGTCCAATATAACGACAATGTACACTACATAGGAACTATAATATCCAATTACTCCTCAGAGCTGTGCGTAGTTCGAAACTCTATAAATATCATTAACTGCTACAAGAGTGTCAAAGAGTAGTTTAAGCACAACCTTCTTATGAATAGACATCAATAACGGTCCCCACATATGCTTCAAGTCCACACGAAAAGAAACCACATCATCCAATTCTCCGATTCCTGAAAGGTGGTACACTTACATAAGCCGAAGCTCGTATGAATGATTAATACATAAGCTATATGCTTTCCATGGACATTCTCAAAATATATTCTTAAAGGATTAATCATATTCTTTTCATTCTCAAAGGAATCCATAGCATTTGAAACACATATTTATAATGCACATCCCCACACAAATTTGTCGTATCACCAGGCGTCCCCGGTGCGGATAAGCTAGACGTCTATCGCATTATCCCACAACACACAAACACATCTTGCTAGCCTTTTAGCACTGTCCCCTAGCAAGCTGGGACGTAAGGGATGCCATTATGAGATAATAAAACTTTCCACCTTTCATTTCAAGTCCATGGAGTACGAATTATTAAACAAATCGCGTAAGCAAAGCATAGGTTTCACATTGAAAAGCGAAACATGTTTAAAATCATATAACTTGGGTATTAATCACTCACCTCAATCCCAAGCTTCTAAACCACATTTCCTACACAAACATACAAGGTAAACATAATTAAGATTCAATAAAATACAACTAAATTTCTTAATAATTCCATTATCATTAGGTCTCCTGGTAACTTATCAAAAGATCCAAGCTAAACGTTAAGGTCCCCAAATGTAGTGGTGAAGTCTGAATGTAAACAAACTATAAAATTGATATGGAGCCTTACAACCAGTCTCTGGTATTTTGGCTATAGTATTTTGTAGGTTTAGAGTTAGATTCTGCAGCCACCACCATTAGAAAGTAGACATTCAGGACATCAATTTCAATATAAAATTTGCCCTAATCGGAGTTCGGATGACAAAGATATGCTCTTATGAAGTTGAGACAGGTAAACTGTCCCAGTCCAGCGTTTTTCTGCCATTTGAACCTATAACTCGTCTCCAACCAAGAAAAACACCAAAATCCCTGAAATCAGCCTCAACTTCCCATACCAATCTTCAAAGGTAGAAATTAACCATAAGGACTCTTGATTTAACTGAGTTTTTGAGAAGTTCAAAATAAATCAAGCCTAAGTCCAAGAACCTCATGAGAGTTAACCAAGAATTTGTACCAAGACCCTAGAACAAGGGCTTCTACGACTCTTACCAATTATACCTTGAAATTACACAAGAAAAAAATAGAATTAAGAATAAAGAGAAATAGATTTACCAAGTAGAGACTTTAAACCAACACAAGCATGGATTTCCCCCACTTTTCGTTCACTCCTTCCTCTTTTCTGCGTTCTCTCTCTCTCTCTCTCTCTCTCTCTCTCTCAAACGGTGGAATAGATGAGAGCAGAATAGCGTAGAAGTATGTTCGTTGTTTACAAGCCTCAAGGAAAAATTATTCAGCGTGCCAATGCCTACGTGTTTCTCTTCTTGTTTTATTAGGCAATTAGGAAAAATCATTCGGTCTAGGCATGTCATGTCCCCTTTATGTTGTATCCCAAGTCCCAACCCAAGCAAGTAATACAAAACACACACACACAATTAGACAAAGCCCAACATATAATCAAATTATAAACGCGATTATGGACCAAGGGTATTACATTCTTTGTTCGACAGCAATTCATAGTAGGTTGCAAAACAAATAAACACAAAACAAGAGACTGTATCTTGAAATATCTATAGGTTCGATTGAGGCTACTTGCAATGTACACTAACTGATTTGTTAATCTTTTAACCCAGAAGGCTCCCCTATTGGCAAATGGATTTCATCTCTGTCCATTTCCCTACTATATACCCATTTTCGTTCCGTTCTGTTAGCTAATCCAGCGCAAGTTCGTAAGAAAGCAAGGTTGAGTTAATTGTACTCAAAATTTATCTTCAGGAACGACTTGTTTTGCTGGAAAAAAAAAAAAAAAAAAGAATGAGCGCGCCCATATTGACTTCCGTTTTCAGTCAAGTTTCTAGGTCAAAGAAGTACTCAACAGCTGAAATAATGGCAAGTGACGGCGTGTAGAAGAAGCTAACCTAAAAAGTTCATCTTATTTTGTAGATTGATCAGCTTTCGAGATTGCATATGTCTAGAGTTCTTCTGGTTGATACTATGTCCTAGAATACATCAAAACAAAAATGGCTTATAGAAAAATGCTGGAGCATCTCACATTCACGTAGTGTCATATTTTATAGTCGAACAGAACATAGGATAAGAGCGAAAACCAAGAAAGGAATAATGAATGCTAGTAAGACATTGATAATGCTAATTAGCGACAAACCTGAAAAACATCGTACAGATTGCGAAGGAAAGATTTGTCTTTCCAATCTGCAATGGTGTCAACAGCAGATACAAGCTCAAGTACACCAACACAGTCTTGGAAGGGCGGACTTTGCTTGGGAGAATCATTTTACATCCCCAATATGGTCAATCACTTGTTCAATTTTGGGCACCCTCAAGATCATTGGAGGGGCGGACTTTGCTTGTAGCTCAAAACCATGGGGCCGTGTGAGTATAGGATGAGATCTCTGAAGTATAAATTTTATGGGGATATTGGAGAGAGCAGAGAAGAAGAACTTGGGCTTCCTAGACGTGTGTTCATGTATAAATTGTCTAAATCTGCTCCAAATGTGCTTTATTACTCTCTCAAAGAGTATCCACAACTCCGTGATGCTTCTCTTTGCAAAGAGTAATAAAGTACATTTGGAGAAGATTCAGACAATTTATACAGGAACACACGCCCAGGAAGCCCAAGTTATTCTTCTCCGCTCTCTCCAATATCCCCGTAAAATTTATACTTTAGAGATTTCATCCTATACTCACAGAGGCCCCATGGTTTTGAGCTACCAGCAAAGTCCGCCCCTCCAATGATCTTGAGGGTGCCCAAAATTCAAGGCCATATCGTGGGTGTAAAATAATTCTCGCAAGCGCAACTCTGATCTTGTCTTTCGCATTAGGAAAAATGTCCACATTTTCTGAAACTAAAAATTTAAAATTGTCAGAGAACAAATGAGTGGACCAATCAGTGGAAAGAGTTAGCGGACTACAACACTTTTGAGTTTCTTTCCCAAACAACAGTCAGAGATACGTAACAAAACAAGGAAGACAAGTGATTCGACAAAGTAGAGATAAACAAATAGCATTACATGGTAACTGTTAAAACCATATCTCCAGTCTTACCTTCCTTTTTACTGGAAACCAAAATTTGATTAGAAACCTCACAAAATCCACTTCAACTAATTCACTCCTAAACTCAAACCTATAGCCAATTTAGTTTCACTCGAACTTTTACCAAATTAGGAGTTACTCAAATTTTAAAAAACTATTTTCTTCCTTTCAAATTTTGATGCTTCAAATTGGGTTTGCCTAGAAGTAAAAGCATACAAAAAGCGAGTATTTTTAGGGGGGTGGTAAGTTCACAACAAAACAAAAAAAAAAAGACGCAGAGAGATATTTGCTGACATCGAAATGTCCCACATCGACCAAGTATTGGCTTGGTCTTGTGTATATAAGCTCTTGGGCACCCTCCTGTAAAACGGTTTTCCAGGGTGAATACAACTAATGAGTTTGTATCATTTGGTATCAGAGCTAACAACCATGTTGAAATTCAACCCACGGAGGGGGCGACTTATCACCTGGATTAAAATTCTAAAAAAGTATTGACGACTGATAGGTGGGTGCAGCCACCAGAAAAGATAGAGGGCTACCATCGCTAGAGTGGGCCGCCATGGCCGTCATTCATGTTACAATCCTAATGTCGAAAAACTCGACCAAGTATTGGCTTGGCCTTGTGCATAGAACTCTTGAGCACTCTCCCCTTGTAAGCCGGTATTTAAGAGTGAGTGCTACCTATGAGTTTTCAACTTTTTAGAGTTGAGTTCTAACCATGAGTATGTATCAAGACTCTACCAGTATTGGTTTGTGGTCTTAACAACCCCAGAAACCATCCCTTGACATTAATCTAGCCATTGGTTTGCTGGTGGCCTTTTAGAACACTGAAATTTACCCTCAGATTTAAGTTTGTCCGTTGATTTACTTATATCATATCATATCAAATGAAAGTTATACCAAGCCTCCTTGACACATTATTTTTTTCCCCCAAATACTACAGGTGGTCCTTCAACCCAGTCATGTACAAAAGACTAGCTACAAATCATTTTTAGCTATTTTAGAGAGGAAAATGTCCAATCAGAACTCCAACAGCCTCAAGTATTGCCTAGCTAAACTAACTCGAGCTACAAAAATTCGCTTCTCCTGGCGAGTCACTGTTCACCCACCAAACATTTTCTTCCTTTATCTTATTGCTTCTCTCTCCTGTCTCCTCTGTCTCTCCTTCTCTTCTCTCTCGTTTCTTAGAGTGTTAACCCATTGCCATCGTGGCTTTCCGTTGTGGTTCACCAGATCTTGCTTGCTTTCTGTCGTGGTTCAGTCGTCGTCGTCGCCGCCTTCCGCTGCCGTCGCAGCCAAACACCCAAAACCCAAATCGAGCCGATCGATTCTGGGTTGTGGATCTTGCATCCATATATAAGTACAATCGATTCTTAAACCTAGAAACCCAAATCGAGCCGATCGATTCTGGGTTGTGGATCTTGCATCCATATATAGGTACAATCGATTCTTGAACCTAGAAACCCAAATCGAGCTGATCGATTCTGGGTTGCTTTGTTGATTCACGAAGATGAGTTATCCGAAGATGGGTCCTGTGCAAACGTGTATATATACATATACTATCATAGCTGTAGATGGCGTAGAAATAAAAAATAAAAATTTAGCGAAGTGTAGAAAAATACAGAGGCTGCTGTGATTTTTTTTTTTTTTTTTAAAAAAGAGGAGAGCTTTTGCCAGAAATGGAAAAAATAGAGAAAGAAAGGATCGGAAAGAAGAAGTTGATACCCATATCAGAAACCGGAAGAGGATTGGATCTGTCGTCTCCTCGACTCCAGAAGACCCAACCGGCGACGTGGGATTCACCGCCGTCGTACACCAACCGTGCCCAGTTCAGCTCCGTGTAGAGAGAAGTAATTTGTCCAATTGAGGTGTCGTTCGTTCCTCTATTACAAGCCAGAACAAGTAGTCACCCGAGATTATATGCAACCAACTTAGAAACAAACGGAAAAGGAACACCTGAAATGAGAGATAACAGAAAGGAAAGAAACTGTTACTACATTTTAACAAAAGAAACTAACGGCTGTTACGACTAATAACAGCTAACAATCAATAAGGCTAATGACTGACTAATGCGCTTGACCCCTCAAACTCAGGGGAAGAGGCTGAACCTTGAGTTTGGAAGTCAGAGCTTGAAAGCGAGCAACAGAGAGAGGCTTGGTAAACAAATCTGCACTCTGAGCCTCTGTATTGACATGATGAAGAGAAATCTGCTTAGCCAACACTTTTTCTCGAATAAAATGATAATCAACTTCTGCATGCCTCGTTCGAGCATGAAAAATTGGATTGGAAGCCAATGCTATAGCGGACGGATTATCACAAAAGATTACGGGAACACTTTCCAAACAAACACCATCCAATCTGAGCCTCTGTGCACCATCTGCGCCGTCCGTTGTTCGGCTGGACGGCCCAGATTTCATCTAGCACGAACGCTTCGAATGTAAAGGTATCAAGGTGAAATCTAGGCCGTCCATCCGAACAAGGAACGGCTCGGATGGTGCACAACAGCAATCCCATGTCCTGAAAATAGGGATAACAATTTGAGAGACATGTGAGTAATGATTAATTAAACTGGTGTGCGTTCCCATCCCCAAATGGGCTACACAACACTCGTGTTGTTGCACTAAGTACACAACACAAACGTCTGTAAAATGAGCCCCATCGCATCGTCTAGAGGGACATTTACGGGCCGCTACAGTTGAGAGGAGTTATTTCCAAAGAGCTTTCGGTCCAATTAAAAAAGTCCGTGGGTAAAAGTGTATTTTCCTCATTTTGATCTTAAAAGTAGATTCTTTTTTTTTTTTTTGGTAGAATTAGTGGGTAAAGGGTCAAAGGTATGTGTTGTGCACCCCACGTGTGGAAACAATCAGCTATTGTGGGTGGTTTTTTTTTTCCTACAAAACAATAAGCTAAATATTTATCGATTAAAGAGTTACCGATGTCAGATCAACATGAGTTTTTACTTGGACCACATTTTGAGGAGAAAACGAACAAAATGAATGACTCAGATCAAATAACAAGACCTGAGGTGCACCCCAAACGGGTTGCAAACATGCATGCTGTGCACATGAGCTCAAATCGGTGCAGTTTGGTTCATTTATGAACCCTAGAAGCATGAAGCATGAGGGCATTTTTTAAAGCTCTTTTCCTTGGGTAAATTTCATCAACGCCCTGAGGTTCCTCTTTGGTATAAATTCCCATCCACAGATGAGAAATTACAACCTAAGATTAAAATGGCAACAGAGTTTTACAAAATGTCAGCCTTGCCCTCACAAAAAAAAAAATAGTATCCTTTTTATAAATTATAAATGTCCTAAAAAATATTCCTTTTAATCTCCAAATGGATCATCGGCACCATCATCGTCAACCATCTAGTCATCTTAGTCGGACAACATCACATTTTTTTCCCTCTCTTCGCAGCTCACTCATTACTATCAAATAATCTGTTTGCGAACCCACTCGTTATGAGCCCCACCACATCGTTCATCGCCACCATCATCGTCAACCCATCTAGTCATCTTAGTCAGACATGTTTTTTCGTTTTCCTCTCTTCGTAGCCCACTTATTAGTATCAAATAATTCGTATGCGAACCCACTCGTTATGAGCCCCACCGCATCATCTAGAGGGACATTGGGATTGTTTGTTTTTTTTCTTAAGAGCAGTCTTACACCAGAATCGGTGTTGCATGGACTCCGCTATTTCCCTAGAGTATCTGTGCAGTATTTTTTTCGACACTCCAACCGAATTTAGACACTTGGATCCTTTGAACAATGGCTATCTGGAATAGGGAAGGGTCACATTAGCTAGAAAATTCGAAATTTATGGGACAATAAAAATTCAAATTATTCTTTTAATCCCATTGGAATTCCATCTCGGCATTTTGGATAGAGAACTGGTGCATGCTTCACATAAAATTCATAATCACAGCCTTCGTAAGCATAGTTTTTCACTTTTTTGCTTTGAGTTGTTGGAAATCTGCCCCAGGGAGGGTCCGTGTACCTAATACACAGTTTGTAGGTAAATTTACGACTCATAACAATAACAATTGCACAAACATTTTGGGACAACGTTAGGGTACAAGTTAAGGTCAGCCCAGGCCCTAGGACTAAGAGGCATGGGCCTAGGGCACTAAAATAAAGTCCAAAAGTTAGGGGCACTCCCATACATTTTAGCTTTAAGCTTGAGTAGGACGTTTTTTCAAGCATAGTCCACAAAAAAATTATAAGAGGTAGTCCAGGAAAGAAAAATGGTAACCCAACTCAGTTTTAAATTTTTAGGCCCAAGAAAGCAGAAGCCCAAACATAATTAAGAGCCCAACTCTTACTCCAAATTAAATAATCATCTCCCACTCTCTCTCCCTCTCTCGATTAAAAATGCCCATCTCGCCCTCTTTCTTTTAGCCCTAAATCTAATTGGAAGTGTAATTTTTTTTTCACTCTTTTTTAACCTTGGGTTTAGTCGGTTATTTTTTTATTTATTTTATGTATATGAGTGAGTGTTTTGGTATATCATTTTTTTTAACGGCTGCTTTGTGCACTGTGTGAGTATATTTTTGTATTATGTATTGACAGTGAGTATAACGTTCGAATCTTGTCCTAGCACTTTCTTAAGTGTTTATTTGTCAAAAAATGATTCCATTATAGGAATTTGGAGCTATCATGCATTGAACATGTGTCAAAGACAACCAAATGAGATTTCTATGCCACTGGAACTAAAGCGTACTCCTATTATTATTCAATATGGACTAAAGTATAATTATATAGACAAATTATTCCAATATTGTTGTTTAATTATAAAAATATACATGGCACTTTTTGACAACAGGGACTAGGTCCTGCAATGAAGTGTCTGGTATGCATTTTTTTTATTCTGAGCCACAACATTTGTAGGCGTCACGGTACACCCCAAACCATGGGTGTGTACTAGAGTTGTCCAAGCCTTTATGGCATCAAAACATGAGGATTTATTGTGATCTGTAATCATGGGGTAACGAAAAATTATTTGAGACAAGTAGGTAATACTCTTAGGCTGGCCAAATTCAAATAACTAAATCAATACATATGCTAGTTGTGGCATGTCTTCATTTCATTCTTTGTTAGATTATAACAACGTGTCAAAACTGTGAGTCGTTGCTTTTAAAAACTCTATAATTATAGATTTGATTCGTTTTCCTTAAAATATGTTATGCGTACATTTTTTTTTTTTTTTTGGTACTTCGGAAGGATTAACAACTAGAACAAAGTCAGATTACAAGAAGCTAAATAACATGGATAAAACAGGATATTAACCCCTGAAATGACTGGTGCCCATTGCATCCTCTAAGATAAAATGGTGAATTGATTGAGGTGAATCTTCAGTGACAACAAGATCTTCATCTTGTTCCGCACCCTAGTGCTCAAGGTGGTTAGCACATTGGTTGGCTTGGCGAAAAATGTGAGCAAGTGATGAACTTGTGCGAGCTCGGAGTGCTTTGGCATCAGTTATTATAAGTGCTGTGAGGGGATGATCTCCAGTAGGCTCTTCAGTTATCAACTGGACAGCAATGATAGAGTCAGATTCTATTGCAATGTTGGAGTAGCCTTCAAAGCGTTATAGTAAGCCCACAGTAAATAGCCCAGATTTCGGTCTCCAAACTCGAAGTGCATGAAAGCTTCCCATAGAATCCAGACAACCACTGGTCTTTTTGATCTTTAAATAGCCCTCCAAATCCAGCTTTGTTGTTGTTGTCAAAGAGGCATCCATCTGTATTAAATTTGACACCCGCTGCACAAGGAGGAAACTAAGAAATAAGAAGAGTGTTAGAATGGTCAATGGAGAGGATAGATTTGTTGGCAAACGCTTCTGAAATTTCAGTAGTGTAAACAATAATGTTTCTTGTGCTGAAATGAGGATCAATATCAATATTGTCAAAACTTTTTTTTGTTACGATCCTTCCATTTTTGCTAAAGAGCAACGACAAAGAGGGTACTCCAAGAAACATTAAGGTTGCTGCCAATTAACCCTTTTCTTTTGAGATTGGAAGTGATCCAATCTTGAATAGGGCCATCAAATCGATCCCTTCTCCAGTGGCTACAAGGCATAAGAAGCCACAGAGCTTTGGCTTTTTCACAATCTCGTAGGAGACGCGAGATATCTTCATTGCTCGCATTACATCTGGGGCAAAAGTTTTCTGAAATAATCTTCCTATGAGCTCTCAACTGATTGATGGGGAGGCAGTTGTGGAGGATAGTCCAAAGTAAACCGATAATTTTTTGAGGGAACTTTATGGTTTGACCATAAATTTATACTTGTTAGATTCGTCTCGTCGAGAGAAATCCAGAAACCACAAAATCTTGATGCGAAACTAACAAATGCTAAAAAAATTTGAATAAAGACGAAACGAAAAAACCAAAAAACCAAAAACCACTTTTTACCCAAACCACCAAATCAATAAGGGGTTTGTCACCACACCACCAATCAGTCCATAGGTTAAATGGTATGGCCATCACCTATGGGTCATGTAATACTTCTATCAAGATTGTGAAGAATGCTTCTCCAAGTGCGAGACATCGCAATATTGGTGGGGCATGAAGAAGATCTTATGTTATGCATACATGGTTTAACACGAGCATGAAGAAGTTAGCAAATTAGACTATGTGGACCTTGTTCGTTTTGAGTTTTGAGACTAGTTTTTACAATTATTGCTCAACCACTCTTATTTTTCTCCAATTATTATCCCTATTTTTTATTATTCTCATTTCCTCTCTATTTCTCTCCAACCATTATCCCCTATTTTAAATCATTACCCTCATTTTTTTCCTCTAATCATTTACTCAAAATCCAAACCAAACAAGTTCAAGAATCTACCCTGATGCTAGAAGTGTCTGAGATTATTAATTTGATGAACACACAACATAATTATTTGAACACTTCATTGCTTAGTTCACTTCCAACCGATATCTTTCAATACCAAAAAATTGATGAAAAGAACAATTTATAAAAGCAATGGTGGAAAATTGAGAAATACTGGATGTTATAGGAACTAGCCACAAGCCAAATGGAATTCGGAAAATAATTTCAGAAAGTAATTTATTTTTGGAGGTGATAAAAAATGACATAGTTTACCGTAGCGAGCAAACAAATAGAGTAGAAAGGAGTATATTTTTCTACTTCAAGTTCAATCATCTTTTTTTTTTCCTGAAATCCAATAAACTTTATAGCAGAAATTTAGTTAGTTTTTTTTTTTTTGAGAATAGAGAAAATTTTATTAATCACTACGCCATGTTTGAACAAGTAGACCTAAATGATGCACCTAATTAGAAAATATGTGATTGTGAGGGGTTAAAACAGTAAATGCATGTACACATCCGATTAGTGGGTACAAACTTAGTTAAACAAGTTCAAACAGTAAATGCATGTACACATCCAGTTTGCTTATTTACACGCATTATGGTGCCCACGTAATTGACGGCTAACCTGCCTATGAAGTTTCTATAATTCTCTGATGAGGCGTTCACTTTATAATTGGTAATTCTTTATTACTAAAGTTACAAGATAGAATGGAAGTGTGCTATCATTTTAGTAGACTATGTCCCCTTTCAATTTTTTGTACTTTTTTAATATGAATTTTAAAAAATATTCGATATGAATATTGTTTGATAGTTCTCGATCAGTTCTTATACAAAGTATTTAAAATCGTGAAAAGTATTATAGATTAAAATATATAAGCGATTGATCGTGACACGATCTTCAAAAATTGACAAATAAAATTGGACAGAGGGAATAATTTCATTCTACTCATTTCGAAATATACATTGAGTGATTACAATTCTTTACACTTTTTAAAAGGATGGTACTAGGTGTATATAAAGATTTATACATAAAATGTACAATTCAATTGGTTTGTTACCATTTCAAGTCCCATACGAATGAGTGAAGCCGTTCATGTTCTTCCAAGTAATGTTTACTTGTACCCCATTTGAAAATCAGCTCAATCGGATATCAGTAAATACTCCATCAGATTGAGCTAATTTTTAAATGGGTACAAGTAAACATTACTTGGAAGAACGTGAATGGCTCCAATCGTCCGCATAGAATATGAACGGTTCCGATCATCCGTATGGGACCCGAAGTGGGTCCAAATAAAAATTTTATACATTTTATATACCAAAAATCTGTTCCCCTTGGTTTTTCATTTTTAGAAATGAGGGAATTTATTAAAACCAAAAAATATTAATTTCTCTACCTTAATCTCTAGGCACATCCATTCGAATAATTTTTTGATCAAGTCCAAAAATATCGTCATTCTCAACCTAACCCTAACCCTAAATCTAATTCTAATCTACAAACCGCCGGCCACCCTCATTAACAACAAAGTGCATTTAAACGATACGAGACTCATCTTCTACTATGTAAAACACCAATGAACGGTTATATATGCATGTTGACTCATTAGGAACCTTTAAAAAATTATGCTCGAAACCATTATATTCCTTAAAATTATTAAAAATGAACGAATTTTTGTACTCCATATGACAAGCAATTGTGATCATGAAATTAAGCAGTACATGAGGCTACCTATATGAACGTTTCTCCCTACAACAAGTTGGCCTACTTTGAGAATCGAACACCTGCTGATTGGGAAACCATCTGGCCAATGGAGACACTCTCGTTGGGTAAACAACAAGAGTATGCTAGAGCATCTCCAACCAATTTCTATTTCTCCATTTTAGAAACCGGATGTGAGATAATAAAGAGAGATTATGCAATTTGTCCCCTCTTTTCTTCAACCTTTTATATTTTATGAGAGAATAAGAGGAACTCTATTTAGAGATCAAGAGACCCAGACCTCTATTTTGGTCTTTAAATCTTTAAAAATAAAGATGAGTCACTTCAAAAAAATACAAAAAGTTGAAGAAAAGAGGGGACAAATTACAAAATCTTTCCTCATTATGGCAAATTCGATCTCTAAAATTAGAGATACAGCAATTGACAAGGAGATGCTCCTAGGCAGGGGCAGAGAGAGGGGAGTGTATGCGGAGGCCCAAGTTGTTGGGGTGCAGACAACCTTCAGTAGTACCGAGGGGTGGGGGTGGGGGCGGGAGCCCCCACGGCACTCCGGACTGCAGCGAAAACGATATTTGAGGGATCTCGGTGTGTAATTTCGGCCATAGGCCCGACCTAATTATTTTGTTGTTAGTGTGTAATTAGGATTATTAGTTTTCAGAGAAAAACAGAGAGAGAGGCAAGAGAAAACGCAGATCTCAGAGAGATTGCGAGAAGACTTGTACTCTTGATTTCGATTTCATAGTGGACTGGTGTGGCTCTCATGGTTTTTCCTCGTGTTGAGGTTTTTCACGTATATCTGTGTCTCGTTTCTTTTCCGTTTTTCATTACGCACGATTACTTGATTTTCTATTCTGTGATTCATTGTTTCCAAGATCCGTAGGGGTGTTTTGGGATTGCGAAAATCCTAACACAGGTCTCCACACACCTCCCAATTAAAAAAATTCACGATCACGATGCCCGATTAATTCCTACTGCATATCATTCATACAACCGCTATATCGTTTTCCCTATTTAAAACCATTCATTCACTCGTTTGCTCTTGATGAGTACTTGATCACCCTGTTCGGTTCGAGTTGAGATTTGGGTTTCGGGTTTTGAGTAGAGAGATAAATGAAAGTAATAATTAGAAATTAGGGGTAATGATTAGAGAGATTGAGAGAGAAATAAGAATAATAATTAAAAATAGATGCAATGATGGAAGAAAATAGAAATAATGATTGAGTAATAATTTAGAAATCGGGTCTTGAGACTCAAACCGAACAAGCCCGTGGGTTCGCAATCACATAATTTGTGGATTACATGGAACGTTGGAACAGATAGACAGGCGGCTACGGTAATTGCTCAGTTGCTATAAATTATAATTGGTGGGGTTGAAGGCCTTCTTGCTCTTTAGAAAGGTAAAGACCCTGCTCCTCAGACATGCAAATAGAGGTATTCTTGTTTTTTTAAACATTGGAGTACCCAGGCTTTATTTTCTGTCTCTATTTTATTATTTGCTCAGAGGAACTATACGCAATGGCGGAGCTAGGATTTCTACCAGGGAGGGGCCGAAGTAAGAGGAGAAAAAAATTCGACAAAAATAAATTTTGAATATTGATTAACTATATCAAAAATAGAGTTCAGAATTTAATTAAGTATGCTAAGAAAATGTTACTATTAAAATCCCAAAACATAGTATTTTTGTTTTGTTTTGAAAAGAAAAATTATAAAGCGAGCTGAAGTGTGAAATCGGGAAATGGGAATCAAATTGCAACGAAGAAGAAGATTTGCTAATTAAAAAAAAAAAAAATTGCAAAGAAGAAAGTGAAGCTGGAGGAGTGGAAGAGAGAGAAGCAGAGGGCCCCTGGCTGTGTTTGGATGGCAATAATCTCAAGGGGGAATGAGAATGTGATGCCTTTTGCCTATGATTTCAATGTTTGGAACAGACAGGAACAGAAATGTGATGTCAGGCCTTTCTGATTCCAATGTTTGGCTGAGACAGGAATAGGAATGTGATTCATGATGACATATTCAACCAGAAATAACATTCCTAGGCTGAGTGGGAATCAGATCTCTCCCTTACCCCATAAGAATCTCAGATTCCTGGCTCATTCATTAAAAAAAAGAAATGTTGACTTTAATAAATTTTCAAAATAATTGTTTCCCGCGTAAGATTACTGAATCCTCCAGGTATCAAATTCCTAGGAATTAGATTCGCAGTAATCATATTCATATTCCTACCCAAGAAAATTCTCAGGAATTCGATTCCCGATAATCATATTCCTATTTCTACTCAAGATTCCGGTCATCCAAACAGTAATTAGTAATTCAGGAAATGGCCATTATCAGGGCCTTCGAAGGATAATGGTTTTGTTTGCAATCTGACTGTGTATATTAGTAGATAAAAAAAAAATTATAAGGACATTCTCCATAGGTTTGTGTTCATGCATCGATCAAATTTCTTCAGCTTAACTTCACTAGCTACTAGGTTTGCACAGTTCTATAGGTTTGCACAGTTGGTCTCCTGATCCACATACAAACAATAGAATGTTTATCCTTTGGAAAGATATTATTCAGATTCATGATAGGCAGCCCCATATCTTTGAGAAATACAAAGAAAATGTCAAATTCAGTGTTGGGGATGGAAGTAATATTATTTTTTGGAAAGACAACTGGCTCAATGATGCTTGCCTTGCTGTAACATATCCCTCCATTTTCAGATTGATCGTTAACAAAGATGAAACCTTACTTGAAGTTCTCACTAGAAAGGCAGAGTTTAGGCATTGGGATTTCCAATTCAGAAGAAGGCTATACGATTGGGAGGAGGCAACACTAACTGCACTGTATGAGATGCTGGATAGGAGAGGTTCAATTACTACAGAAGGCAAGATGGATCAACTATCTTGGTCAGCTGATAACTCGAAAAGGTACACCGTTTCTTCTATGTATCATCTTACTAAAACCCAGGACTCCTCTTTTAATAAGGTTTTCGACTTCAATTGGAAAAATGTGGCTCCACATAGAATTCAGTGTTTTGGTTGGTTGGTTCTTCTTGGTAGAGTAAAAACCGCATCTTATCTACACAATCTGGGTATTTTGCACAATCAACAGGAGGCTTTATGCAAATTCTGTAATTTGGAACTTGAATCATTGGACCACTTATTTCTGCATTGTTAACCGGTGTGGTCGATTTGGTCGGAGGTGATTTCGTGGTGGGGACTACAGTGGATTGCACCAAAATGCATCAATGAATTATTTCTCTGGTGGATGAATACCAAACTCAAAAAATCCCATAGAGTTATATGGGATTGCATTCCTCTTGCTGTCATATGGTCCATTTGGCATATGAGGAACAAATTTCACTTTGAGAACGTGCCATTAGACTGGGTGGAAGTACTCGAACTCATCAAGATTAGAGTGGCATTTTGGGTTAAAACCAAATGGGGACCCCATACCTATTCGGTGGATGATTTTTTACATAATCTAGGAAGCATTTTAGCTGCTATCTAGCTTGTTTTCTTGCTTGGTTACTGGGCTTAGAAATTGTGTTCTTGGGTACTGGATTCAGAAGTTGCTAGACGTGTCTACTGGGTTCAGAAGTTGTTGTCTGGATTCTACGGTTGCTTGCTTCGCTGGGTTCCTGAATTCAAACTTTGTTGTCCGTCACCTGTTGAGATGAGCCTTGAGTTTACCTCTTTGGTCTTTTGGGTGTTTTTGTCTGCAGCTTGTAGTTTATTCCTTTATTTTGGTTGACTCCTTGTCATCCTCTCTCTTTGGGTTATTGGCGGCATATGATTGTCGGTTGGTTGGGTGCCAACATAGTTGAGATGCTTCCATCCGTTGTGATGCCTTTTCCTTGGTACCCTCAATCTTTGTAATTCCTCTTCAAAGATTAATGAAATCCTATTTTGCTTTTCAAATAAAAAAGGTTTGCACAGTTCTATGTGAAGATTGTTTATTTGGACCTAGCTGATTGATGGATGGAAAAACGGTTCAATAAATTGGGCAAATTCTTTGAGATTAAAGATTGGGAAAATTGGTTTCCAAATCTTCTTTTTATTTTGTTAATTTGGTGTCCATGCAATGGTTTTTCCTTCCTATTCATAGATCCATAAATCTATCTCCATCCACTCCATGCACAAATAACAAAGTACAAAGCAGTTGCGAGCCTTTTTTTTTTTTTTTTAATAAAAAAAATAGGCTTGCATTCGTAAATTGCTTGCAATATTTGTAGTATTATTAAGTGCAAAAGTTCGTAAATTAAACGGAAAGTAGGGAGTGTTTATGGGATGAAGATCTTTGAATTTGGTTGTTCTTGATTAGATTCAGTTGGGACTAAGTTCGTTGAATTGGTCTCTGATTAGCGTGGCGGAGCTGGTGGTTTTAGAGCATCTCCATCAGCCTAAGCTTCTTTCTAGTCATTTTGGCATGAAAAAGGTGTCTTCGGCCTCTTGGCTAGCTCCAAACATGTCCACCACCCAACGGCCTCAAGAAACTTTAAAAAAAAAAAAAAAATCAAACAGTGTTCAGGAAGAACGGGCGCATGACAGCCATGCGTGAGAGAGGATCTCACTAGCCGACATGCGCTGCCTTCGAACGGCACGTGACGGCTCCTGTGAAGTCCGTTGGTGACGGGTCTTGCGTGGATACAATCGTCTCGACGAGAGCTACTTGAATCTGGGCTGAAAACAATTTGAGAGAGAGAGAGAGAGAGAGAGATTCTCGCCGGAGGAGGAGGCGAGGCTTCCGTACCTCGACAACCCTCGCGAGGTATTGTACTGAAAAAGAAAATGGTGAGGGCCTAGGCGAGGCTGCTGGGTCTGGTTTTGGGAGCTTTTTGTCGCCAAAGTTGCCTCGCCGGAGATATACCGAGACAGTTGGAGATGCTTTTACAAGGTGATATCCAGTGCTGCGTCAAAGAAAAAGTTAGAGAGAGGGGAAATATTGGTTGTAGCATGTGGGTTAAAACGTGTTTGTGGTTGTCTGACAAAGTATACTAGTTGAATTGTATGGGGTAAAAGTGCTTTTCAATAACACAAAATTGTATGGGTATGATCAAGGGATGGGTATTCTAAATAACCAGTCGACCAGGGCAGGGTTATGCTTTAGTACTCTCTCCATCCCTTTGTATATGTTCCATTTGGAAAACATGTATTTTTTGGGACGTTAAATATGTAATTCTGTAGAATGTTTTAAAAAATTTTTGCACCAAATTACTCATTGTGCACTTAATTTGGTATAAATCAGATTAAAGAATTATATAGAAAAATATATTTTTTGAGGATTTGAAATTGCATGTATTCACATAGTGGGCATTTTAAAAAGAACGGGATGACTACTATTTTTGTTCCAGTGGGCATTATGTGCAGAACTCAAAACATACCTTTTCTGCAAAAAAAGAACAATGGCATTTTATTATAGTTATTAATTCCCTTTCAGCATTGAAATTCCAAATGTGGGCTTTCTTCTTCTGTTCCTGGGAGTGTACGGCTCATTGAAATCCCCTTTCAGAACTTAAAGCATGATTTTCTCATCTGTACCTTTTTCCAATTATTTACTACTTGGGATTCAAATATATTTATTTATTTTTTTGATCATAGGAGATTCAAATTTGATTACCATCAATAGAAGTTGTGGTGTAGTAGTTCGTTGATTCCTAGAAAGCTATTCTGTGGCAAGAGTAAAGAACCTTGCTAATAAGTAAATCAGATTTCCATTAAAAAAAAAAAAAAACCTCGCTAAGTAAAAGCAAAAAAGTGCATTTGCATATACGTATAGTGATAAATATATAAGATATTGAGTAAACTAGGAAAAATAGAAGCGGCCTTAAGAGCTCATTGTATCTTGAGAAACAAGAAAAAATGTTTAGCGTGCTCCGGATATTGGGTGAGGGATTCAGAAAGGAAGTGTATGGGACCGAGGGATGGCCAACGGTCAATGGAGGGGAGAGTGTTCAAAGGAGTGGGAGAGGGATGAAAAATATTTTTCAAAACAAGTGAAACATTTATGGGAATTGATAATCGCACTCCAAAAATTGATGCTAGCACTCCAAGCTACAATGATTTTCCAAAACCACCCTTTTGCAAGTTCCAATTTTACTTTAGGCGCTCCAAAAGTTTTTTACTCTTAATTTTACTTTAGGCGCTCCTAAAATTTTTTACTCTTCTCCTCTACCCCCTTTGTTAACGGAAGAAGAAAAAATGGACGCCCACCCAAACCCTAACTTGTAACAAAAACTCTATTGTGAATTGGGAACTTTAGATCGAGGATTCAAGTTCGGAATGTAGTATTTTAGTTCTTTTCTTATGATTTTGTCGGGATTAATTTATAATTTGGTGGGTTTTGTGTATTTTAAGAAGGGCGTGGTTCGGCTAAAAATTTTCGCCATCATCGCTTCACAAACCCAAATGAGAGGGGAACCAAACAGGGGAAAAAAAACATCGATGCGCTTCAATACATCACCACCACTACCACTGCAGGCATAAACGTTGGAAATTTTTGGATCTGAAAGCTGGTTCAAGCTCGTGATTATTTTCATTTCTTTTTTTAGTAGATTCTCCACGTCAACCTTGGTATTCTGATCTAAGGTTTCCTTGTTCTAGCTATAAATTTTTTAAGGTTTCCATTTTCTAGCTGTTAATTTTGTTGTGTATATTTTTGAAGTTAAACCCAACTCTCTCTAACCTAACTTCTCTTATAAGCCCTTTTTGTCAGCCGCCTCTCAGCTAGCCGCCGCCACTCCGGGGGAGGCCGAGCACCTCATGCCAGTCTCTTAAACACCGGCTCCCCTCCTCTCCCCCTGTTTTTTCGATTTTCTAAGCGTTTTGATTAATCTCCTTCCCCAATCCATCCAGCCGCCGCGCCAATCGTTGATTTCTCCTGCTCCTATCTAACATGCAATAGTAGATTTTCATAGCTATGGACTATGACTGCTTCTGTCTTTACCATTTGGACTGCTAATGTTAATTTCTGGAAAACAATTACCATTTGGACTGCTAATGTTAATTGCTTATGTCTTTTTCCGTTTGGTTTTGGTTCAATTTTCTGTTTGGAGTGTCTTAGTATATAAGGAGATAATTTAGGAGTGGAGTGCCTCCAGTAATTTTTATATTTTCAAAAGGATAGTTTTGTAACTTCATTACATTTTGGAGCATCTCCATCAAACAAGGGAGCCCCAAAATCAGCTCCCGACATTTATTTTGGATGGTATTATTAAAATTTTAGACTTTTTGATAATCACAACTATTATTGTGGTGGAAAAAGTTGTCAAATGTTAAATGTATTCATTCCTATTTTCAGAGAGCAAAACTTTCAAAGATGAAAACCAAGAGCAGAAATAAAATACAGTACATTACGGGTGGAGTTCATATGGTGAGTTCACTGTAAAATCAACCAAATCAACTCTTCACCCTAGCTGAAATCTCTATCAAAGATATTTATAAATATCTAAATAATATGTGGGTACGTAGTTCCACTGTTCCAGGGACACAATATTTGACACAACAAATGTAAATCATTCATTTTGGAGCCCAAATAAATGAACTGAGCTGTTCAATTTTTTAAAACATGTTTTTAAGAATACCCGTAAAAAATCAGCTCATTTGGATATCGGTAAGGTCTTGATCGATTCATTAAGTTTTTTTTCCTATCAAACTCTTAGGGACAAATATTGATCAAACCCTTACCGATATACGAATGAGCTAATTTTTTTCGGGTAACATGTTTTAAATAGATTATATGGCTCTAATTATTAGCGTGGGGCTCCAATTAATGTTGCGTCAAATGTTGTGTCCCCGAAACTACCCATATCTATGCTAATATATAGAAATTACTATATATTGGGGAACTTTTGTAATTTTATTGTTGTTCGGTTTCGGTTATGGTTCAATTTTAGTGCGGTTATCATATAAAAACAAACCAAAAACAAAACCAACCCGTTTTTTTCAAATTAAAAACTATAACCATAACCGCGGTTCAAAAATCGGTTAAAAACTGTCCCAATAAGTTCGGTTCAGTTAACCATCGGTTCGAGTGAAATTGCCATCCCTACACCCTACTTGGGTTCAAGTTCTACCCCATCCAAATCTGCAATGGTTGGACTAAAGCCCACTAAAACCCAAGGTCCTAATAAGATTATCCGTAGAATTGCCCGTCCCAGAAATTTTAGCCCACGGGCTTTAGGAACTCAGGAAACTTAGACGACAGTAGCCCTTGAGAAAGTTGGGCTCCACTTTGAAAATAAAGCCCAATACGCTATGTGGGTTGACTATTATAACAAACTAGGCCTTGTCCCAAAAATCTGGACAATGTGCCGAAGTTATTTTTTCCTTGAGTTTAAAGTTTGACTACTGAATTAAACTTATTTCATTACTTAACGAAAATTAAAAGGCTTGGATGACGTGGTAAATTTGGAAATTGCCAAAGTTGATGCAAAGTTGACATCAATGCCAAAATTGGGCATTAAGAGGTTGTTCTAAAAGTTGTCTTATTTCGAAATTGACTTAAAAATAATTTATTAAGCTTTACGAGGCAGGTCATTTGTAACTCAGAAATTCAATTTAAACCAATTCCGTATGGTGTCATTTCATTTCCCATGAGTTTTCTGTTTATTGAAAGCCAACTAGCAAGAAGAAAATAGAAAATGAAGGCCTAATTAAAGTGTGAAAACTAACAGAATGTTGAAGAAGGAAAAAGTAGAAATGGGTATTTTGGCGTAAATAATCATTTTGGTTTGGTTCATGATTTTTTACTTTTTAGATTCCTTTCATCGATACGAACTAATAATGCATAATAAAATGACGCTAAACTAACAAATGTCCCAAAAAAAAAAAAATTTGAACAAGGACAAAAAAAAATCCGATTTTATTATTACTCCTTCTTAGTTGAGGAAGAGCCAACAATTTTAATGAGGGTCTAAATTTACTGAGGCAATTGTTCAATTTGATGAGTGATTTATAAGGAAAATGTTCATGGATTTTGTTGACTTTTGATGACAAGTGGAGCACTGGAGGGGGAGGGGGACGGGGAGGGAGAAAGGGATTCCTATTTTGTTACTGTCCGTTTTGGTGATAGAAACTAAATTGGGGGCATTTAGGGCTGTGCGCCTGTGCACATGAACTGAAATCCGTGCAGTTTGGTTCATTTATTAAACCCGAATTGGAGGATGGTGTCCCATGTTGTCCCCATCCGAGCCGTCCATGCTTGGCAATGGACGATCCAGATTTGATCGGCAGCGGACGGTTCGGATTTATTTAGATAACATGTGATCCGAGCCGTCCATTGCCAAGCATGGACAGCTGTGATCGGACAACATGGATGATGCCCCTTTAGGGACAGCACCCACCCTAGTGCCTTTTTTTAAGGCTCTTTTCCTTGGGTAAATTTCGTCAATGCCCTGAGGTTAATCTTTTTAATTAGTATACAAATTCCCCGTTCGCAGATGATATACTCCTATTACTCTGTACCCAATGCCAGACAATGTTTGACAGAAAATGTTAACCGAGTTTTACAAAATGTCGATCAGCCTTGCTCTCACAATAAAAATTATTATCGTTTTGATAAATTAAATAAATGTCCTAAAAAATAAATGTCCTTTTAGTCTCCAAATGGATCCCCATCATCGTCAACCCATCTAGTCATCTTAGTTGGACAACATCACTTTTTTTTTTTTTCTTTTCGTTTTCCTCTCTTCGCAGCTCACTTATTACTATCAACTAATCTGTTTGTGAACCCGCTCGTTATTAGCCCCACTGCGTCGTCTAGAGGGACATTTGGATTGTTTGCTTTTCCTTGAGAGAAGTCTCCCACAGAAATCGGTGTTTCATGGACTCTTCCATTTCCCTTAAGTATCTGTATCCGACGGATATAGCCAATGGTATGGATTTGCAGTATTTTTTCTTGCCACTCCAACCGAATTTAGACACTTGGATCCTTTGAACAATAACTATCTGGAATAGGGAAGGTCACATTAGCTAGAAAATTCGATATGTATGGGACAATAAAAATCCAAATTATTCTTTTAATCCCATCAGAATTCCATCTCGGCATTTTGGATAGAGAACTGATGCATGCTTCACATAAAATTCTTAATCACTGCCTTTGTAAGCATAGTTTGCTGCTTTGAATTGGAAATCTGCTCCAGGGAGGGTCCGTGTACCTAATACTGACGCAACGGAATTCACGAGAAACTAGTTAGAGTACTATTTCAAAAGAAGATAGGTCTCGAATCCTCGAGAGTTCTTGAATCCACAAGAAGAGAGAGATTTAACTCAGGAATTATTATTGAATAAGAGGTACTGAATAACAAAGGTTACATGCCTTTTTATAGGGAAAACTAGCAAATCCTAGCAAAAACTTACTGAAAAATAAAAGATCTCGAAAATTAGGAAAACTCCCAAAATTGAAAACTAGAAAGAAAAATAAGAAATTCTCAATTGGAAACAACGAAAACGGAATTACACGCCAAGAGTAATTCGTAATCTAATTATTACCTAAAATAGCAAAATTACTAAATTGAAAGCCTAAACGAATGAATTTGGCCGAAATCCACATTCAGTCACAAACTTAGGGTCGTGAGTATTGATCGCAGCGCGATTTTGCTTCAGCCCACCAAGTTTGGGCCTATTCCAGGCTCGTCGATAAATTGCCGAAATTGACAATTTTCAATTAGAAGTTGTTTTGGACTTGTAGGCTTTGACCAATCCAATTGATCATAGAATTGGGTCATTACTTGTTCTACATCAAATACACATGGATGGGCTCATTATACTCGCATTTGTGTGAGATTCAAAAAATGTTTACTGCTCAAGAACGGTAAAATTAATGCTTGATTTCTTCTCAAAATATCTGGCATTATGCATGCATAATACTTTCCTTGCATATCTCAGTTGAAGTTCTTGACAAGAAAATTGATCCATACCATACACATATGTTGAAATACGCCTTGAATTTCAATTTTGATCATACTAGGCTAGCTCGAGCGGTCTAAAAGCTAGCTCAAGCGACCTATTTGAACTTTCAGGATCTCTGACAGCTTAAAAGTTGGCTCGAGCAACCTATACGTGTTGGCTGCACGTTATAGGGTTTTTAAACCTAATTTTTTGTGCTTGGGGGGGAACCACATAAATCTTTGTGTCCTTAATTTTCGCTTGTTGGTTTTGTTTCTCTCTTACTTTGTGACCTATCACAACAAACTGGTATCAGAGCTTAGGGTTTTAATCCAAGCTTTTGTTGTCCATTGTGTCTTCTGTTTTGGGTGATCATATCGATTGCAATGACGACTCGATACGAAGTCGAGAAGTTTGATGGGCTTAGCACTTCTTTCAGCCTGTGGCGTATCAAGATGAAGGCTTTTCTAGTTCAACAAGGATTATCAATCGAAGGCTTTGTTGGGGAAGACCAAGAAACCTACAAACATGGAGGAGGATGCTTTTGAT
Organism: Vaccinium darrowii; assembly: GCA_020921065.1. Classification (NCBI taxonomy): domain Eukaryota; kingdom Viridiplantae; phylum Streptophyta; class Magnoliopsida; order Ericales; family Ericaceae; genus Vaccinium; species Vaccinium darrowii. The sequence goes on along the minus strand of CM037160.1, from coordinate 43,154,187 downwards.
GACCTCGATGCGAAGGCCCTTAGTTCTATTCAGTTAAGTTTGGCCAATGATGTGCTTCGTGAGGTTGGGGAGGAGACTACGGCAACGGGTATTTGGTTGAAGTTGGAAGGCATCTACATGACGAAATCACTTACCAACCGGTTGTATTTGAAGCAGCGCCTTTATATGTTTCGTATGAGGGAAGGTACGCCCATTAAAGACCATTTAGATGAGTTAAATTGAATTATTATGGATTTAAAAAATATTGATGTTTCAATTGATGATGAAGATCAAGCCCTCATTGTTTTATGTTCTTTACCTCCATCGTATGAGCACTTTGTGGCTACCCTGTTGTATGGGAGGGATACGATTTCTGTGGATGATGTGAAATCCAGTTTATATTCGAAAGAATTAAGGAAAAAAAATATTTGGTGAGAGTGATGTTTATGCTGATGGGTTGTTTGTGCAATGAAGAACTTTTGAGAGAGATAAAGGCAGTGGAGGGGTTTCTAGCTCGCAATCCACATATCAGGATGAATTATTGTGTTCTTACTGTAAGAAGCACGGGCACACAAAGAAAAATTGTCCTAGGTTGAAAAATAAGGGCTAAATTAAAGAGAAGGTTATTGCTGGTGTTGCTGAAGGTGACTTTGATGGGTCTGAGACTATCCTTTTGTGACAGTTGGTAATGTTTGTTCTATTACCGAGTGGATTTTGGACTCCGGATGTTCTTACCACATGAGTCCGCATGAGGAATGTTTGATACCTATGAAGTGGTCAGTGGTGGTACATTTCTCATGGGAAACAATATGCTCGTAGAATTGTTGGGGTTGGAACAATTAAAGTGAAATTGCATGATGGTGTTGTAAAGACATTGTTTGGAGTTCGACATGTACTAGTGCTGAAGAGAAACCTTGTCTCTTTGGGTTTTCTTGACTCCAATGGTTGGAAGTATACCGCTAAAGGTGGAGTTTTGAGAATTTCTAAGGGTGTTAGTGTTTTGATGGGGAGCCAGAAATTAGATAACCTCTATGTGCTTGATGGGAGTACGATTGTGGGTGCTACATCGTTGGGGTCTTCGTCAACTGTTGTGAATTCAGTTTCAACTAAGTTTTGGCATATGTAGGGTTCGCATATTAACTCTGTGGGGAGTTTGAGCAAGTCTTCTGTTGCATCAGTAATGGATACGTTGGGTGGGAGGTGCCCATTTGAACACGGTTGCTCGTTTAGGCCATTAACTTCGTGGTGGAGTTCGGTGTTTTGCTCCAGGTGTAGTTTAAGGGATGTGTTGGGTGGGTAGTGCCGAAGATGAAGGCTCAATTTGGAGGCATGTGCGGCTAGGGTTCTTGAGTCGTGTTTGTCAGGTCAAGCAGTTGTGCTTGAGCCTTGTTCGTTCTTGCCATTGGTGATCGCCCCATGGGGGGCTGCCCTGTGAGGGGTGTTTGGAGAAGAGTGATGTGGCAAGAGGATTGCTCTATGGTATTGAGTGCAATGGAATTCAAGTTAAGGAAGCTACAACTGCTTGCTTTTCAAGATTTTGAAGAAGTCTCTTACTAAGCTTATCGATATTACTAAACATGCATGCATGTAATTAAAGGGAACTACATTTTCATATGGTAGAGTGTCAAACTTGCTTGCATAATTAATGTAAGTTACTTAGCTTGCTTATCGCAGGCTATTACTCTTAAATAGGCAACCAACGGGCATCACCTCACGTGCGTAGCACGTGGCAAATCACCTAGTTTTCCAAGAGCTCTCGGTCCAATTAAAAAATGCTCGATCAATTCCCATTCAAAAGTCTTGGAGAATTTGCCCTTCTGCATCCCTATTGGCCTATTTCCTGATCAAATTTAGACGATCCGAACCGTTCAATATGTTTAAAACGTATTTTTAAGAAATCACATCAGGAATCATAAAAAAATGAATGGGAAGGGCTCGATCCAAGTTTTTTTTTTTGATAAAAACTGTACATATGTGGACCCTTAAAAACACATTTTACACGCATTGAACGGTTTGGATTATCGAAGTTTGATGGGGAGAGTTGAGAATTCGGTGAGTCCCGTACATGGATCCGTCGTTAGAAGAATGTTATATAGAGATAGAGGCAAACAATTGAAGAATGCTAGATAGGGGAGAGGTTAAAGTAAGTGACAGGAAGATGCCCCAAACTGGATGAGTTATCCAAATCTCTGTACCAAATTGGCTCGAACCAAATCTTAGAAAAACATCAAAAATTAATAATTGCTAAAGTGTGAAATCGGGAAATGGGAATCAAATTGCAGAGAAGAAGAAGATTTGCTAATAAATAAATAAAAAAAATTGCAAAGAAGAGAGTGAAGCGGGAGGAGTGGAAGAGAGAGAGAGAAGCAGAGGGCCCTTGACAATTACAATAATTAGTAATTCGGGAAATGGCCATTATCAGGACCTTGGAAGAATAATGGATCTGTTTGCAATCTGACTCTGTAGATTAGTAGACAAAAAAAAATTTATACGGACATTCTCGATAGGTATTGCGCGCAGAGAGAGAGAGAGAGAGAGAGAATTTATTTCCTTAGCAAAGATATCGCCAGAAAGAGGGAATTGGACAAGAGCAGATACGTGACTTTGTCATTAACTCATCCTTGCATGTAATTAAAAATTAGAATCCAACGTGGTAATTAACCTGTGTTTTAGCTTAAAAAGTTAGTTGACTTATTTTTCGTCTTTATTTGATTTTTTTTTCGTGTTTTTTAGTTTTGCATCAACTTTTTGTGTATTATTAGTTCGTCTCGGCGAAAGGAAACCAAAAAAGTAAAAAATTATGATCGAAGCATAAATTTTTTTGAATAAAGACAAAAATAAGTCAAAAAGTCAGTTTTTTTTATACTTTTTTCGATCTTATTCAAAAAATTGAGAGTTCTACTCATAGTCTTTAACCTTTTTGGATTCCTCGCGCCGAGACGAACCAATAATACTCAAAAAATCGTTGCAAAACTAACAAACGCAAAAAAATAATAATAATAAAATAAGTTGGCTTTTTAAGCCAAAACACCACTAAGTGGCTGAATCCCTGACTAGCCCGTAATAAATCCTTGTCCAGAACCAGCGTCATCCTTGTCCAGAACCAGCGTCCATCACACAACTTCTTCTTTTTATGTTCAGGCATGGATCAAATTTCTTCAGCTTAACTTCACTAGGTTTGCACAGTTCTATGTGAAGATTGCTTATTGGGGCCTAACTGATAGATGGAAAAACGGTTCAAGAAATTGGGCAAATTCTTCTGGGATTAAAGATTGGGGAAATTGATTTCCAGATCTTCTTTTATTCTGTTATTTGGTTTCCAGATCTTTTTTTATTTGGTGTGCATTTTTGGTGTACCCATAGCATTATTCATTTAATAATACTACAATCATTGCAAGCAATTTATAAATGCTAACATATTTTTGAAAAATATAGATCGCAAATGCTTTGTACTACTTTGTTGTTTGTGTATGATTGGAGATAGATTTATGGATCTATGTATAGGAAGGAAAAACCATTACATCAACACCAAATTAACAGAAGAATAATGCAATAATGACGAGAGTTTGAATAGGAAAGAGACAGTGTGACTATAGGTTTGCTATTAAAGGTGTCTTGAAAAAATAGGGAAAAATTAAACCCTTCGACAGTAGGTAGGGTAGGGTTTATGGGATGAAGATCGTTGAATTTGGTTGTTCTTGATTGGATGCAGTTGGGACTAAGATAGTTGAATTGATCACTAATTAGCGTGTCAAAGCTGGTGATTTTACAAGGTGATGTCGAGTACTGGGTTAAGAAAAGGTTAGAGAGATTGGTGGTAGCATGTGAGTCAAAATGTGTTTGTGAATTGCGGGTTTCTGACAAAATAGACTAGTTAAATTGTACAGGAAAAACTACTTTCCAAGAAAACAAAATTGTCTGGGAATAATAGGTATTCTAAAAGTTTTAACTGCTGAGATTCGCTTTGACCTAACCATAGACTAACGGTAGGGGTGTAACTGGAATGCTAATATAAACCAGGGCGGGGGAAGATATTTCTCATAGTTGGGAGGGGGAATTTGTACTAGAAGTAAATCTCAGGGTATGTGGGTGATATTTGTCTGTTGAACCAATTGAAGCCTTCGGTAATAAAAACAAGCAGATGCTAAAGGCTACTTGGGCACAAGCAATACCAAACCAGAAAATACAAACTTCGTGTTTTTACAAGCTAGTATCATTGACAAGAGTTGGTAATTGGCTACTTTGAATAAGGCACTATCACAATCAGTACTCTAGTATTGCCCAGAGATCTACAAGTGTACATAATCATGCAAGTCATCATCGCAAGCTATTGAAATGTGATCACCTTCCTCGTCTTTATACTTGAAACAGTAATTTCCAGCCTCTAAGTTCAGCTGCTTCAGCCTCATAGACACTTGTTGCAATTCTTGCATTCTTTATACTTGAAGGGCAACTTCGTGTTTTTACAAGCTAGCATCATTGACAAGAGTTGGTAATTGGCTCCTTTGAACAAGGCACTATCACAATCGGTACTGTTGTATTGCCCAGAGATCTAGAAGTGTGTATACAATCATGCAAGTCCCCATCACAGAGTATTGAAATGAGATCACCTTCCTCGTCTTTATACTTGATAGAGTAATTTCCAGCCTCCAAGTTCAGCGGCTTCAGCCTCATAGACAAGTGCTGCTGCAATTCTTCGATTCCCGACGGCGACGACATAGAAAGATAAAACTTTATTATATGATCAGAGTAGTTCGCCTTTATCGTCACCATTTCCATTTCTCGGGATGCTGCATTGTGTGGTTGTATGTGAACAACACTGGCTGACACTTGATCCCTTGTCAATTGTGAGGTTCCTTCCTGCTGTTCAACACGCGAGGGCCGTGAGGAACCAACCTTGTTTAAGTCGCGAGGTACATCAGACTCTTGATTAGAAGGCATATCATAAGTCAATTGTGAGATTCCTTCCTCATGTTCAACATGCGAGGGCAGTGCGGCACCAACCTTGTTTATGTTTTGAGGTGGCCCAAGATGGATAGGATAATCTCTACCATTTGAAGCTTGATTAGAAGGCATATCGGAAGTCAATTGTGATATTCCTTCCTGAAGTACGACACGCGATGGCTGTGGGGTACCAACCTTGTCTATGTTGCAAGTTGGAACATCGCGCGAGGGCTGTGGGGCACCAACCTTGTCTATGTTGCAAGTTGGAACATTGCGCGAGGGCTGTGGGGCACCAACCTTGTCTATGTTGCGAAGTGGAACATCACGCGAGGGCTGTGGGGCACCAACCTTGTCTATCTTGCGAGGTGGCCACCTAGGGATACCGTAATCCCTACAGATACGCTTCAATGCATACAGGCTAACTGCAAAAGGAAAATTTCATATGAGAGAAACTACTTCACATACTCTACCTCAATCTGTATGGAGACTATCTAGATGAAAGCAACAATCAGGACCACAAGCAAATGTCTTACCTTCGAGTTCTCCTGCAGCTTTGTCAAGTTTCATCTTGGAACATTTATGTAAATCATCTAGAGAAATTTCAACTCGAATTCCTGTTTTTCCCCTTTTCCTTTTTTGCGTTGTGATGGTGCCTTCTTCTGAACAAGTTGCATCCAAGTTATAGCGTTCAGGACCGTTGATTCTCAAATCTGGCCAGTGAAGATCATGCGGTCCATTTAATGTGGCATCACGTTCCAGTTCTTTGGGTGAATCAAGGTTCACAGTATCTCCAACATTTGATAACGCTGAGGAAAGTGTCTCCTCCTTTTGCCAATTTGGAATCAAGGAGAGAGAGTAAGTAAATTGACGTCTATGGATTTACTTCTTTTTTTTCTTTTTTTTGATGGGTCATGCTAACGGGTGCCATAGTGCACCCGTTAAGGGTACAAAAAGTACACTTTTGTGGGTCCCACTTGTACAAAAAAGTACACTTGTATGTCAAAGTACACTTAAAGATGTACTTTAAAGTACAAGTGAACTTTTAAATTGTACTTTTTTGTACTCTTAACGGGTGCAATATGGCACCCGTTGGCATTTCCCTTTTTTGATCCAAAACTTGGACCCTTACAGTAATCAGATTTCAATTCATTTTGTCGGCCAATTTCAAAAAGCGCCCTAGTTCAAAGGAAGCTGAAACAATGCTTGAATAACGTCTCTGAACCTCAATTAAACTTGAATTATATCTATGGCATGATCTGTAAGCGACTAACCTTGTTTAAGTCAGGAGGAGGCCACCGATGGATACCATAATTCCTACAGACACGCTTCAACGTCGATTCACTGACTGCAAGAGATAAATTCAGATAACATAAACTACAAGCAAAAGCTCTACAAGTTCTCTATGAGAGGAGACTTGTCTCAGTGGTAAAAACAATCAGGACAACAAGCAACACTAACATCAAACTTTTTAGAGTGTACTATTACCTTTGAGTTCCATTGCAGCATTCTTACGGCTCAATGCTGAAAATCGTAGGACATCCTCCAGAGGAATGTCAAAACTAACACCAGTTTTTTTGAGTTCCCTTTCTTGTGACTTTGTTGTGCCACCTTTTGAAATAGTAGCAACAGTGTCGTCCTGTTCTGCATTAATAATATCCATTCCATCGGCTCCATTCTTTAAGAGCTCAAGACTAGCTTGGATCATTCGAGGATATTGATGCCTCTGGCCATTCCGTAAATCACAGATTTCGACCGATAACGCTTCTCCCAGTTCTTGACCAGAAGCAAGTTTAAAAGTTCTGGAATGTTTCTTCATGGTACCCAATATAGTGCTGACTTGTGTCAGTGTGTTCTCATTATCTTTGCTGCTTGCAGGCAAAAAGAACTCAAGCATGTAAACATATTCCCCAGTGTAACTGCTACGCAAGCATACTGTGAGACAACCACTTAATTTGAACTGCCGTGCAAAGAGCACCAAAGGGTACTCAGCTATGCTGAATTGTGTTACATCCGAGCAGTATAACATGCTAGTACTTCCAAGTACCATCTCAGCAACATGCCCCTTCCGCAAGTGATATCCAGTACTGGCTATCAAGGATTCAACGATGTGGTTATCATTGGCCATGAAAGACTGAAGATATTCTCCACCATTGGATGAGAGTCGGCCTGGCAATATGGCGTCACAAGCATTGCACTGGACCCAAATCAGAGCCAAAGGTAACTTGTGAATTTCATACACTGATTCCAATACCAACATTAGTTCATTGAAGGCAGTCGTAAGAGCTTCTTTATCCTCGTCCTTGTACTGATTTGTAATTATTATCATGCAAAAAATACATGAGTAACTTGCTCCATACGATGGGAATACAGAAACTGAAATAGTACATTTCACATTGCATTATAATTTGCTACTTACTTTCATTTCATAGTGTTTACGTACATCACTCGAGTGCAGACCTAGCTCCTGCAGGGGAATGGAAGGATAAACTGAGGAATCACAATAAGGTTGAAATATATAAAATCTTGTAAATAAAGGACGCATGCCAGAAAATCCATAATGGAGGGAAATTAGAATGACATGATAATCATACAATGCAAGAAGTATAAGGGACGCTTTTCTTTAGATATTCACACTAGTGTTGCTATAGACAGTAACAAAGAAATGAACATATGCTTACTTCTAGTCATCCTTCCTGTTTGAAAAAAAATGATTAGCTCAGAATGCAAATTCTATTGCTTTATCAATAAAAATAAGAAGGATGATCAGAAATAAGTGCAAAAATAAGCACAATGAACAGCATTCAGACAGCCCCAGATCATAAAAAGATCAGCATTAAGACAGAGGAAAAAAGAAGGTCTAGTGGAATTTCCCCAGATTCAATGAGTTAAAAACACTACAAATGACATATCACTTCTGGGGCAGTTAACTGAAATTCATGGAGATCAATACAGCACGTAAAGTAAGGTATTCCAACACAAAGTTCCAGTCAAAATACAAATAAATATATTCATTTTGTAAAAGCAGGATCAGAAAACAGCAAGGAGGAGAAAACACATATCCAGATGTATACCTTTTGTTGTATAGACATAGCTATAGTAGTATAGATTTTGCCTCAAAGATGACTCCTACCTCTGCATAATGTCCTTGCTATGGTCTCTTGTCTATTAAATTGTTTTTGTCGAAACAAATGTTTCGACAAATTGCCCAAGTTAACAAAAAATATGCAATCTGATATTCCACTACAGATTTGTGACCGAAAATTCATTGCCCGTACAATTGTTCTGTTTTCCCATTTTAAAGCCAGTTTATCCACTGCATACCAAAACAACATATTGGTAAGTACTGCATAAAATGTTAGACACTATCAAAGTTCAGTGGCAACCAACAATTGCAATATCGCTACAAATGGAAGCACACCAATCTGTCAGCCCAACATCTTGTGAACTTCACATATATTGATATCATGATACGATCATCAACTAAAATTAAATGCCAACATATTTGTTTGGACATGATTTTATTTATTACTTTCCTTATTCACCATTCTTTGTTCGACTGCAATTCATAATAGGTTGCTAAACAAATAAACACAAAACAAGAGAATCCATCTTGAAATATCTATAGGTCCAATTAAGGCTACTGGCAATCTACACTAACTGATGCAATAATCTTTTAACCCAGAAGGCTCCCCTATTGGCATATGGATTTCATCTCTTTGTCCATTTCCCTACTTTATACCCCTTTCCCCCCGTTTTGTGAGCTACTTGTTTTGTTGGGAAAAAAAAAAAAAAAGAGGAATGAGCACACCCATATTGACTTCGTTTTCATTCAAGTTTATAGGTCAAAGAAGTACTCCGCAGCTGAAATAATGGCCAGTGACAGTGTCTAAAAGAAGCTAACCTAAAAAGTTCATCTTATACTGTAGATTGATCAGCTTTCATGATTGCATATGTCCAGAGTTCTTGTGGTTGATACTATGTTCTAGAATACATCAAAACCAAAACGGCTTATAGAAAAATGCTGGAGCATCTCACATTCACATAGTGTCATCCTTTATAGTCAAACAAAACATATGATAAGAGGGAAAAACAACAACAAAGGATAATGAATGCTAGTAAGACATTGATAATGCTAATTAGTCACAAACCTGAAAAGCATCGTACAGGTTGCGAAGGAAAGATTTGTCATACCAATCTGCAATGGCGTCAACAGCAGACACAAGCTCAAGTACACCAACACAGACTTGGCTGGAATGTTCGAACACTGGTAAAGCCCAAGATGCTCTCACTTGGCAAAGAGAAGCATCGAGGCGTTGTGGATACTCTTCGAGAGAGTAATTCTGCACATCTGGAGCGGATTCAGGCAATTTATACCGGAACACACGGCCAGGAAGCCCCAGTTCTTCTTCTCCTTTCTCTCCAATATCCCCGTAAAATGTATAGTCCATAGATTTCATCCTATACTCACAAAGCCCCCATGCTGACTTCCCCGCTTTACCAAGACCAAAAGGTTGGTTTTGAGTTGAAAGCAAAGTCCGCCCCTCCAATGTTCTTGAGGGTGCCCAAAATTGAACAAGTGATTGACCGTATCGTGGGTGTAACATGATTCTCCCAAGCGCAAGTCTAATCTTGTCTTTCACCTTTGGACGGGAATCAGTAGAAACTTCCACATTTTCTGAAACTAAAAGTGCCAAAAAAACAAATGAGTGGACCAATCAATGGAAAGAGTTAGGGGATTACAACACTTTCGAGTTTCTACAGAGATACGTAACAAATCAAGAAGACAAGTGATTCGATAGCGGAGAGAAATAAATAGCATTACATTGTTAAAAGGAAAATGACACACGTTAGGATTGAAAAAAGTATATTGAAATATGTGAAAAGTGTATAGGAATATGTAAAAGTGTATTGAAAAAGGTAAAAGGCGTATTGAAGTATGCGTGTTTTTTCTTTTTTTTGTTCGTCACGTTAAGACTCTGTTAAAACCATATCTCCAGTCTTACTTTTTTTTTTTTACTCAAAAGTCGAAACCAAAATTTGATTAAAAACCCCTTAAAACCCACTTCACCTAATTCGCTCCTAAACTCAAAACTATAGTGAATTTATTTTCACTCGAACTTTTTACCAAATTAAGAGTTACTCAAATTTTAAGATTTTTACCAAATTAAGAGTTACTCAAATTTTAAAAAAGTTATCTTCTTCGTTCCAAATACACGACTGTAACTGTCATTATTTAAGCATTTACTCAAATTTTGATACTTGGAATTGGGGTTGCCTAAAAGTAAAAGCATACAAAAAGCGAGTTCTTTTTAGGAAAGGATCAGAAAGAAGAAGATGGTACCCAAACCAGAAACTGGAAGAGTATTGGGTCTGTCGTCTTGTCGATTCCAGAAGACCCAACCGGAGACACGGGAATCACCGCCGTCGTACTCCAATCGAGACCAGTTGAGCTCCGTGTGCAAATACGTATCAAAATCTTCAGGAAACTCTTCTCTTTCCTCAACGCTACCGCTGCTTTTATCAACAAAATCATCAGCCCTTCTCACCATCGGGAATAATCGATTTGCTTCCTCCATTTTGGACCCTCAGGAACGGTCCAGGACGTCGTGCGGCGGGCCTTTCATGAGCTGCTGTCCCTTCTATTATATACTCCTGTTTTGCTTGAAAAAGCTACGAGGACCGACCAAAGTGCACCGACGGTGCAACGATAAATTTTGCGGCCCCGCTTCGGGTCTTCAACAAACGATCCAATCCGTTGGTTAATTTGGAGAGAGAGACCCACAATCAAATGCGCTCGATCTGTTCTTCTTCGTAGCAGAGAATCATCAAACCCTAGCAGCTTCTTCTTCCGAACACCACCCTGCTGCTACCACCGTACCTGCACCGGAATCTTGCAACGCTGATTATGCGTTAAGGACACGAAGTGGTGGTCCGGTGGCGGCGAGGGGAGCGCCCTAGCAGTGTTAAAATCGAACTCAGCTCTCTTTTTCCCGGAATCTCATTAATTTGGGTGGAAAACAAAATGGGGGTTTAAGGGGCGCTCTTCTCTCTCTTTACCCTTCCTCTCTTAGCTATTGTGCCATCCAAACATGGGTGTTTTCACCTACCCTTTGTTTTTTTTCTCTCTCTCTCCTCCCGAAAGACCCATCCAAAGGGACTGTAGGATCTTGAAAGTTGAAACAAAAATATAGGCTGTGTTTGGAAATTGTGGAAGAGAGGAGGAAATAAAAAAAGGGGAAATGAGAAAGAAATGGGAAAGAAATCTCTTTTTTTCCTTTTGTTTGGTTTGTGAAACTGAGAAGAAAATTTGCACTCATGAGAGAGAGAAGAAGAGAAAAAAAGTAGTTAATTTTCTCTTCATTTTCCTTTCTCTTTCTATTTCGAAAACAAATAAATAAGAGGAAATTTTTTAAATTTTTCCTTCTTTTTCACATCTTTCCTCGACTTCCAAACATGATGGGATGGGAGAGCTAAAGTTATCCAATTGAGCTAAGAATTGATAGTGCCACTTGGAATTTTCTCCAAAAGTTAATCAACGGATCGGATCTTTCGTCGGAGTCCCTAAAGTGGGCCCGAAAATCTGATCGGTGCACCGTCGTGTATTTGGTCGGTCCTCATAGCGGGTCTATTTGAAAGTTTGTGGGTAGAAATGTATTTTCTTCATTTTGATCTTCAAAGTAGATTCTTTTTTTTAACTAGATTTCTTTTTCAGAATTAGTGGGTAAGGGCATCTCTATCAGCCTCACTAAAAATTGGATGAAATTTAACTTCAAAAATACCTTTTATATTTTATCCAATCACTTTTTTATAAACGCACAAAATCAGACATGCTCTATTCTAATCACATCTAAATAAAATAACCATTTCTAAATCATTTCTCTCTCTTCCGATTTTTTTCCTGCCACCTGGATGCAGTAACCCATTCGACTGGAATAATAAAATACTACTGTAATAAGTAGTAGGGGCAGGAATAAAATAATAAACGGGTCAGAGTTACGTGCGATAATCCCCTTGTAATTACAAGGACGGTGAACACATGAAGAAATTTTGTCGTCCATTACGTAGGAGACTTTACGGCCTTGTTCATTTTGGGTTTTAAGACCCGATTTTTTAATTATTATTCAATTATTATCTTTATTTTCAAATATTATTCTCATTTTTCTTTCTATCTTTCTCTAATCATTAACGCTTATTTTTAATTATTACCCTTATTTCTCTCTCCAGTCATTATAAAAACCAAAAGTCAAACCCCAAACCAAACACAACATGCTAATATGGAAAGAAAATTATCATGTTTAGGGATGTCTCTGATGAACATGATTAGAACGTACTAGAAGTATGAAGTATCAAATTCCGTACATGTTTTGTTGAAATAAGTACATTGAGTAAAGACGGAGGCAAGATTTTTGCGTAGTGGAGGTAAGCTATATCTGTGAAGGAGTATGAAGGTTACATAATTTGATGATATATATAACACCAAAGTAAAAGGTATGGTTTTTTAAAATTGTAACAGAGACGACAGCCTTACTAGCCACACTGGGTCCATGGCATTGAGTCAACCTTATAAAGTGACTTCTTTTATGAAGGCTATGATTGGAGTATTAAATAAGCAATTAGATTTAGACTGATTCTGATGGCACTACTCAGAGGTAGGGATGGCAATTGGTCGGTTCGGTTCGGTCCGGTTCGGGTATTGTCATATCCAAACTCATTACCCAAAACTAGATGGGTATCGAGAACCGAACCGGAACCCGAACGGGTAAGGAAAATTGAAACCATAACAAAACCGATTTGGGATTGGTTCGGTTCGGTTTGGGTACCCTCCGTTAAATTAGAAAACAAAATAATTATAAATAAAATTCAAATATGAAAATTAGTTAAACTGGAGATGCCACAAATCCGTCAATTAAAAAGGTATGCAGATATGCATCTACTAGATATTTTCAATGCAAAACTAACATACATCTAAGTAGAAATTCAATGCATTGGAGCTATACACAGGCTAAACTTTTACATATGACGGGTAATTTTGTAATTACACATATCCTATTCGGTTCGATTCGGGAAACAATTCGGTTAACTCACATCCCATACCATACCTGCATCCACGGGGAATATTTCGGTTATGGTTCGGAGAAAAAAAAGAGTTATGGTTCGAGTACTCATCGGTTCGGTCGAGATTGTCATCCCTACTCAAAGGGGGAAACGAGAGGGCAATTTTAGTGTTCGCGTTAATTCTATCAGGCTGTCTGGCTAAGACATTACAGTTTTCTTTCTGTTTTTTTTTTTTTATGTTGAGGATATTTGTAGTTGACTTGTTTAGTAGGGCTTCCTTTGCTTCTTGTACACAACATTCTGAATTGTGTTTCTAATTTTGGCACGTTGTAGGAAGTGTTACCACCTCCAGGTTGAAGTAGATTGGAATGGAGTTCACTATTTGGGTGTTCAAATATGTAAGGGCTTTGTGTTTCAACTCTATTTTGTTTAGGGGTGAAAAAAAACCGGCGGAACCCGAACCGAACCGAACCGAAAACCGAAATTTCGGGCCGGTTTTCAGTCGGTCCATGGGTAAAAAAACCAAAAAAAACAGACCCAAAAAACCGAAAATATTCTCGGTTCGGTTTCGGTTTTGTGGAATTATGGTGTGAACACCCCGCGGAGTAGTCCACAAAAAATGGTTGCGGTTGTTTTGGAAAATCAATTTGATGGATTGACAAGAGTCGCCACCCGGGTTTGAGGACCGTACCCGAGAAACCAATTGAAAAATGACTCTTTTGCCCTTGGAGTAGAAAATGTTTCACTGGCCTCACAAAACGAGATTTCTCGGGTCCGGGAGCTAGGTTACGAGAGGGGAAGGAATTTAAAGCACCCCTCTCGCCCGGTGTGACCACCGGTCTTTACTAAGTATTTAAGGGATTTTTGGAAAACATCTGTTTCTTGAACTCAAATCACATGAACAAAATAAGAATGTAAAGATTATCACGATAAATCATGTGAAAGTGTATGCTTGTGACTGTGTGGATGACATCAACATGAAAGTATAATGACATAAATATTAGTAACAGCAACTACAAACCATGAATAAAGTGAAATAAAAATTTGTTTTGAACCCATTTTGCAAAACCAGATCTATCTTTCTTGTTTTCTTTCAAGCACCTGAAGGAATATTTCAAACACCTGAAGCTGAGAGGATCAGGTGCCTGAAGCTGCTGCTTCAGGTGCTTACCCAAAATCATTTTCACCACTGTTTTGCCTTTGAAAATGGTAGAATAAACTATTTTAAACCCTTTTTGGAAAATACAATCTGATTTTTGAACTTTCCTTCAAGCACCTAAAGATGTGTTTCAAACACCTGAAGATGAGAGGATCAGGTGCCTGAAAAGGGCCTCAGGCGCCTGAAGCTACTGCTTCAGGTGCCTGAAGCTACTGCTTCAGGTGCTCGATCAAACCCACTTTGACTTTAGTTTTGCCTTTGATATTGATAGTAAAATGATGTTAACTCACTGTAATGAGGAAAACAAACTTGAAAGCTTCATTTAAAACCCATTCACACCATAAAACACCATTGATTCTTCATAAAAAATAAGTTTTTCATCCATTCAAATGGCAAAACAGAGATGCTCCACTCTTGCATGCAAAGAAAATGACCTCCAATAGATATTTTGTGAAAAATACATAATTTTAACTACATTGATGGTCATTTTCCTCCTTAAAAAAAGTATGATTTTCACCTCTTTGAGTGGAAAATAGAAAGCAACTAGTTTGTTCCTGGGATTTAAACCATCATCATCATAAAAATAGACCAAGAGAAAACATTTTAAGACAAAAAAAAATGAAAATGACTTGGGCCTGAAGCTGCTGCTTCAGGTGTCGAGCAAAAATGCTCTCTTGATGTGTTTAAGTCATAATAAGCCCATTGTTGGTATCAAGAACCAACATGGACCTACTGACTTCCCTCAATAAGAACTTTGTCACATTGATTTGGTAGAATCACTACCTTTTAGAGCTTAAAAGTGGATGATTAGGCAATGGAAATGGGTTTTGGATGGATGGTGGATGACTTGGATCAGATTAGAGGCTAGTTTTGGGTAGTTTCTTGAGAGAAAAATGGTAGAACTTGAGTATCATGTGTTTGAGGTGGAAGATGGATGGACTTGAGGTGATGTTTGGATGATTTTTGGTTTTTTTAGAGAGAGAAAATGGCTGGTTTTTGTGTATTTTTCCAGAAAATTCATGGAACCCTTTCAAATGAGGGGTGTGGGAGTTTATATAGAGCTCCAAAGGTTGGTTTAGGTCCCCTAGGGGTCATTTTAGGGGTTGGTTTAAGCCAAAACGCTCCTCCCCTGAAGTAATCTGTAAAATCGTCCAATATCAAGTCATAATCATTACATTCAGATTTCCCCGCTCAAAAATTTAAACAATCTGGAAATAGCTTCAGGCGCCTGAAGGGATGGCTTCAGGTGCAAGAGGAAGGTTCAGACGCCTGAAGGGAGGGCTTCAGGTGCAAGAGGAAGGTTCAGGCGCCTGAAGGGATGTGCTTCAAGTGCCTTACGAATGGTTCAGGCGCCTGAAGGGATGTGCTTCAGGTGCCTTAAGGATGGTTCAGGTGCATGGAATAGGTTTGACGGTTTCTTTTAGTTTTGGTTTGGAAGTATTTGGTAGGGTTTTGGTTAAATTCCAATCATCCCTTCTAAGCTCCAAACATATTTGAAAGTTCATTTTCATCATCGGGAGAGCTACGGATTTTCATAGGCCCAAATTGGGGTGTCTACATATGGTGACACCGAACCGAACCGAATTAGGACCGAACCGAAAGACCGAACCGATTTCACCGAACCGACTTTGCCCCAAACCGAACTGAATTATAAACCTAATCAATACCGTCCATTTCTCTTGATCTAACCGTCCATGTATGGACTATAAAAGAAAAACCCTAACTAGTAACTTCTCTAATCTCTCCCATCACTCAGTGGCCGACCTATTTTCTCTCTTCTTCTCCCTGTCTTCTTCTCTTCTCCCTCTCTTCTCTTCTCATTTCTGTAGACAATCGACACAGTACATATACAAAGCATCAAGATCAGCTATCCACCATGAGATCAACCATCAAGATCAGCGGGGGCTTAATATGTTCTGCCATTAATTTCCTTGCCTTTTTTCCAGATCGTGTATGTGTTCATAACTTCCTATAGACCCAGACCATTGTGAAGAATTTGATCCTACAACAGTACCAACCCTTTCCAAGGTATATACCAAAACATATATTTTCTAATCAATTGCTTATAACAAAAAGATTCAGTAGTTATCAGATCCGAATCCGGTACTACCACTCTACATTTGTGAATACATTTTAGTTATCCCTCCTGTTTTAAGAATGTATTGGTAGCAATAAAGGCACTCAAGCCATGTGTACACACATACATACGTATTAAGATTTCTTAGAAGATAATAAGGGTTAGTTTTTAACTTTTTACATAGTTTTTATTTTTTAACTGTTACTAAATTTTCTGGGTTACTAAATTTTGTTCTACTATTTTTGGTTGTGTTCCCAGTCTTCAAACACTAAATTGAAGAGTGAAGAGTTTGATTTCAGTTCGAAGAAGAAATGTCTAGCCTCGAGGTATCCATTTTATTTCTTGTATGATAATTTTTTAGATTAACATTTAACAGTATGTAATTCGAAAAAACAGTGTGTAACTTGGAATTCGACTATTCTTTTTTTTTTAGATTGATGATGAAAATGAGTTTGATATGGATGATGATATGGATGAAGCTGCTGAGTTTGATTTACCTGATAATATTGATCTTGTTATGGAAAATGAAGATGAAGTGGATGAAAAAACAGAAAATAAGACTAAAAAAGGTGGTGATGGTCTAGTCAGTAATAAGAGGGCTGCTTGCTGGAAAGATTTTAAAGTTATTACCCCAAAAGATCATCCAAAACCTAGGGCTGCTTGCAATTGGTGTGGGGTATCTTATGCATGTCATTTAAAGAACAATGGTACAAAGTCAATGACTCATCATTTGAAAATTTTGTGTACCAAATA
This sequence comes from Vaccinium darrowii, assembly GCA_020921065.1. Classification (NCBI taxonomy): domain Eukaryota; kingdom Viridiplantae; phylum Streptophyta; class Magnoliopsida; order Ericales; family Ericaceae; genus Vaccinium; species Vaccinium darrowii. The sequence goes on along the minus strand of CM037160.1, from coordinate 43,137,220 downwards.
TCCCAAAAGCAAAAGATTTACGGGTTCTAGGCCAAAAACTCCTTCGTTTTGAAAAACAAGAACAAGACAACAGTGAGACAAGTGCAAACCTTGTGTCTTGTACCTTTAGTGTTGAGGCGTATAAGAGAGCCCTAACAGAGATGATAATAATTGATGAGTTGCCATTTGCATTTGTTGAGGGTCAAGGATTCAAAAAATTTATGCATGTCGTTCAACATAAGTGGGTCAAGATTCCAAGTAGGATTACGGTTGCCAAGGAGTGTATGCGCATTTACGATGAGGAGAGAAAATCTTTGAAGAAAAAACTTAAGAACCAAAGGTTGTGTCTCACTACAGACACTTGGACTTCGGTCCAAAACTTGAACTACATGTGTCTTACCGGACATTTCATTGATGAAAATTGGAAATACCAAAAGAGGATTCTCAATTTTTGTGTTGTTCCCAATCATAGGGTGACACTCTTGGTAGGATAATTGAGAACAAGTTGTTGAATTGGGGGATTGATAAGTTTCTTACCGTGACGGTGGATAATGCATCTTCTAATAATCTTTTGATTGCTTACTTGAAGAGGAAGACCAAAGATAAGAAGACAACCGTTTTAAATCACGACTTCTTGCATGTTAGATGTTCTGCACATATCTTGAATCTAATTGTGCGTGATGGATTAGAAGAGATTGAGAGCTCTATTGCAAGGGTGCGTAATGTAGTGAGGTATGTGAGGTCGTCTCCAAATAGGATGAATGAGTTTTGGTCATGTGTTCAAAAAGAGGAGATTACATGTACACTTAGACCTTGTTTGGATGTGCCTACTCGGTGGAACTATACGTATTTCATGTTGGATAGGGCTCTAATTTATCAAAAGGCTTTTGATTGATTATGTGATGACACGGCCTTCAAATTAAATGTGATAGAGGAGGAGATTGATGAGGAGAATGATTTAGACTATTGTGACTTTCCGGTTGATGGTGGGATGATTGAAGAGAGAGAGAGAGAGAGAGAGAGGGAGAGAGGAAGGGGGAAAGGGAGGAGGAAAGGAAATGTTGGGCCTCCAACTTCAACGGATTGGGATAAGGTTAAGTTGTATGTGTCATTTCTTAAAGTCTTTTATGTTGCAACATTAAAATTCTCGGGTTCTTTGTATGTCACTTGCAATGCTTTCTTTGATGAAATGGTGTTGATTCAACAAGCTATCAAGAAGTTGTGTGCTACCAATGATAGTGTTTTGTATCCTTTGGCCCGTGGTATGAGTGCAAAGTTTGATAAATATTGGGAAAATTTTGAGAAGATTAACCCAATGATGTTGTATGCGGTTGTTCTTGACCCTCGATGCAAGGTTGGGTTCTTTGAATATTGTTTTCTAAATACTTTGGGTTTTGATAAGAGGTTGGTAAGTGAAATGACGGATAAGATAACTCGTGGGATTACCGAATTGTTTGAATGGTATGTGAGTAACAATGCAAGTGTGAATGCGCGTAATCGAGAGGACGTTGGGGGAGCATCAAATAAAGTGGATTTAGGTAGTTTGGATGATCAAAAATCTTTGAAATCTCTTTTTAAAATGCACCAACAAAATGAAACAAACATGGCAAGCAAATCGGAGAGAGAAGTATCTATTGGAGGCTAGTGAAGATGATAATGAAAGGTTTGATTTATTGAAGTGGTGGAAAGACAATTCGTCTAAGTATCCAATTGTGTCCCAAGTAGCACGAGATGTGCTAGCTATCCCAATGTCTACGGTTGCCTCCGAATCTGCCTTTAGCACGAGTGGACGTGTGATTGATCCTTATCGAAGTTCTGTTGCTCCCAATACCGTGGAGGCTCTTATTTGTACTCAACAATGGATAAAGAAACCAACTAAAATCAATCTTAGAGAACAACTAGATGAGTTGGAGCAATTAGATTCAAGTACTACTTGTCTAGCCTTGTGGTTTCGTTTTCTTTACTTTATGGTAATTAATTACTTCTTTGTTTGATAAGTTACTTTTTTTTTTTGTGTTTGCATTTTTTTAAGTTCTGGAGTCTGGTGGCAAGGCTAAGGCCTAAGGGTTGCTGCTTGTTCGACATTTGGTAAGCACTTTCACATTTGCATGAAATTATGAAATTCTAGATATGTCTACTGAAATTCTGAATGTCTAGTTGTCTACTGAAATTCTAAATATGTTTTGTCTACTGAATAGTGAATATGTCTACTGAAATTCTGTATATGTTTGTCCACTAAAATTCTGGAATTCTGAATATGTTGACCGAAATTCTGAATATGTTTGGAATTCTGGATATGTCTACTGAAATTGTGACTTTGTTGCTGTCTGAAATTCTACCTAGTTTCCTTGCTGATGGAGAAGTTAAATAGTGCAGAAACCAGAAAGGCTGTTGCTAGTTTGGTAAGGCTCTCTGAAATTCTGAATAATTTCACTCACATTCTTCGATATGATTATTTAGCCAAACAAGCAGCAGTAGTGGAAAACTTCATCTGCGATATGGAAAACTTCTAGTTTATATTATGAGTACATACCAAATATTATGAGTTAGCATGAGCTTAAATAATTAATTACATACCAAATATTTTTGTGTTTTCTATTTTACGCATTTCATATATGGTCAGCACGACTATAAAATTGCATGTATATATATGTTTTTATGTTGAGTAACCCCAGGTTGGCCAAATACCATACTGGCTCAGCTGCATATTCTTAAATGTGTACCTCAGAATAAGATAAAATGAAATTGGGAGATGTTCACAATGGCAGGGCAGTGGGAGCCAAGTTCAAAGTAGACAACCAATCCAGTAATGCTTTATTGACAAGCTCTGGAACTTCATCATGCGGGCAGTGCCCATAAGTGGGTCAATTTAACTACTTCTGTATTCTTTACGTGGAATATGCTAAGTCTTGGTTTTATCTCATCCAGTTTTATAATGTGCATTTGTTCTTACATATGCTTAAGCAAGATCTGTAATTAGTTTTGCTTATCTATGTTGCTTTTGTTGCTCAATCTCTATTTATTTGCCTAGATTAAAGAGTATGGTTGTTGATGGTGATGGAAAAATGGACCGGTTGTATTATAGAATTGGTGGACAAATGGACTGGTTGCTGTTGATGGAGGAAAAACTGGAGTACCGACTGCTGGAAAAATGCTCACTGCTTGCATTTTGAATTTTTTGTTCTTAATGTTATTAATTTATTGTCTTGTTGGCATGTAATATGTATGAGATATTGGGATTTGTTGTGTGAGACATGCGAATTGTTGTGTAAACTAAGAACTTTGCTGAGTTATAATTTTTTTCCTGGTGGTGAATGAACAATGGTGAACGAAAAAAATATGGTAGAGTTTTATAGATGCTGCCATGCTGGGTTTGGGTCCAAGGTTTATTTTTATAGGCCCAAATTTGGTCCAAGTTGCATTTTAAATGCTAAGTTATTTTTAATAGGCCCAAGTTCGGTTTGGCCCAAAAGATTGCTGGGTTTGGTCCAATTTTTTTTTTTTGGATTAGGCCCAAGTGGCCCAGACCGAAAAAACCGAATACCCCGAAATCTCAGACCGAACTGGAGACACCCCGAACCGAAATTGGTTCCTTCTTTAAATCGGTCGGGGGCGGTTTAGAGAAATCCTACCCCGAACCGATTCGGTCCAAGTAAGATGCACCCCGAACCGACCGAACCCGAACCGATTTCACCCCTAATTTTGTCAAACAAACTTCAAGTCTTGGTTGTTTGCTCTCCAGCAACTTGGAGGAAAAAGAGTAGGAATCGTGATGTTTGATGGTATTTGTTGAATGTGGCAAATGGGTGAGTTGGGTTGGAACGGATTAATATGGGTTATGGGTCAAATACAGATTGAATATGGGCCAACAGTACACGGGTCGAATATGAGTCGAGTCGAAATGGGTTTGATTTGACCCATAACGAAAATACGATAAGAAAAAAAGTTTCAAAACTAAAACCTTACTCGACCGACATCAAACTGATTCTCTTCGTTTTTGTCTTGAAAAAAAAAAAAAAAAAGAAGAGGAAGGCTTTGTTTTGCATTTAGTTTTTTTTTTTTTTTTTTTTTTTTGCCAATCGGTAACATTCATATTAATCACTTCAACTTAGAAGCATCCAGAGAGGCCTCCCTACAAACCCAGTGCGGGAAATTCCCTTGCCAGGTTGTAGAAAGATCTAAAGATAGGGCATATTTGGCTATAACATCAGCCACCCTATTACAAGTACGTGAAACATAATTGAAAGAGCAAGAACTAAAAAATCTAGCTAAATTAAGCGAATCTTTGATGATCACCTCCAAGCATGTCTTGGCATTCTTTCTTCCGTGCAGCATGTTCACTATGTTTTGAGCATCTCCTTCGAAAACATAGTCCATGTCCAAGTTGTTGATCACCGAATTTAGAGCCAATTTAAAACCCATCGCCTCTACCAACTCTGCCGAATCAACATTGAGAATGGGAATAGCCTCCATAGAAATAATCTGTCCCAAATTATCCCGCACCACAAGGCCTACACCCCCCTTCCGTGACACCTTATCGAAAGCCCCATCTATATTAACCTTTAAAACTCCTTGACTTGGTGGACTCCAATGAGCAGCACCCTCTAGCGTTTGTTTCGTCGAATCTGGCTTCTCTTTACACATAGCCAAATGGAAGTCATTAACATCATCCAGAGCATTACCCAGAACCTTTGTCTCCTCAACCCATCTCTTATTGAACACCCAATCATTCCGCGCCTTCCAAATGTGCCAGCAAAGTGTTGCAAAAAGACCCAATGCGTGCCATTTATCTTCCCCTTTGCTTATAATTCCCATCCTACTCCAAATCTCTCCAAATTGTTTTGCATTTAGTTGAAGGGTGTTAATGTTTGTGTTTCATTTTCCCAATTCGAGTATAGGTTAATGTTTGGGTTTCATTTTTCCACTGACATGTGAGCCATAAAAACATCATTGCTTTTGCCACTGAAATTTTTGGGCATTTAAATCGATCCACCCTTTACAACGGCTATCCAAACTCTATTCTAATTCGTTGGTTACCCCCTTTGACAGCTGGAGTGAAACTTAACAGAGATGGATGCTTATATGGAAGCAATGGGAAAGCAAGATTTGGTGGCCTATTTAGAGACCACAAAAGACAATGGCTGCTAGGTTACTATGGGAAAATCATCTCTTCTTCAAGCCTGGAAATAGAACTTTGGGGAATCTACCGTGGTCTCACTATAATGATGGAGAAAAGCTATAGCAATATCCTTATCGAGACGGACTCCATGACGGCTGTCCAACTTATCAATGAAGAGCCAGCTGTCGATCATCCTAACAGTGCGCTAATAAGGGATTCTCACACAGGGATGGAGCCAGGAATTTGGCGTAGGGGGGACGGATATACACAATAAAAAAAATCAAAATTAAGACAACGATATGAATTTTAATTAACTCAAATATATATATATATATATATATATATATATATATATATATATATATATATATATATATATATATATACACACACAAAATAAACACCAATACATATGAAACTAAACATGTTTCTAATATCAACTTAGATTGCAAAAGGTATCAGCGTTTATCTAATCCTATCTAGTGTCTACTTCAGGCATCTTGAACTGTGCTCAACACTCTTTCTTGTTATTAAAAGCATCAATGATAGACTCTGTGTCCAACCCTCGAGCAACATCTTTCTTAATATAAGTGATGAAGAAATTTGTTAAATAATCGTCCTCCATCCTGTTGCGACGAAATCTTTATCTTCGCACATTTCATAGCAGAAAATGCACGTTCGGTTGTAGCCATTGAAACATGTTAAGTTAATATAAGCCAAATCAACTTATCGAAAAGATGATACGTATATCGTGTACTTTCTTGTCTTCGCCAACACTTCACTCAACTTTGAAATCGTTGACAAATTTTGGAACTCACAATGCCTAGAAACATGAAGCTTATAATTTTGCAATTGATATCTCAAGTGGTACTTTTCTTGTTCAATGAAATCCATTGGATAATACTTCTCTGCAAGTTTGCAAGTATCTTCAATGTTGAATGATCTAAAGCCATCGCGAGGATCTAGAAATGTACTGAGAATAAGCAACTCCATTGTATCTTCCTTAATCGAGTGTTCAATTCTTGCAATTGAGAATCGATTGTTTTGGGAGCCCCTAATTTCTCTTACTCTTTTCTTTTTCCTTCAATTTGATGTCCACAGACCATATTAAAGAGTTTTGGGCTTCGAAATTTCAATGAGCCTTAGTTTTTAAAAGTGAACGGGCCTTGGGTCCCTGAAGTGAGTTGGGTTATAATTTTCGGCATTGTTTTGTTTAAAAGAATTGTAATTACCTCATTAAAACCAATTTTAGTATACAGTTGTTTCATAGCTTGATAAATATTAAAACTGTTCATATTATTTTTTTAAAGGGGGGACGGGACTACATAGTTTGATGATAAATATTTTTTTCCCAATATAATAGTACGAATTTTTTAAGACGTAGGGGGGCGACTGCCACTACCCCCCCCCCCCCCCCCCCGGCTCCATCCTTGTTCTCACATGCTACTAGAGCGTACCCAGTCTTCCCTCATTCATATTTTCCGTGAAGCCAACAGTAGTGCCGATCATATGGCTAGACTAGGTGCAGAACAACTTGAAGACCTAGTTGTAACTGAGGATTCACCTCAATCTGGTCGACCTTTTGTGCGTGATGGCTGGTTCGGTCGGAGCCATGTCAGGGACTAGTTTATTTCCTATTTTTTCTCGTTTTGTGTCCTAAGACTTTGACTGTTGTTTAAGTTTATCTATTCCGAAGTACCAAAAAAAAAAATTGTTTGTTTTACATTGTCGTGAAGCTAAACGACATCGTGACAGCTTTTGGGCAAGGGTTAGTGGCGCGGGACAACATTTTAATATTTTTCATTGGTGTTTAATTTTCAGGCTCAAAACCCATTTTCAACCCAGCCCAACTCATGTAAATATGGGTTAATATGTGTTCAACCCATTTCAAACCATATTACAATATGGTCGGGTTGTTGGGTTATAAGTGGGCTGGGCGGGTTGGGTTGGGTTGGGTTGGCAATTGCCACCTCTAATTTTTTCTTGTTCTTTGAAATTGATGTGCATTGAAATCCATATACTACATTTGAAACCCTTCACTTTGTTCTGTTAAGAAATATTGTCCCACATTACTTAGGAGTGGAATGAGACCTCTCCACTCATTGCCAATTGGCTTTGAGTTGGATATAAAGTTTCCACATAATATCAGAGCGGGGCCCATTCCACCCCACATTTAAAAACAAGTTTACAATTCACGCCCCACAATGATAGACCAACAAAAAGGCTGCATGATTGTAGGACCCAACAAGTGGTCACACATAACAGATCTCAAATGCGGCTGTATGTGAATGGGGTGTTAAGAAATATTGTCCCACATTGCTTAAGAGTGGAATGGGTGATCACTTTATATATGTTGAGACTTCTCCACCCATTGTCATTTGACTTTGAGTTGAATATAAAGTTTCCATAATTCCCCTCAATAAAAGGAAAAATAGTCATCAAAAGTAGCAAAAAAAAGATATTTTTGAAACACATTTTTAGTAAGAAAGTTCCAATACAATGTTTTCATATTTGATTTTCTAAAATAAATTTCTTCTTTTAGAACATGTCAAACATCCCGGCTAGCTCATGTGGTAGAGCTCTTGGATGTCCCACGCTGCATCCCGGGATCAAGTCTCATTCTCCCCTCCCCCATGTAATAGATTAAGAATGACGAATGGCAAAAAAAAAAAAAAAAAGAACATGTCAAACATCCATAACGTTGTCGGCCTTTATGTAACAGTAGGTACCGAGTCCTGAATAACCGATGAGGAGTGCTACGTGCACAGCAAGCTGTGCACAGCAGCTGTGCACAGCAGCCCGTTTCTCCGGCCTCGGGTCGTAGAAAGATGATCGGAGCCGCTCATTTTGTTCAAAATATGTCGTTTAAGGTCTCCGTAAAAAATGAGCTTCGTTCGATATCGTTAGAGGCGTTAACAAAACACCAAAAATCACTTCAAAATTTAGCCAACCCGAGGCCGGAGAAACGGGCTGCTGTGCACAGCTGCTGTGTGTGTAGCATTTCTGATAACCGATATTGTGGTGTGTTTGAATACGCCTTCATAATTGTGTTACGGTACAATATAAACTGTGACATTCATAAACATATAATAATTAATGACATTAAGTGAAGAAGCGAGTAGTATTTGATAATAATGGAGAGGATCATATGACAAACATTAACTACGAGCCTGTTTGGGCGCCTACGTATCCCATTTTCCAGTTTTCGTTTTTCACTTCTTGCTGTTTGGCCGCCTGATTCTGGAAATGAATCCTCAAGAACTCATTCTTCATTTTGGACGTTAGAAGCAAAAACCCAGAAACAGCTCTAGCCTTTCTTTTCCCATTCTCGTTTTCCATTCTCCTTTTTTCATTTTCCCGTGATTTTATCTCTCTCATATGCACCCCTCCTCTTCCACACACACGAACCAGAGAGAGAGAGGAGAAGCAGAAGATGATTTCTAAACTCAGAATCAATACATTTCTTCCTCAGAGTTTTTGAACAGTCATGCACATAATTTTGATTAAAAAAGAAAACTCAAGAAATCTAATTTAATTTTGATTAAAAAAAACTCAAGAAATCTATCTAATTTGGGTTTTCAACTTACCAATAAGGATCATCTTATGGATTCTCCATAAACGCATCTGATGTCTCTATGGGATCTTCCGTGGGATTTTCCATGGGTATGTTTGAGCCTCTGTTCTTTGAGTGGGTTTATTCATAGATTGAGAGAGAGAGAGAGAGAGAGAGAGAGAAAAAAAAGGAGAAGATAGCAGATTGCAATTTCTTATGTGGTGGAGAATAGAGATATACCCCTCTAGTACAATACTGTCTTTGGGAACATCGAAATAGAAAATTAAAGCAGTACTCCAACTTGGAGTAGTATTTATCAACAAAAAAAAGAGTAGTATTTATAAACAAAAAAATGTGGGACGGGATAAGATGATAAGTTTACAAAAATATTTTGTAATATAATTTAATAAACATACTAAAAACATTTTTCATACATATTTTTAATAACATAATAAATAAATATGGGCAAAATGGTAAACAACCAATCCATAACTCACTTTCATCATTTTTCTCCCAAACACTACTACTTTTGCAAAATGCATTCTGCACATTTCTCCCAGACATTCCTCCTAGATTCAAAACTCATTCTGGTCATGATCCAAAAAACCAAAAAGCTAAAAAACCAAAAATGAAAAGTTGAAAAGTTGGCTCCCAAACACCCCCTACAACCCAGATATCTATATAGATCTCTTTTCATCACTGTCTATGAAACAACAATTCTGCATTTTTACTAGCACAAAAGCTAAGATTTTTTTACTTCATTTGTCCGTGTTCGTTGGTTCATTTTCGGCATTTGTGTCATGTTTTAAATTATCTATATCTTTCCTTCAATTTATAATGGGTTTCATGATTTTGAAGACAATTTTTTAAAGTGATTTGGAATCGTAAAAGTGGACAAACAAATAACGACGGAGGGAGTACTTTGGACCTACGTTGAGCACGTCGGTTTCCGCTAGTTTTAGTATAAAAAAAAATTGCCGAGAAGAAAGTGAAGCGGGAGTAGTGGAAGAGAGAAAAGCAGAGGGACCCTGACAATTACAGTAATTAGTAATTCGGGAAAGAGCCCTGATACAAGACATGAAAAGGCATTCGACGGATGAGATCTGCCTAGTATGGTATTTCAATAGTGTATCGGGCTGATCTCATGCATCGAATGCTTTTTCATATTTTTTTTCATGTTTCAATTTTTTTATTTGGATAATTATACGTTATTTTCATTTGATTTTTGCATTCTAGTATGGATGTATAAAAGGCAAAGTAGGAAAATTAGTGAATTTAATACTTTAGCTATTTGTACACATCAAACAGCTTATTTTTCAGTGCATATCAAATAGCTTACTAGCTTAACAAATTCAGCATTCAGTTTTTAGTACTTAATTTTCAGGTTTTAGCCTTCAGCTTTATCAAATAGCACCTAAGCCTTGATCCATTTCTCTACCCTTTTTTCTTCTAAAGCAAATATGATACTCTTATTTATAATGTTGCCATTGTAAGCTTTTTTTTTATAAGTAAAAATGAGATTTTGCCATTGGGGATGCCCATACCCAAAATGAGTGCTTAGTCAAATTTTGACTCAAATTGGGATAAAAAAGGGGTTAGGATTGAAGATGCTCTTATGAGGTGAAGATCTTTGAATTTGGTTGTTCTTGATTAGATTCAGTTGGGACTAAGAGCATCTCTACCAGTCTTATGTCTCTCAACCAAGGTAATTGGATCCCAGCCGGTATGTACCAGATTTCTGTAAAACCGGTACCAAACACCTCAATTTCCATCCTAGTCTCAATACCCGGCCTTACTGGCTGTTGCTGGCTGTTTCGTTGCATCTCGGGCAAGATGGCGATAATGAATATTCCGGGCCCATATATTTTTTTGAAGAGACAGAATGCAGATAGGAATCTTGAGTTCTTTCTCTCCCCATTTCTCAAAAACACCCCCCACATACTTGGCACATGCCTAGCAATAATTGAAACAAACTCATCACCGGGAAACACCCACGAACACTTCAATCCACTGCCTTGGCAAATAGAAGCCCCTCTGTTCTCCTACCATATCAAAGCATTTGGTGCCAATTTTATTACACCATTTTACCCAAATCGAGCATTACCCACAAGAATCAAACACAAATCCAAAACTACAATTCTGATAATAACGGCTAAGGGTTTACAACTCAGCGATTTCAGTTATCAATTAACAGCTTCATAATTTAGGTGTCTAATTAAAATTTTACAAAGTTCAGGTATCTATTAGACATTAATTAGTATTATAATTTAGGTGTCTAACTGAAATTTAACAAGGTAGGGTTTGGAAAAAGATGCATTTACTGGGCACCAGAACATTAGGTAGTGCTTTACAAATTATAATGAAGGCCGGGTGAGGACCCGGAGAGAGGAGAGTAGGGCCAATTAACCGATATGCATTTTTTTTAACTTTATTTCCAAACTACGTGAAATCGTGGTTACAAATCACATTTTTCTAGAAAACGTGTTTGGCAAACACACTTTTGTTGTTGGTTAAGACGAATTAACCCCAAAAATTAAGTTAATCCTAATCCAGCTTGAAAACGTGTTTGGTGAACACGCTTTTTAAAAACCTTTTTTTTTTTTTTGCGAACACGCTTTATACACGAAAATGGCACGAAAACATAAAATAGAAAGCGTTCTTATTAAACACGCTTTAAGAAGATGTGTTTACAAAACACACTTTTAGAAAAGGGAAAATTTCATAAAACCCGCCAAACTTTGACCCAAATATCAAAAAACCTCCCACTCTTTCAATTTTTTCAATCGTACTCCCAAACTTCACTTCTGTTATTCAAAAATACTCCCACCATCTGGATCTGTAACCAAACTAACGGAAAATCCAGAGGTGGAGGTTAACGGACCCCAAAAACCATTAAGTCTAAACGACGTCGTTTTGGGCCTTTTTTTTTGGGGTCAATTTCTCTTCTATCCCTTCGACTTTACTCGAAAGTTCAGTTTGGTCCTTCATGTTTCAATTTCGACACATTAATCCTTCCACTTTCCAATTGGTTGCAATGTCAACCCTGGCTAGACTTCCGTTTGGTTTTTGGACGGAAAAGTGACATGTGCTCAGCACATGATCACTTTCCAGGGGTATAATAGATCATTCCTCTCCCTTCTTCCTCTCTTCTCTCTCAAGTCTCAACCCCTGTTTTCTGTCAAAACAAAAATTAAAAGGAAAAAAAAAAAAACGAAAAACAACAACCATGGCCTACCAAACCCACTGCCTCCATCAAACTCAGTGATTAAGGATACAAACAAATGAGAAATAGTAGAAAATGATGGACTCGAGAAAACTTCCATGACCACAATGGACATTTATACAACCCATTCCACGTCAAGAAACTGAAAAATTGAATCAAGCATGCATATACGATGTACCAACCTCATATAGAACATCAAGACTTAATTTGGCGAATAAAATAGACCCGTGAATATTCAAATTGTTGAAACTAGACCATCTTGAATAAACCGACTAGAAAAGTTAAAATAAAGAATTTTACTTCCCAAATCTTTGAATTACAATCTGTGATCGAAGAGGAGCCTTGCGGTGTCGTTTCAAGGAGACCCGTTTTTGGTTCCAATTAGTAAGAAAGCGATGAGACATGAAGCCCATACCTTCAATCTTGGCTGGAGATCAAGAATCCTGCACCACCACCGTTGCTAACCACCACGCTCACCACTGATCAGAAATCCACCGTCACTGACCACCATGCTGGCCGCTGATAAGAAATTACAGAGGAAAGAGGGGATTTTCAAAATCCCAATTCAATACTCTAATATGAGAGGGAGACTGGTGGAGATAGAAATGGATGGGCAAGAGGAGGAATTCTAAGAGAGAAAGAGAGAGAGTGTTGGCCGGAGTGAGAGAGGGGAGGAAGTTTCCTCTCTGTAGAGGATATGAATGAGCATAAATGCCCCTAATCAGTGGTCACATGACTGATTTTCGTCAAAAATGGTTGACGAAACCAACAGACGGTTGACATTGCAACCAATTGGAAAGTGGAAGGATTAATGTGTCGAAATTGAAACATGAAGGACCAAACTGAACTTTCGAGTAAAGTCAAAGGAATATAAGAGAAATTTACCCTTTTTTTTTTTAACTCCTCCCTCCTCCAATTCACAGAAACGAGAGAGAGAGAGAGAGAGAGAGAGAGAGAGAGAGAGAGAGAGATATTTTTTTCCTGAGATGCAAGATATAGATCCGATTGGCGGCGGCGGCTGAGGACGAGTAGACCGTCGTTTGCGGCCCAACATCCACCAGAACCACCAGTCGTTGAAGTGCCTCGTTGCGACTCTCTCAACACCAAGTTCTGCTACAACAACAACTACAACCTCTCTCAGCCCCTCCACTTCTGCAAGTCCTGCCGCAATTACTGGGCCAAGGGTGGTGTCCTCCGTAACGTCCCTGTCGGCGGCTTCACGAGCATGGTGACGTCGACAAATGACCAAGTGTTTCTGGGGTTCAACGTTGGGGGTATTTCGGGTACTAATTACTGGTTGCAACAAGAGAACGAAGGAACCGTTGTACGAGATGAAAGCTCGGAGCACCAATGGGATCAACAGCAGCAGAAGATGAAGGAGTTGTCGAGGGGGTATTGGACAGTAGCAGAAGATGGAAGAGGGAGGAGGTAGAAGGAGTTAAAAAAAAAAAAAGGCCCAAAACTTCGTCGTTTTGGGCCACTTAGCGGTTTTTGGGGTCCGTTAACCTCCACCTCAGCATTTTCCATTAGTTTGGTAACAGATCCAGACGGTGGGAGTATTTTTGAATAACGGAAGTGAAGTTTGGGAGTACGATTGAAAAAATTGAAAGTTTGGGATATTTTTTGATATTTGGATCAAAGTTTGGGGGGTTTTATGAAATTTTCCCTTTAAAAAACGTGTGTACAAAGCACATTTATTTCCTTATATGTTAAAAAGGTTTTGCCACTGTCATTTCCTTATATGGTTAAAAAAAAATTGACTTTTTTTCACTGCAGTTCACCTTCTTCTCTCTCTAGGGCTCTGAAACTCCATCACCACCACTGTCTTCGCACGTCGATCGCGGCCTCCGGCCGTTTCACCGCCGGCGGTCACCACTCCGGCGGCTGTCTCTTCGTTTTCCACCTTCCTCGATCTCGGTTTGGAGATCTATAGGTCAGTTTGTCTCTCTCTCTCTCGCTCACTTCATCTCTCTCTCAGCTGTGGTGTGTTTTTTTCTTATACATATGCGTTGAAGCCAAAAGTTCTGTTTGTGCTGTATTTGTATTGATTTGTGGGTCAATTTGTGGGCATTGTGAAATAACTTAGGAATTCTTTAAGGCCCCATGTGGAGTGGTGGTATTCACGTGGCCTCACCCAACAAAATTCTTGCTGACCCATGCCTTTTTCTATTCACTTTTGCTGATTGAATCTGGACTGGTGGGTTAATAGGAAAATAATACAGTATGTTGCACACATGGGTTTAATGCTATATTGAACCAATTAAAAAAATTTGGTATCTTGGAGTGACAAACCCGGTTTTCTTGACCAAACCAAACCGTATATAATCACACTACGTGAAAACTAGAGCTAACTTATTTGCTTCAAAATCCTTGAATGGGTCACTTTGTACTTTGTGTATAAAATATACGTACAAACAAATAATATATTCATATATTATTTCAAGTTTTCCCATGTTCTCCATTATTTTTGTGGTCTTAAAAGGCATAGATAGGGACATGAGACAAGGATACACTATTTCTAAAATATAGGACACCGGCACACTAGAGGTACATTCAATCATCTAAACCTTTTTATATAAGAACACAGGTTGGCTTGCCATTTTTTACCATTGTGGACGAAATTACCCCTGAAAGTGTATTGGGTTGTGATGCACTATTGAGGTTAGTTTAGGTATTTTAGTTTTACATTTTAATTCTTATTTTATTTTTCCCCTGAAATTGGCCCTAAGTCGGTAAGTAGATGGTATACTATAAAACGGAGTACTGCATACTGGAGCACCTCCCCCAAACCCCTTTCGTCTCTCTCTCTCTCTCTCTCTCTGACAAATGCCAAAGAGATCAAATTTACCTCATAACCTCGAAAGTGGCTTTCAGTCTCAGAGACTGAAACTGAAACCAATTCCGGCGATCCTCCTCTACTAAAACCAATTCCGTCGGTTGCTCTTCCGCAAATACAGGTTGTTAGGTTTCTCTCTTCATACTCGTCATTAATCTCTGTTTGCTGAATTAAGGCTTGTTTCGACAAGAAATCTGTGTGCTTCTAAGGTTTTCGCTGAATCACATCTACTCACCATTTCTTGGGTTCTTTCTGCCCTAATTTTTTTTTTCCCCCGAAAAACGTCTGGGATTAATGCAATATCAAAGACGAAGGTAAAAAGCCCACTCTCCCTCTATGAAAATGGTGATTTCTGAAACATTCTTCATGGAATCTGCAGTCTCACTTTTTCCTTTGCCCAAATTATGCAGATGAAGTGGAAGTTGAGGAGGACGAGTGAGAACACAGCCAAACGACGACGAAGATGAGGAAGATGGTATGGCTTTGCTTGTGCTTTTGTTTCCCACTTTATACTCATGTGTGTAATGCAATTTGTAGTTATAATTCTTGTTATTGAGTAATTTATTCTTTTTTATTTAACTTGCCATTATAGCAAACTACATTCACCGATTTATAGTGCTTTTGGTATGGTCTCAAAATCATATCCCATTATTTACTTCTTTCAGTCCTTTTAAGGGTGACAAAGGGTTTCATTATATTTAGACTATTCTTTGCCTGCCTTGTGAGATTATCAGGCTAGGTTTGGCTAAATAAGTTAAGTGGCTTTTTAATGTTCATTTTTTTTGTCCTTATTCATTTTTTTTTTTTTGTATTTTTAGTTTTGCGTCAAACTTTTGCAACCAATTGATCCGTCTCGACGAGAGGAATCGGAAAAGTAAAAAATTTTGACCGAAACTCTTAAATTTTTTAAAAAATACAGAATAAGTTAAAATAAGCTGTTTATTTTGACTTATTCTGTATTTTTGAAAAAAATTAAGAGTTTCGGTCAAAATTTTTTACTTTTCCGATTCCTCTCGTCGAGACGGATCAATTGGTCGCAAAAGTTTGACGCAAAACTAAAAATAAAAAAAAAATGAATAAGGACAAAAAAAATGAACAGTAAAAAGTCACTTAACTTATTTAGCCAAACCAAGCCTCAATACACCTTTCCATGGTTCCCTTTCAGATATTTATTCCACAAAAAGACCTCTCATCATTCTTTTGGATGAACCGGTATGATTCACCTTTTTGTCCCATCGTTTGGTTTGCTAATTTTAATGCCTTTGTCGGGTTTAATTCTCTAAGAAGTTTCATTTTGCAAGTGATTTTATTAGAGTAATAATTTGTAATGACTAAATAGGTCTTGGTAAGGTGTCGGTGCATGGAAGAGATATTTGGGCAAAGGAAAAAGTACCCACATGTTAAACTTCTACATATTGCGAAAACTGTTACTGGAAAATTGGATAAAATGCAGAGTACGAGAGCAGAGAAAGATCCACTTGAAGTTGGGAAAAGTTAACAGGAGTAACTATACAAAAGCACATGGAGGTATGGAGTAACCATTTGAAAAGCCGAAAATACACGGACCATTATCAGTATGATGGTGGAGTATTTCAAGAGGAAAAGAGTTTCAAATTTAAAAGGGAATGTATGTAAATACTAGAAAAAAGGTAAGGTTCAGGGATATGCTCATTTTGCTCGGAGGTGCTAAACATGTGAAATGTGAATGACATTTTGGTGTGGAATTTTCTCCATGCAAGTCCTGTCTGTAAGCAACTTGAAAAGAGATCTCTTCTCTGCACTTCTGGTTCGTTTTGAACACGAGAACTTGTTACCAAACGAAACTAAGAGATAGGTTCCAATGATTCCGTGTACGAAAAAGACAGATTCCACACTTCTCTGCCTCTGATTTTTTTACTTTTCACCACCTCCTTCAATATTGCCCTGTTCTTGCAGCAATTTCGTCCTCTGCTGGTTGGCAGATTGATTTCCTTCGTTGCTCTTCTCCTTATTTTTTGTATAAAGGCTCGATGTAAGTCATTTGTGTAGTCCTTCAACTGTTGTTGGAGCACTGTTGCTACAACAATCGATTTTCCTTGAAATATGTTGCAACGGCGGTGTATAAAAGGCTTTCTGACAGAGGATCGAAACAAAGCGACCACATATTTTGAGTATTTTCGTTTACTCATTTTTGGGTTGTCTCTTAGGGCAAAGAGTTTCTGAAGAAACCTTTGTTGAGATTTAATTGACGATAAGCAGTAATTTGACCTCACTGCTTCTCTAAAGCAGGCTCTGGGTGAGTATCAGTACAAGTTAAATTTGCTTGGTTTTGGATTTTATTCGGTTAATCGCTTACGCCTTTAACTCTTGTACATGTCTTTTGATAAATAAATTGATGAATCGTCGGTTTGATTTTGTGGACGCAGATCGAGATCTCCATAAGAAGAGGATAGTGAAGAAGAAGAAGAAGATTTGAAGCCGGAATAAGTGTGCCCATTTCGTTTCGAGGACTTTGACCTTGTCGGATTCTGCTACCGCATGGATAATGGCCATCCCATTGAGGCCAAGTAGGGGGTATTATAACATTTCATTTCAATTTGTTTTAGAGCTCTTAATTGTTATTTCTTGTTTAGTTTCTTCTCTACTTCTGCTTGTACTATTACGTGTGGTAGTAGGCATGATAGAGCCTTTTTTTTTTTTTTTTTTTTACCTTTTTTGTACTTTATCATTAGTTTCACATATTTAAAGGGTTTCATATAGAAGTTGGTGAGGATTTGTGGCTTTGTACAGGTGACTGAAGAAAATGAAGTCAGGTAGTACCAAACAACAGTTGCTTCAAGGATTTGCTTTGTCTGCAAGGAATTGAGGTACAAAGAAAATTTTCTTTTCCCTAATTTAAGGGATACAACGTACATGTATCCCCTCCTCCAAGAAGAAAAGAGAAAATAAGGTACAAAGAGAAATTTCTTTTCCCTAATTTGAGGGATACAACGTACATGTATCCCCTTCTCCAAGAAGAAAACATATGTCGCCTCTCTCCCATTCTCGTATGTGTGTGTGTGTGTGTACCCAAAAACATGACATGACCTTCTTTCAACTTGAGAAGGCAGACTAAAAAATTAGAGGTCTATTGCTTTGTTTTCTAAGAGACGAAGTGAGAAAGGCTTCTTTTTCTTTCACTTTGGTGCTCAAGGGGAGTAGAGCAGATTATAGTCTTTCCCGTGGCATTTTGGGGGTAGATTGTTGGTGCTACAACGGTGGAGCCCTCATATGATGTTTGAAAAGGAAAAACATCAACTTGGTATCGCAAAACAATGCGCATTATTATTGGTTTGCACTCGTCGTTCATGGCCAGTGTTGTTGCTTCTTCATGCCCTCAACTAGGTATCGCATACAGATTATACATATACTTTTCTCATGTATCTACACAATTACATGTAGAAGATTTATCATAAATAGAATTAGTTAGACATAAATGAATGCACAACGTTGTTTTAATGATGAGCGCATGGTGTGATAGGTGAACACACATCTCTAGGGCTAGAGATATGAAATTATTGCAGCCAGTGATCATGCTATTGCAGAGTATGAAGAAAGGATGAATCAAATCATGGACAATAATTGTGATCGTTCTGGTTGATAACCTTGTGATGTACTCACCCTTTAGGCTATGTTAATATAGATGGAAGGGATCAAAATTAACAGCTTGTAACTGGTTTGGAAATGTTTTGTATTTTGGTCGATAATGACTATGTTAACCATTGTATAAAAAACTTTTGTGTTTTGTAGGGTGAAAATCATGTTTTTGTTCTGTTTTGAGTTAAAAAACAATATGTAGGCTAGATGGAATGAAATATTATTGTTAAATATTGAGCTGTGTTTTCTATGGGCAAGTCCTCCTCCTTTATCTTTAATTTTTAAATAATTGCTAATTCAATGTTCATAACGAAGAAATTGATGATTGATTTCATTTAAATTTCTTCAAATATGTAGCAATTTAGCCATGGCTATGAGTATACAAGATGATTTGGCATCTCACATTTGTAATGGATTTAGCCTGGGATTCCTTGGTTGCTGAACAAGAAAAAAGGGAAAATAAGGCTTCTAAAGAGAATTAAGAGAAAAGGGAAAGAAAAAAAAAAAACCTTTAAGAGCAAATTTTATTTTAAAATATCAAGAGTGCCATGATGGCGCCACACCACTGTTGAACAAATGGAACCTTCGGTTTTGTATTTTGTAAACAACATATTTTGTAAACAGCAGGTGGTTAGATAACCAATAGAAACTGGGAAAAGTCTCCCCAGAATCTTTGGTATGAGTAGTTAGCATTGTTACTTGCATGTTCTTAGCCTGAGGGAGCTTGGGTAATAACTTTCTATAATTGGTAGTGGACTTTTAGTTTCAATTCAAATTGTGCTTCTGAACCCTTTTGTGACTTTATGTCTGTATTCTTTTATTGAACCATGATAAATGTCATTTCCTTTCATTGATAAAAGATTTTTGGATGGCTTGGGTCTAGAGAAGGGTACAAGAAAGTTTGTGAATCGTGAGGGGAGGAGTAAGTGCTGCGGACGTATATAAGGCTTGTTGGTGGATCTTTTTTTAACAGCCTTGTGGCCTTGCCCAGAGTTGGTGCTCACCCGAAAATAGATTGCTATATATAATATTTTGTATGCTTCAACGTCTGAAGCAATATCTAAAGGAATATTTCCTATGCCACAATAATGAAATCAAATTTTTCCTTTCAACTTATTACGATTTCATGCACTTACACTTCACCATATGTATACAATCTAAATTCTCATCTTAATCATGTAAACCGTGGAAACAAAGTTCCTGTTAAAAGAGAACATATTCCAACTTCAGCAATGAGAGCATCTCTAATGCATTGTTTTTCCTTCAAAATGAAGAACCAAAGTGACATATCAAGGGGAGATTTTGTAATTTATATCTCATTTTCTTCAAAAAGTTGTACCTTTTAGAGGGACTCATCCTCCTTTTTGTTACATCCATTCTTCAAATCTACTTTTGGTTCTTCAAATTTGAAGAACCAATTCTCCCAAAAGAAGGATGAGTCCCTCCAAAAAGAACAACTTTTTGAGCAAAAGAGGACATAAATTACAAAATCTCCTCCTGATATGTCAGTTCGGTTCTTCATTTTGAAGGAAAAACAATGCATTAGAGATGCTCTGAAGGACTGACTATTCCAGCTTCAAAATATTCCAGATTCTCTCGACTCTCATCTTAATAAACCGACAACAATAACATCAACAATGGGCAACAAGTGATGTGCGAGAAGCACATCGGTTTCCAACTAGTATGTATTCACATACATGATACATACATACATTTTTTCATACATATATATATATATACTAGGTTCTGCGACACGTGCGTCGCACTTATAGCCCGCCTGTTAATGTGCGGATTTGATGAAGAATATTTTATTAGGATGGTAATACTACCAAAATTGTTTTTGTTAGCGCTAAAACTCTAGTGCATAAAAAGCTTGTACTTTGCACATGTACAAGCCTTTTGTGGATTGAATTTTTTCCCACAAAAAAAAAAAAAGTGCTTTGGTATTATTAGCACACATTTTGTAGTCCCGTTAATGCTCGAAAGAAGTTCATTAAGTTTTTGCCATCCCACTTATAAAACAATGCGGACTTATTAAGGGGTGTTCCACTAACTAGTTTTTTCTCAAAAACCAAGACAAGTCATCCTCTCACAATACATCACATAACACAAAAACCAAGGCAGTTTTAAAACAAAACTACCTTAGTGGAACACTCATTGGGTCAATAACCGATCAACCCAATGAATGAGTAGTTGTGCTTAATTATGTAAAATATACGTGCTCTAAACATACTAAAAACAATTAAAAAGTAAAAAAAGAAAAAAAGAAAAAAAAGTACTTCAATTGTTATTAGAATGGAATGTGAAGCTTCTTTAGATATTGAAAGTCATATATTATTTAGTTAGAACCAATTTTCGAAAAAAAATTCCTTCTCAATGAACAAACTCAAAACAACTGTAAGAAACCGTTAATGCTTGAAAGAAGTTCATTAAGTTTTTGCCATCCCACTTGTAAAACAATGTGGACTTAGTTTCCTAAAATAGATTTGTAGAATTTTGATGCCCAATGATCATTGCCTAAACACAACGATTCTTTTGCATCAAATTCTTCGAATATCACCAAATTTCATTAAGTGTAAAAACAATTCTATAAGCTGTGGAATAAACACGTAGTCCTTTCATTTTCCATCTAGAATAGAACATTGGTTTGGGCGAAGTGAGCTATTCAATGTGTCAAGGTGTATAACGTCCAACCTTTTGGGTTTCGGATTACCTTTTGTTCAAGTACGGTCACATCTCATGGCGGTGATGCATTAACGTGGTCTTTGAAGAAGGATATGAATGGTTGGACTCGCTGAAATGCATGCATGTGCTATCGATTCCTTTGAGAATCTTACTTTAAGCATGCCATATTAATAGGCTTTTAAGAAACTTATTTGAGAAATATAAAAAATCTAACTTCACTAAGAAATTTGATTTTATATCCACCAAGAAATTTGATTTTGGGCTTTTTCGTTTGAAAAATGAAAAACGACAACAAAAAAGCTTTCCCACAAATAAGTACTTTGAAGAAGGGCAAAAAGGCCGAAAGACAGTGGCGTAGCCAAGATTTCGTATGAGTGAGGGCACTATGAAACAAGAGTTTCGAGTTGGTGGTTATTGACAATTCGATTGTCACTTGTGACCTGCATGCGACGTGAGATCGAAAGAAATGAGAGTAGTTTTTAGGTTTGTGTGGAGTGTTATTTAGTTCACCCACCAAAAATATAGATGAACATCACTCAAATTTCTTTTGTCCACCCTGAGTTATTACTTCGATAATAAAAAACTTTAATTTTGTAGGCCTGATTTGTGAACAATTCAAGGAAAAAAATAATTAGTTCATCCCTATTGTTATGTATTTTGACCGAAATGTATGTTACTTCACAATTTGGGTTCAAATTTAGACAAAAAAATTGTATCCTCCGATCAAATGATTTCCTCTAGATTAAGATTTACTCCTATATAACAAACTATTCCGATCAGAAGTGGGACGAATATGTATCGCTCGTAAATTAGGCAATGTTCATCATTTTGTTGAGCGAGCGAAGAAAATATCATTGGGTATATGGATCTGTGAGTTAAGAATTGTCTAAATAATAATTGTTTGTTCTAGTAACAGCTAGAACTTATGAAATACTGAGACAACCTAAGATAAAAACTTTGCAACCACTAGGGGTTAGGCCTCAAAAGAGAAATCTTTTGTGAATTGCTAATCTAAGTGTGGATGGCTTGCCTTTGATAGGACTGAAAAGGAAAATCAAGATACACATAAACTGACCCGGATCTCTGACAAAAAAAAAAAAAAACTCATGAATTTAAAAATGGCAGTGTGGGCACGTGCCCACACTGGCCATAGCTTGCCTCCGCCACTGCCGAAAGAGGATGGGGTTTTTTTCCTTTTAGTATAGGTAGGAGACCTACTAATTATGTGAATATCTCAGTTATGGGTTTGGAACAATGGCATAAACTGCATATTTAAGTTGGACTCAGGCAGTAAGGTCGGGATGCACAAGGGTACCCATGGCTGCAACCAAAGTTGCCCTGCCAAGGTACTCAACCTTTGCAGTTCAAAAAAAAAAGGTACTCAACCTTCATTAAGTTAGTTTAGCCTTACAATTTATGCAATATTGCCCCAGTTAGAGTACACATCCATTTAAAACCTGCAATGGCAAAATATTTCCATGTGTCATGTTCTATCAATTTGAGTTAAAAATTATGAAAATTGTCAATTTGATAAAGGATATTATTCTTCATTTATTTAATGAACGATTTGATTCTCCCTTAATTCGATACGAGTTTGATGCAAGGATCTAATCACTTTCAGCCATTCCTCATGAAAATTAAATTGGAGAAGGATTAGAGATATCCTTAGAGCATCTTTACTAGCCTCTCTACATCACCCCCTTGGCTTAAGTAGCAAGCGAAACTCAGAAAATTGAGCTGCATCAGACTCAACTTTTCCCTCGCTATTCTACAAATTGAGTAACATTGGTACAGCTCCTCGCTTCCTCAGGCGAGGCACTATTCATCAATTACACAATATTTTATTATTTTACACCAACTTGTTAGCATTATTATTCTTTTACTCGGTGAATAGTTTGCAGGAGTATTTGTTCACTTGCTACTTATTAATATACACATTCTCATACTAACATCTACTCTCATACTACTTATTCATTTTTCAAGCAAATCCAGACGTAGGGGGTATATTTACTCAAGATCCATATTTTAAAAATATAAGACAAAATGGAAGAGAGTATAGCCGTCGAAAATATGATCGTTGAAATATAGCCATTACAAATGCAGCCACTAGAATGGATCCGAGAAGAAAATGACACTTAAAAAAATAAAAAAAATAACATTCAAATTTGAAAAACATAAGTATAAAAAAAGAATAGTTTAATATTGAAAAGTTAGTATAGAGAGTCTGATGCAGTATCCTTCGAAAAAATGACTAGCTAAAGTAGAAAATGGATTTTTGAGGTTAAATTTGATCCAAAATTTGTTGAGGCTGATGCGGATGCTCTTAGTCCTTCAGAAAATCAAATAAACAAAACCGAATTAAAAGTTCTCTCACATCTACGAAAAGTGAAAGGGAAAAAACACGTACCAACAATACAAGGGTCAGCTGTACATAATGTTTCCGAGTCGAAAACACAGAAATCATGGCTGAATCTTCCAATTGCAGAAAAAATAAGTGAAGGCAACACATCCCCACCAGCAAGCAAAGCCACATGACTGAAATACCAAAAAGCACAACAATTACAATAGCAAATACCCAAAAGAAGACTCTCCACATTAAAACCCATAACCATTTATGCATATATGTATAGAGAAAGAGGAAATACTGACAAGCGCTGCATCATTCGACTTTCCCATTAAGATACATAGAAGAATTACGAAACGAAATCAGTTTTCATACTGCTTATGTAAACATTTATGCATGAAAAAACAGGGAACAAATAAGCAATTAAAACATGTTTCATCATTTTAGCTGCCAATTAAAAAGGTAAGTGTATCAGAATTACCAAACAAAATCACACTTTGTGCTTCTTAGGAGCAGCCCCGGCCTTGGGCTTTAGCCCCAAGGTGCCCGGGCTTTAGGCTCACCAAAATTAGTAAATTTTTAGGGCCTGTAATATATATACAAAAAAAAAAAAAAAGTTTAGCCCACCTTAATTTAAATTTGAAGGCCTAAAAATTATTATCCAATGAAATAGGCCCAAAACTCATAATGGCAGGATTGTAGTTTTGTAACCAATCGGGCCCTTTTTTTCATTTTAAAAGAACACCTTTTTGGCATCCCAATTCCCAACCCATTAGTATACTCATACATCACCTTTTGAAGAAGTTTGGAAGACAAAGACAAAGAAGAAGGAGATCACCACTAATCACCAAGTCAGTGTCGAGAAGACAAACAAGAAGTTCGGTCCGTTAGAAAGTCAAAAAGTCACGAAGAAAAATTTCTCAATTAGTGCTAAATGCTATTTCGTCTCACAAATCTCAAGCTAATTTTAGGTATTGATTCTAAGTTTTTTTTATACCTATCTTAATAATTCGTAAATGACCCATTTTTTTTATTGTCGCTTTAAGCCCTTAAAAACTCAGGGCCGGCCCTGCTTAGGAGTGGACAACCACGACAAGACCAATGACTGGATTATATGACTTTGAAAGCATGTTAATCTTCATTATAAAGAGCTTTTTGTATACTATGACAATTATCCGAATTTTTCATACATAGAAATTCGTACAACCACTTGACAGAGCGTGTTTTATTAGTAGCGATTATACATAATACACTAGCAAGTCGTAAGTCTTAAGAAAAAGGGAAAGAGAGGATCAATACGTTACATTTACAAAGTATTCAACAATTTGATGTCACACATAACTCGAAAGTTACAACTAGAAAAGCAGATCTCGTCAGAATCGTTGGAAATGGACATACGTTAGAGCTAGGGCTGCTCAGTGGAACATCCGATCCGCCAATCCGACCAATCCGAACCGATCTGAACCATCCGTTGATCCATCCGAGGTATGTACGGATGGATTGCGGATCGTCCAACACATAAGTTCACGGTTCCGGATCGGATCCGGATAAATCCGAACCGCCCGTTCAAAAAAAAAAAAAAGAAAAGTGTATTCTAGTGGTGGAGGTGGAAAGTAGTACAAAGAATATAAGTTTCCTGCATAAGAATCTTCATGGGGTGGATTTTTTAATTTATGCATGTGGATGTTTTTCGTAAGTGTAAGGTGTTGGTGTAATGGTGTTGGACACTTTGTCCCCCTTTTCCATTTTTCTAGAGCATCTCCTGCTCCTTTCTTCCCCCTTTCCATTTTTCTAGAGCATCTCCTGCTCCTTTCTTCCCAAGGCAACAGAACTATGGGGAACTCCAAGCCCACTTTCTGATTCCAAGATTTAAAAAACAGAAAAAAGCATGAAAAAAAAAAAAAAACACAAAAGCATGGTGGGTGGCTGCACCAAATCCCATTAATTCAACTGAAACTCCACTTCTTCGACAGGAAAGCGTGTGTTTCGTTTAATCAAAAAGTACTCTTACAATGAATTTTTTTTTGCCGACATTTACAAAGAATTTTTGTGTGGAGGGTCATATCCAATCCGTCAAATCCATCCGGAACCGATCCGCGAAATCCGTATCCGATCCGATCCATCCGTATGTCACCTACGGATGGTTCTCGGATCCTAAGAACCCAAATCCGTTATGACCGGATCGGATCGGATCCGTATCCGAACCGGCCAAATCCTATCCGTGAACACCCCTAGTTAGAGCTTTATAGTCCTTCGCATATTGAAAAGGGTATTGTATGGTTAGGGCATATGAGGCATTTATCAAAGTGAATGCTCTTCATTAGTATAAAATTTTGGTGTCTTTCTTCTGGAATAAATTTTTTTTTTTTTATTTATTTGGGTTCTATTACACGAAAACACAAGGATGACATGGAATTAGAACTAATTTATTTCGTCTGTGATAAAAAAAGAAAAAAGAAAAAAAACACTGTGTTTGGTTGAGAGTTTTGAGAAGAATATTTTGAGAAATATTTTTGAGATAGTGTTTGGATAGGTTTTTGGAAAAAGTAATAATTAGAAAGAGGTGTAATAATTGGAGAGAGATAGAGAGAGAAATAAGAATAATGATTGGACAACGGAGTATGAGTAGGGATAGAAATATAATTAATGATTAGAGAGATGAGAGATGGAAAAAGAATTTTTTTGAAATTTTTTTTAGAAATATGAAGTGAACAAAGTGATACATACTGCTTAGAACACAAGGATCTGTGACTAAAGGAAGGAGGAGTCGGCAGCAACTGTTTTAAGGCTGCAACGCGAAGGCGTGTTTAAGGGCGTGTCTCCTAAACATGCTTTTAGACTGTGCATTTTCTAACAACGTTTTCTATAAAGGCGTGGGGTTTTTGTTATTTTATTTTTTATACCAGAAAGCGTGTTTAAGAGACACGTTTTCCAAAGACTGTAAACACACTTTTAGACTGGATTACGCTTAACTTAATTTTTTGGTTAATCCATCTTAACCAACCGTGAAAGCGTGTTTGACAAACACGTTTTAAAAAAAGCGTGGTTGCTAACCACGACTTCATGTAGTATGTGAATAAAGTTAAAAAACACGCGTTTTAGGGGGAGTTCTTGAATAGATTTTATGAGATAAAATAAGAAATTTGATTTTAGTTGGTGTTTTATGGAGAAGTAATAAAATCATCTTATTTTCCCAATAGATAAAATCTAGTGTGATAAAATAATTGTGGACCAATATGGGTTTAAAAAATGGTTGATAAAACCAACCCTTCATTTTATCTATTCGTAAAAGATGATGATAAAATCAAATAATCCGTTCAAGAACTTCCTCTTATTTAATAAATTTTTAAAAAAATCACAAATCAGTTAATTAGCCGGAAAGTAGCGTGTTTTTTTGGTGGGTTTGCGGTTCTATTTCTCAAAAAGTTGCAAATGGCCATAAAAAGTGGGGTATTTGATACTTATTAGGCTGAGTTGTTTTATTTGATTTTAGCAATCAACCATGATTTTAGCATGAGATTATCTGGTGCTAAAGTCGTGATTTATTTGTGAAAATCATGATTTTTGTTGCATGCAACCCAACGGAAAACTTAGGCTCAGTTTTTCAAAAGATTTTAACACCCAGGTGCTAAAATGATGATATTTTAAATCAAAAAATAAAATGGTTCTACGTATCATTTTTCGATTTTTTTGGCACCAAATTAAAATACACGAGGAGTACTTTAATTTGGTGCGAAAAAAATCGAAAAAAAATACACGGAACCACTTCATTTTTTTATTTAAAATATCATAATTTTAACACTTAGGTGCTAAAATCTTTTGGAAAATTAGGCCTAGCCTTAGAAACTCAATTGACAGCTGTACTCTTTCATCCTGAATTGCCGACTTTTGAAAATGGACGGCAAGGTGAACCCTTTGAACCAGGGAGGAAAACCTTTTGATCCACTGGGAAAACAATAATGATAAAGGACGGTTGGGTGGGAAGGGGAGGAGGAAAGTAGCGTGTGAGGGGCAATTGACAAAGAGATGCATTTAGTGGGCCCCCCCGAGTAGGAGGCGCAATTGACTTCGTCATTTTTTGGTGGGTTTGCTTGCATCTCCATTTCCATTTATCTCTGCAAAACTTGAAGATGTCCGTCAAGGAAAGTGTTTCTCATGGTGATGGCGATACAATCCCTGAAGATCTGGAGGACTATTTCACTCCCAGTTTCCAGGAATACATGCTTAAGGAACAACTCAAATGGTCGCGACATCAAGTTGTTCGCTTTAGGGTTTCGTATTTTGGATGGGTTTTCTGGAGCGAACAAGACCGCGAGATCGAACTGTGTCTCTCTCTTGGCAAGTCACCTCTCCCTCTCTCTCTCAAAGTCTTCTTTGCTTTCTTCTTATTTTTGGCCCAACCTCAATTTTTTTCATTTACAGAGAATTGTGCGGAGTTTAATCTCAACATTTGTGCGATTCCGAAAGTTATAGACAATATCAGACATGCTCTACGAAAAATTATAGTGGACAAATGCTTTGAAGCGTGCCTAGTTCAATTTTGGGCACCTACAAAGACATTGGAGGGGCGGACTTCGATTACAACTACATACCAACCTTTTGCTCTTGGTACCACATATACCGAGGTTCAGAGACAGTGGCTTTGTGAGTATAGGGTGAAGATGTGTAGGGAGTATAACTGCTTCTATGCAGATGCAGAGAGTGGAGAAGAACAACTTGGGCTTCCTGGCCGGGTGTTCCTCCATAAATTCCCCGAATCGGCTCCGAATGTGAAGTATTACTCTACTAAAGAGTATCCACAACGCAACCTTTCTTTACTTTGCCACATACGTGAATCTTCGGCTGTGCCAGTGTTTGAACATTCCAGCCAGACCTGTGTCGGGGTACTTGAGATGGTGTCTCTGTTTCACAGGTCTTCAGTTTGGCATGACAAATATTTTCTCCGCCGTATGTATGATATTTTTCAGGTTTGTCCAATAATCCAGGCATTTTTTTTTTTAATTTCTTGTTATTTACAGTCATTACCAATTCCTCTTCCTCACTTCTTCTTTTTTCCGCTCTTTGTTTTACTTATAAATGCTTGTTAGGCTCAGGATGATGCCTTCATTTTTTCGCAAAGCTGGAGCCATTTATATATTTTACTTTTAGCTTGTACGGTTATTAGGTGATTGTTCTCAAGTTGAGAATCTCAACTATCCTTGTTTTCTCTCTCTCTCTCTCGTCCCCTTAGGTCTGGTTGGTAATACAACTTTTTTATGGTAAATGCATGTCCTTCTAAAATATGTCTCCTTGAAAGGTTAAATGGCATCCCTCATTGCCTCAGAGATTTTGGCATTTAAACTATTCTAGTAATTTATGAGAGTTATATTTGAGTTGCTAGACTTTTTTTTTTTTTTTTCCCGGCTTTTCAAATTGGAGTCAGTATTTTGGAATCTCTATATATGGAAGGACCTGGATCCTCTCCAGTTGGTAAAAAAATTGAACTGGTCCAATTTTGACATTTTTCGGGTCTATCCTGTTGCTGGAATATAGCTCACAAACCAATAAAATAAAAAAAATCAGTGTATGTGTCTATTATTTTCTGGCAATATACTCCGTCTTCTAAGTCATATCCATGAATTACAGATCAGTATAACTTTTAGCCTGGTTAAGATTCTCGAGCTCAACAAAATGAACGATTGTTATCATCAAAGACCCAGAAATGTCGAAACAAGACCCGTGCAGTTTTTTTAACAACCGGAAATCAGTACATTGTTCTTCATGTATATGTTTGAACAAAATCTTGATATCAAACCTCCTTAGTAGCCCTTGCTTGCTGAAATTTATAATGTGTACAAGTTTTAACTATTAGTTTTCAAAAATTGTTCATGCTTTTATGTTCTTTTTCGTTGAAATTTCCATTTCTTTCGGTTGACACAACAAAAAAATGGTCTACTCCAACTTCTTATGGTGATAACGCCTCTTATACATGTGGTGCTGTGGACAAATGAGTATACTTATGCTACATGGTCATCTAATAGAATCAAAAAAGTTTGGAATGCGACATTTTGAAGTCAATGAGTTGGCAACAATCCCACTCGTTAATCTAATAAGTATAGCCATGGCATCACCTATGACCATGAACCTAAGGTTTCCCTTTCTCAAGGAAGTAGTTTGCCAAACAGAAACCTGCAATGCAAAATTAGTTAAGAAGCGGATGAACAATCGAATGGGAATTTTAAGGATTGAAACAAGATGCAATAGTCCAGAATCTTAGTGAGTGTTCCTGATATGAAGACATTCCAGCGAAGGGAAAAATGTCTATCGTAATAAAGGATACACTGGACCTTGAGGGGCTTTTGTTCCCTTGCGCACAGGAAGGCTGCCATATTGTAAAAACAAATTCTCCCCCTCCTCAATTGCGCTGTTAGAGTATCCTGAGAGGAATTAGGAGTTGACTATCATTTGGGGACTCCCGTTCCAAGTTCTCATCAACTTAAGTCATTGATTCTAATTCGTGTGAAAGCCATTCATTCTAATTCATGTGAAACACCACTGCAGTTGAATTCTCAGGAAGTCTGAACTGTTGTACTGCTAAACAACATTTAAGTAAGCTAAGAGTCTCCCTTGAATACTGGTTGACGTACGGAACTCGTTTTTTTCGGAAGCCTTCAAGAGAAATATTAATATGTTTGAATGCTGACTACAAAATTTCCAAGATTATTTACCTATGGGCTAGGACTTCCGTGAGGCATATGTTGCACAAATCCTTGTTGCATATGTGGATGTACATATTCTTTAATTTTCTGTGACGAGTGACCCTACTTGCATATATTGGGCCTGTTTTTCCAGCTACTGTATTTCAGCGTTCTCAAGTTTTCTGAGTTGCATATTTCCATTCCCCTGCAGGAGTTTGGTCTGCAATGTTTTGATGGATATAAAATCTGTGAAATGCAAGTAAGTGGCGAACCTTGACACAATGTTAAATCTGATTTTTTTTTTCCCCGTTGTATAATACCTGTGAGTGATTGGTACATACAATTATCTTGATGTAAAAATACTTTCAAAACAGTCCAGGGAAAGAATAAAAAGAAACAAAGGACTTGCATCTGCCTTCCAGGAACTCAACGGCGGGTTGAGGCCAGTTTGCGAAATTCATGAGCTACCCTTGGCTATGACATGGGTCCCTTGTAGTGCTTGCAACGGTTTACTGCGAGGCCAACTCTGGTCTAAGGATGGCTTCTCTACGGGTGTAGAATTCTGTGCAGACATAAATTCCCCCCTCACTGACTTCTTAAAAATCGGGAAGTCCAGTCACTTGAGAAAGGGACTTGTTGCCAGGAGGGCACTTTCATCTCTTAATATGTTATACTGCTCGGACATAACCCAACTCAGTGTAGATGAGTACCCCTTAGTACCCTATGCACGACGGTGCAAATTGAGTGGTTGGTTCACAATATGCTTGCAGAGCTTTTACACTGGAAATGACATTTATGTACTCGAATTCTTTTTGCCCGCTAGAAGCAAAGTGGATGAGAATATACCGACCAAATTGAGCTTCATATTGGGAACGATGGAGAAAAACTTCAAAACTTTTAGGCTTGCTTCTGGCAAAGAACTAGGGGAATTAATGTCCGTTGACATTATCGATTTTCAGAATGATCAGAAAATGTGTTCCGTTCAATCGATCCAAGCTACTAGAGATTTTTCCATTCTGAGTTCTGATCTGTCTTCTGAGCAATCCTCAGCTAGTGTTTCTAACTAGGTCAGGGTTCCAAGATGAAAATATGGTGACCATCAAGGCAATATGCATCTACTGGGATAGTGTTTAAGCTGTCTTTGCAGTGTAGATTAGTAGAGTTGCAGCAAGGCTGAAGAACTTATTGTGTGGTGTTCAAGGATGAGGAAGCTGGTCAAGAAGGGTTTGTTTCAATAGCTTGCGACAAGGACTTGCAAGCTTACATAGATTATTCCATATCACAAGGCAACATTTATGTTGTGGCACTGCTTGAGCAAAAGGATCCAACTACCAACTTGAATCCTACTAATTAAACATATATCTATGTTGTCTGTGTTTTGTACACATCTCATGGTACTGTTGTTCTAAAGATCTGCACTTGATGATGTTTTTTCTATTGTTTATACAAACAGTTGTGAACTGTGAGGAATTTATGCTCTTTATTTTTTTCCCCCTCCTGTTTTTACCTTTCCTGTGCATCATGCCAGGTCTTCATCTGATCACAAATTGATATCAAGGGTTAGAGCACATTTGGAAGGGGAAAAAACTTAGTTTTTTTAACTTTTTTTTCAACCACAAAGAGGTTAATACAGGGTAGGCAATAAGGCTGCCAAAGACCTGGTTTTGAGCTAAGCATTGCACAGTCTCAGTTTGGTTGAGTAGAAAAATGAAAATGGCGTTAATGGTGAGAGACCGAAGTGTGGTTCCTAATTCAGAAGGTTTTTTTGAAGTTGGATATTGTGTCAATTTGTTCTTGTAATACTCGTAATAATATTTAAGATTTTCTAGTTAGTGTAATGGCTATCATATCCCCTTTTGTCTGTTTAGATCTTGAGGATTGGGACAATGATTTAGGAAATAAGGGCTATGTCTTCTTGCTAGTAACTGCCTGTTGGACTGTGTAGCTACCTGCTGTTAGGTTTCTCGGATTGCCATGCCTTTGGTAAATGCATCTGGCAAAATGTTTGCTAATAGCCATTTCGATCAAATGTGAGATTAAATCAGCATATTAGTGTAATCTCAGACATGGATTAGTTTACGAGGTGATAAATAACACATGTTAATACTTAAATCACACATTATATATCCATTTCATGATGAAGGAATTTGATGAAATCTGTGTCATAGGAACAACATATTAGTCTAGTACGCCCTTGCATTGACCTTTTGTAATGCTTGGTTTTATTTGTGGTTCACATTATATATACAACTTTTCAAATGTTCAAAACACTACTCTGAATAAAACGCTCTAGATTGCATGCTGTTGCATTGGTGAAAAATATGACTGTTTAGAAGTTTTAGGGCTGCAGTATGAACTTACAGAAAAGTCAGGTTGAATGTATGAAGTAGTTTACAGAACCTCCTACAATGAAAGGTATAAATGGGATTCTGAAAGTCTCACCACTTGTTCTCTGTCTAAAATCTTCTTTGTGCTTGTGTACTTATTTTTGGTCCTCTGATTGTCAAATCATCTCTTGAGGTATTCAATGTCTGGGTTTGGTTGTGGTCAACTCTCTTACTTTATACGAAGACATAGCTGACGCTGGAATGCCTATTGTTATGGCTTTATTTGATACAGTTCTGAAAACTGTTAAGTTTGCAACTTGAATTACTTAGTTTTTCCACTTTTTTGGTTTTATTACCTTATTACATTTGGATTAGTTCTCAGTTGTAATCTGAAAAGGAATTGATATAAGTATTTATTTCACCTTTCATAGTGGGGAGGTGGTATTCTGCTACAATTAATTGATAACATTATTAGCTCTACAATTGGTAAATAAATCTCATCAATGTTGGTATTCTATTTGTACTTGAATGGAATGCATCTTAATTCACAAGTATGAAACTAACATACAGACATAGCATCATTGTACTGTCACTATGGACTTGTCGGGTACGGGTGTCGGGTGCTGGTATGTATTTAGGTGTTGGATTCAACTATTTCTCATTTCAAGGACACGTGGACACTGCAAAATATTCAAATTTGTTTCTATTTTTTGTGTATTTTCTTACGTAAAATGGTGCTTTAAGGTTCTATAGCGCATTTCATGGATAATAAGAGAGGTTTATGCATGATTCCATGATAAACTCGAATTACAATTAGGTTTTCTATAGAAGTGTCTTACTAAACTTATCGGACACATATCCCACACCCTTATCTGAGGGTCGAGTGTCCAACGCGGGTACTTTATACCATTACGAGAGTCCGCGTAACATAGACTTTCACAGCAAGCATAGGTTTGAGAGCACCTATTACACACAAAGGATTGCTGTGGGTTCTTGCTATAATTTGACTTGTCTCATTTTTTCCCCTCATTGACACAGGATCTAGTGTCTTCATCTTGTAGGATCTTAGTACATACTTCAGTTATGGCTGTGTTTTGTCGAGCAGGTGCATCAAAAGATTTTTATCTGTATTCATTTCTTGGCCGTGCTGTTCGATATTGAGCTTTAGTTGTTAGTTTGATTGAATACTAAACATTCACAGCTTTCATTGTGAATTTGTACCGAGAATCTGCAAGGCTAAAGACATGCAAAAGAGTAACCACTCTTAAACATATCTGAGATTGCCTATCGATTTAGAAGTATATAAAATTCAACACCAGATCGATTTCCACAATTATAATCTAATTTGAAGATTTATCTGCTTGCATTAATTTTCCCGGGAGTTGGAGATATGAGCCTTTATGTCTAGAAATGACCACTCAGTCACTCACAATATGCATGCGAGCATCATTAATTTTTTAATAGCTTTTTAGATTTGTAATTGGATTGGAATATAATTTGCATTTTGTAAGATCAGCAGTTTGTATTCTCATTTGAATGAGTTCTAAGTTGCACTTCGTGATTGATGTGGTTGAATAGTGAATACCATTATCTGTGAAAGTATTAAAGATTTCAATTTGAGCTCAATTCATTTGCATAGTCTAGCAGCTTAAGGTATTATTATTAGTTACATGCATTATCCAAATTTAAAAAAGGTTATTAAACAAGTACCTTAAACTTACAAGCATAAGTAGCAGCATCGTGCTAACATTATCATAGAGAGTCTTGTGCTTGGCAGCACATATTACACACATGAAGGATTTTCAAGGTCCCTTATTTTTTTGGATATATAATCGACCTGATATAGTGTAGCTTCATTCAGTCTTTTTCTTCATTGAATGAAGGATTTTGGGTCCTGCATCTTCTAGGATGATAGTAGGTACTTCAGTTATTGTTGCGTCTTCTGGAGCAGCTGTCTCTGTAGAGGTCTGGCCTCTCTTCATCTTCTTGGCAGGCTGTTCGATTTGAGCTTCAGTTGCTGGTTTGATGCTAGCCAAATCATGCATAGCTTTGATTGTGAATTTGCAGTGAGAATTTCCAAGATTATCATACATCGTAGCTTGGACATGAACAGCATAGTCACAAGGCGTCATTAACTTTTCTACATACTCTAGGCTCAGCTCCTCCTGATATGTCAAATGTCATTGTAGCTGAATTATGTTTTGTTTTGGAAGCAAAAGTCTGAATTGCAGTTTAATGGGATTAGACTTACTTCATTGGTGTTGTCATACAGTTCTTCAGCGGTGATTCCAAATAAGCTTTCAGATATTTCACCAAAAGCAGTTGCAATGATCAGACCAGTTGGATCACCCAATTCAACATCAAATTTGCACCTTTTTAAGAAATGTTATAATCAGGCCTTAGGTTTTTTTTTAAAGTAATGAGCAGTGGTTAATGTTAGAATTAATGCTTATGTTACTTGGGTTTAGGTGGCAGTTTCTTCTTGCAATAGTTACACCAGAAATCGCTTCCAGTGAGTGCATCTGTAATCCTCCCAGGCTCCCACAATCAGAACAACACAGATACCAAAAGCGTAGTTCACGTGTCTCAAATTGGAGTATGAAGTTGGCCCACGGACATGGTTCAATAACAAACGCAAGTAATAACGTTCACCTTCCGTTGGATTTCCTGTTATTATTTGTCCAATTACAGATTGACATTTGCTATTCTTCCACAGTTTCTCTTTTAATCCATACAAAATGAGTTGGAAAGTCTCTGTATAGGTACTTCCCTGATTGGCCTTTTCATTGTGTTCGTTCATGTAAAAGAATTGTGTTAACATGGTTTTTTTGACAAGCAATCTGTAGTGGCAATGTGATCTATGGTAGATTGTTTCAAACTAACTATTTGACAATCTTCTAAATGTAGCTGTAAGCTTGTCACCGAAGGATGGGTATCATGTAAGGAAAATATTAAGATTCTCCACATAGCTTCTGGTGGAGATACCCATCTAGCTGATTGGGATTTGTGTTATTGCATTTGGGATTTGTGTTATTGCATCTATTTCATCGCGGTTTTGTTGGGCTACTATTTGAAATACAACTTTGTCATGTCCTTTCTACATAAATTTATACAGATATTTAACAGCTTTTATTGTGGAACTTACTTCTACATTTATATGGCAATCAAATAATCTGAGCAAGTATGGGTTGTATGGTACTATCCATCGAGTGTCTAACATATGACCCCCAGACTTCTGGTTTTCGCTTGTCATCTTTGCCTTTTATATATAGGATATCCGTCGCTTGGAATCTTATTTTCATTTGTAAATATTCTAGGGTAATGGTTTCTGCATCTGTTAGATTTCATACAAATGTTTGTTGGCTTTAATTCTC
Organism: Vaccinium darrowii; assembly: GCA_020921065.1. Classification (NCBI taxonomy): domain Eukaryota; kingdom Viridiplantae; phylum Streptophyta; class Magnoliopsida; order Ericales; family Ericaceae; genus Vaccinium; species Vaccinium darrowii. The sequence continues at coordinate 43,101,488 of CM037160.1, read as the reverse complement.
CACATGGCCCATGTGTCATATGTTTTAACAACCATTGAATATGAGGTTGGATATGTTTTAGGATCAGGCAATTCTGCTGAGATATGAGCATCGAATTGGTCAATGGAATTTAGTTTGCATGTTTTCTTCAATATGATGAGCATATGTATGTGGGGAAAACCTCTTTTTTGGAATTCTGTAACATATGTATAGGCAGGAACGGTCCCAAATAATGCTTTCTTGATCACTTCTTTCTTTAGTTGTTCAAATTTGCTTCTAAATACTCGTGACCAATCAGGATGATTTTGAGCTTGTCCGTGGGTTTGAAGTTCTGCTTTAATTTCAGGCCAATTAGGATTGCACATCATAGTTAAAAAAATATCAAGTTTGCCATATCGTTCGACCTAAGTCATTGCATCTAGATATCTTTTACGCATGTCTCTAGGACCGCCTATGAATGAACCTGGTAAGATTATTCTCTTCCCGACTTTGGAGCTACGTGATTCACCTTGTGCGATACTGTTTACAATTCCGTTGGTATAGATCTGCTCGTATCTCGGTCTGTTTGTTCCTAAAATAATCTAATCGTGAACTTCCAATCTTCACGTACATGTCAACAGCAAATTGCTGGAGCAACCTCCCAGACTGGAGCAGGATTGTATTCGGACTTGGCCTCATCTGGCAATGGTACGCATGGAACTCCCTAGCTGATACGTTTTCCATTTTTGAGTTCTCTTCGAATACTGGGATTACTTTATCATCTGATCTCTCATTGGCCAAAAGTTGATCAGCAGTGGAGGCAACGATTAGAAAGTTGAGTGTTTGGTGTCTAGGAGGGTTAGACCTTCCATTCCTAGGTATCCTTTTTATCCCTTGGTGCCATCCTGGCTCTCCCAAAGGCAATAAGAGTGGATACTGGAATGGATCGTAGCAGCCAAAGTAATATTGTATCGCTGGCTGTGGCCGTTATGCATTTAGACTACAATGACTCTCTCTTTTAAAAGGGAGCTATGCTCATTTTCACTCCAGATTGCAGCCACCTGAGATGTGCTTAGACTACTAAATGTGCCAATATCTAATATATGATCGGCACGAAGCATTATCTCATGTGTGTCCAAGTTAGGCTTTGAAAGAACACGGAGTAAGGATTAGGTCTTAGTATATCGACAAGGCTTTTATGACGGGCCTTTGCAGATTAGAAGCATAGGCAACCCTGTTATCAACCTCACGCTCTGCATCAAAGAATGGGTAGAGGCCATCAATGTAAATGATACACCTGACCTTGGGCTCGGAAGGTGTAAATACCAGTATGATTAGTTGTATACGGAGGATCAAGAGTTACATCAAATGAGGTGAAAGAAAAGGCGTTATTGTAAGCTCTAATGTGCTGTCTAAAATCTGCTGAGAGCGAATTGTCAGTATTGTAGAGCAATGCTAATCCCTCGGGAGTTGTGTTTTGGTTAACTTGACCTCTCCTTTGCAGCAGCTGAAACCCTCAGGTTCGAATGGGAACCGTTTGGCATTTTACAGTGAACACATGAAGGGACTTTGGGAAGGGTTAAAGGTTTCTGGGAAATTTTTCGCTCCTTACAAACATATGTGTTGTCTCTTACATGCTCACTTCCAGGGTCTTCTTGGTTGTACAGCAAAGTTGACGTTGAGCCTAGTAGAAGCAAACGATGTTTTGAATGTACTCTTTGCGGATATTTTAAATTGATAATTGTATTGTAGAAAATGAGATGATTACCTGTTTCGTATGTTGGTCCATCATATTCATTTGCTGATAGTAATGAACCCACATTATGAGAGTCCAGATTGTGGTCCACATTTATTTGAACTTCTCGGATTGTAGGATTAATAACAGTGGGCGGCCGATGATTAAATGTGTCGTTACATACAGCATGTTGATCCTCTATTGCAACTTGATTTGGGATGGATTTCTTTCTCTCAGCATATAATTGCCTCCTACGTGCGTTAATACGATCTTTTTGTGCTTGAGTCAGCGTATACCAAATCGCGTAAGTGAGGATTTCCTTTTAATATAGGAAGGATTATGCTTTTTTTTTAAGAAAAAGAAAATAAGAAAAGTACTGGAATAATTTTCATCAGCTCACTACCCTTCAATCTCCTCCTGCGATTCAGAGATTGATGTGGGGGGATAGTACTTTTCACCGCAAATTAAATCTCTTTTTGAATTATGTGTAAGAGAGAAGTCTAGTAAATGAGAAACCCTTCCATCATCGCCGATTCCTTTAAATATTTTATTTTTTACCAGTTAGTTTTCGTGTCAAGATAATTTTGCAGATTTCAATCCCAACACCCCCGCCATTTCAGTGGTTAAACACAAGATCAGACAAGCTTTTCAATAACTAATTTGTACCCAGAACTAAACGAGTCCCTAGTTCAATTTTGGGCACCCAGAACAACATTGTCCGCATAGGACTCAAAAGGCAAAACAACCTTTTGCCCTCGGTAAAACATATCAAGGAACTGATAAGTTGGGGCTTTGTTGGAAGCGGATCCGCTGTCCTAAACTCCCTGTCTCAACTCCTTGTCCCGTTCATCCGAACCGTCCATCCGAGCAATCAACGGCTCAGATTTCATCTCACCCCAAACAAATCTGAGTCATACACATTCATCTGCGAATCTGAGCAGTCGAGTATTTAGATGGACGGCTTGGATGAATGGGACAGGGAGTTGGGACAGGATTTTTGGGACAGCAGATCCGCAACCGGCTTTGTGAGTATAGGACAATCTCTAAGCAATATAAATTTCGCGCGGATACAAAGAGTGGAGGAGAAGAAGAAGACCTTGGGCTTCCGGGGCGTGTGTTCCGAGTGCGGAGTATTACTCTGTGAAAGAATACCCACAATGCCACCATGCTTTCCGTTGCCCCGTCAAAGCAACGTGGGCTGTGCCCGTGTTTGAAAATTCCAGCCAAACCTATGTTGGTGTTCTTGAGCTAGCTTAGTGTCTTCTTCGGAGAATATTGCATTTTGGTATGGCAAATCTTTCCATATATGGTTGTACATTTTCTTACTGTGAAGTGAATCTCGACGAATGGTTCATATATGGTTGTACATTTTCTTTGCCTTGGCTTATTTGGATGATCTACGTAGATGTGGATGAAGATTCCTAACGGGCATGTCATTTTTATAAGTACTTGTTTCATTTGTTTAAATCTGGAAACAATTAAAATACAATCCTATTAATTGTTTTTTTCTTTTTTTTACCTAAATGTTATTCCATATACTGATACCATCTCATACATTAAGTTGGTAATACCACATATTCTTGAAGGGCCAATTGTGGTTCACTTTAAGGCTTAGTTTTCCATTTGATTTTAGCAACTAAAATCAACCATGATTTTAGCAAACGAGTTTAACAGGTGCTAAAATCATGATTTTGAAATCAAAAAATGAAGCGGTTCCGTGTATCGTTTTTCGATTTTTTTTCACACCAAATTAAAGTACTCCTCGTGTACTTTAATTCGGTGTGAAAAAATCGAAAAACGATAAACGGAACCACTTAATTTTGTGATTTGAAATAGCTATGATTTTAGCACCTGAACTCATTTGCTAAAATCATGGTTGATTTTAGCAACTCAGTTGCTAAAATCAAACGGAAAACTAAGCCTAAGTGTATACTTGTAAATCATTAATCAATCTTTCCGATGGGCAGGACGGTTGTGTTATGGATTGATCAAACAACACACACCAAACACGCACAAATAAATTGAACAAATAACACAAACAATTTTACGTGGTTCCCTAAAATCGGGTACGTCCACGGGAGAGAGAACACTTTTCACTATACAATGAGATAAAAATATCCAAGCCCAAGCCCAAGCTCACGCTCATTTGTATTTTTATCTATCACACGCTCACCAATATTCTCACACACTTTTCTCTCAACACACTACACTTGCTCTCTTTCTTTTTCTCTCTTATCCAACACACAAACACTGGCACACATGCACGTCTCTATTAATACATGCATGGCCAAGACACGAGGGGAAAAAAAAAAAAACCAAACTCATTCACTGCTCATTTTTCCTTTTATTTTTATTTCATTCTTTCAAGGGAATCTGACTTGGGAAAAACCCCAACAGGTTGGAAGTAACGTACGTTCTTACTTACTAGAGGGCTAAAGCGCAATTTTGTTCACCCTCATTAAAAGAGGGTGAACAAAACCCTCTCTTCTATTGGTTGAATTGGTGTGGATCCCACTACAAAGTGATGTCATGCTTACCTCTGCAATACACTTTTTGGTAATCGTGACATCACTTTGTAGTGGGACCCACACGTTTCAACCAATAGGAGAGAGAGTTTTGTTCACCCTCTTTTAAAGAGGGTGAACAAAATTGCTCTCGAAAATTCTGTCAACTGCAGAAGGGAGGCCTGCGCGCGTGATATTACTTGCATATCTTTATTCATGCACTCAAACTGAATTCTTTAATGTGTTTCAGTACAGAAGAAAATATATTCTGCATTTCATGTTAATTGAGATTACTCATTTGCATCTTTGCAGGAGCGAGGTTTGCGATGTTGACTTATATAAACACTATGAAATGCAAAAACTTGAAGGCTACATCGGTTCAAGCAATAACACAACATAATCTATTTGTAACTTTGAGTTGACAAGCTAATAAATGAGCTTCTTTGGCTCAAGCACTACCACAATTGGATTTTTACCCGAAGATCTACAAGTGTTTATATATATATAACTGTAAGTCCTCATCACAAGCCATTAAAATCAACTCACCCTCCTCATCTTCATACATTATATCATAAGCTTCAGCCTTTAGGTTCAGCCTCTTATCAACTTGCTAATGCAATTCTCCTAGTCCCGACCACAAAGGCAACTGAAACTTTAATGTTAAATTCACGAATTTTGCCCTTATCGTCACCGTTTTCGTATCTTGGATAGCTGTATCACATGAGTAACAACATCTAACACTTGATTACAAGGACTATCAAGAGTCAATTGTAAGATTCCTTCCTCACGCAAGGGAGCTTGATTAGAAGGCATATCAGAAGTCAATTGCGAGCTTCCATCCTAATGTTCAACATGCGAGGGCCCTGGGGCACCAACCTTCTTGTTTCTGTTGGGAGGGAGGCGGCCCAAGATGGATACGAGAATCCCCACTATCTGATGCTAAAGGCCTATTGGAAGTCAATTCTGAGATTCCTTCCTGAAGTTCAACCAACGAGGGCTGCGGGGCACCGACCTTGTCCGAGCTGCGAGGTGGAACATCATGCGAGGGCTGTGGGGCACCAACGTCGTCTATGTTGCGAGGTGGCCACCGATGGATACCATAGTGCCTTACGGACACACTTCAATGTTGATGAGCTTACTGCAAAAGGAAAAAATTAAATACGAGAGAAACTTCACATTCTCTACTCCAGGAATACAAAACCAGAAATTACAAATCCTGTGCGATTACAAAGCTAATATCATTGGCAATAGTTGGTAATTGGCTACTCTAGACGAGGTGCGCAGTATCACAATTGGTACTATTTTTTTTGGCCCCTATCTCAATAAAAGCTTATACAATCATAGAAGTCCTCATCGCAATCTATTATAACCAAATCACCGTCCTCGTCTTCATAATTGAAAAAATAATTTCCATTCTCTGCGTACAGCTTCTTAGCAACTTGCTGCTCCAATTCTTGAACTCCCGACGACATAGAAAGAGGAATCCTCATTGTATATTCAGAGTATTTCGCCTGTATCGTCACCGTTTCCGTTTCCTGGAATGCTGCATCGTGTTGTATTATGTGGGCAACAGTGGCTGACGCTTGATTAGAAGGCATATCCCAAATCAATTGACGCTTGATTAGGATATTCCACCTAGGGAAAAGATATAGGCACTAACACTTTGTACCAACAATTATACCAACTCTCTCACATAAGATATGCGGGACCCACTTATGAGTGGTAGGTCCCACATATCCTGTGTGAGAGAGTTGGTACAATTGTTGGAACAATTGTTAGTGCTTGTAGCAAACCTGTTCCACCTATCGTAGGTGCCATCTCTCCATGAACTTGATTTAAGGCTACTGAAATTTTACTACTTACTTTTCTAGTGCACAAGATCTATAAGTAAGCTCTTTTTGTGCCATAATTTAGCTGAAGAAGAAACTATTGCCCTATGTTTTTATTAGAAGACAGTTTTATTTTTTGTATAATAGTTGCTCCCACTGACTCCTAAAATTCTAGCTCCGTCCCTAATCAAAGGCTATGGAAGTCAATCCCCGAATCCACTACATCGGAATCATATGTTCATGAAAATTTAGTAGTATATTTTATTACAACAACCCAAAACACTCAAAAGTTCAAAATGATCAAAACAAAAGAGTCGGAGTCGGAGCAGTTAAAAACATCACAAATAGAAGGGATGGTTCGTTCAAAACTTAAACAATGATAGGCTTCATCCAAACATAATCTTACCCTTTTGTCAACTCCTTTAGTTATAGGTCGGTCGATGTGAATAAGGGACGATGTCCTACTGAAGTTGTTCTTAAATTGATTTACCCGTACAACTGATTCTAGCGAAACATTTGAGAGCAGTGACATTGGAGGGCTAAAACAAAATAAAGATCTCACCTCTACAAATCAAATAATTGGCAAGATACCAATAAAACTAAGTCAAGCTGAACCGGCAAAAAAAAAAAAAAAATTCTATTTCAGTCAATTCCTTTCTCTTTTAGGTGCTTCTGTTCTGAATAGCAAAAACACAGTTAAGAACATTTCCGAAGTACCCAAAAAAAAAAAAAACACACAGTTAAGAGTTTACAAACGTTTCTCAAAACCAAAGATCATCTTCTTGTTCTTCTCCAAGGTGAGCTGATGGTCCACACTCTAATTAGCTAGACGGTACAATGATATTTGTCCGGTCCAGAATGTTCTTTGCGTCCTTGATGATGACCCTGTTCGTGCAATTTGGAATTGGGCCTTCATTGATCACTGTGACTGCGTGGAGAGATTCCGTCTCTACTTTGACATTTGCCATTCACTTCTCCAAAATTATTGCTAAAACGCGGTAAATCGCCCACATTTCAGCCTCCAAACTTGAGTTTCAAATTCCATCTGGAATCCACCTTCCACATCATTTCCGAATAGGCCACCGAAGCCCACTTTCCCATTACTTTCACACCAGCTCCTAGCTACGTTTAGCTTTAGAGCACCTGCATTCAGAAGACCCCCTTTTACTATCATTGACGATGAGGCAGCAGGTTGTAGGGGTAATTTAAAAGATTGGATAATTTTGGATGCACAAGTAACAATTTTCTACAGCTTTCTTGAACATTAGCCTATGTTGTCACAACTTTAGCGATTTCTATCCTTCCAAATCTGTAAGAGAATAGTAGGATAGAGAATGCACCATGGGATCCCCCAAAAGTATTTAGTTTTAGAAATTAAGTTATTATGCATTCAAATTGTTAAGTGAAGGTTAAAATCTCTACTATTTCCCGCACTGTTTGTAAAACAGTTCCACATGGTCATGTTTTACGGAAGTCTCTTAAGAGGTGTCCATGTTATCCAACTCATAGGTGCATCAAGGGCATGTTCCTGAAGGGATCATAACTCTGGTGCACCTCATTGGTTTCCTAGGGAGACGGCCATGAAAACACAACCATGACAGTCCTTTCAGCTTTTCTGGAAACTGAAGTTTCCATAACCATTTCCAGTTAGAGGGCTTATCAACATCACCAATAATTAAAGCATAAGCTGCTGCAGCATTAAACTTAAAACAGCCAAGAGGGGAGTTTTTCCAGAGAGGAAAGCCAGGATTAGAACCTTACCTGTGCGCATTAATCTGGATAACCACATTCAGATCACGCGGGTTCAGAAGGGTTAAGAGGGAAGGTAGGATCCATTCTTCTCATTATCCAAAAAGTTACTAACTTGAAGCTCTTCATCTATGTGTGAACCTGTATAGGTGGTGGATACTTCCACACCACAAATCATTCCATAAGGATATGATAATATCATTTCACCATTTCCTAAGATGATCCCTAGTTTGAATGATACCTTTCCAAATTCTGGAACTACTTTTACCATCCTCCCAATTTAACACAGAATTCCTCCCAAGGTATCTAGCACGAAAGATGTTAGTCAACAAATCTTCCTTATCAACCAAAAATTTCCAGCCAAATTTAGTAAGAAGAGCCAAGTTCTGGTCCTTGGCTCTTTTAACACCCAGACCTCCATTCTCTTTCCTCATACAAATCATATCCCATTTTATAAGATCAATCTTCATCTTAGTAGGGCCGTCACCCCCAAAGGAAATTTCGATTAAGCCCATCTATGTCTTGGAAGACAAGGGAGGTTCACAGTTTGCATAACTTAATTAGGAATAGCAGAGGTAACAGATTTGAATCATTTGATCAAAATGGTTCTACAAGCAAGAGAAAGAGTGTTAGCTTTCCATCCTGAAAGCTACGTTGGAGTTTTTCAATGAAGTGATTAAAATGTTCATTTTTAATACTCTTCCGTGGATGACAGGGGTTCCAAGGTATTTACCAAGATCTGTGGTGACTGGTGAGAGGAATGCTACAATAAGTGCTAATGCTAAGAGCAAGATGTCTGGCAATATTAGGAGACACAAAAATGGTGGACTTATTAAGGTTAACAGACTGACAAAAAAATAATACAAAATTCAGTCAGCACATCTAAGATATCATTACAGTGGGAGCTGCCAGCCTTGGCAAATAAAAGGAGGTCATCCGCCAAAAAGAGGAGAAATAGAGGGGGCCTCTCAGCTCGCTTTAAGGCCTTTCCAAGAACCAGAGTTGACTCTGTGAGCAATCATTAAGGATAGGCGTTCCCTGCAGGGAACAAATAAGTACGGGGAGAGGGGATCCCCCTGTCTAAGGTCTCTGCCAGGGTAAAAAGCCTCAAGGGATGGAAATTTTGACAGAGGCAACACAAATAGTCAGCCTAATCCAATCCTCATTTAGATTAAAGAAATGAAGAGTATCTTTAAGAAAATCCCACGAAATTTTATCATAAGCTTTGTCTAAATCAATTTTTGGGATCATTCCTCGAGAAACCCTACTCTTTTTCCTCATACGAGTCTAATAATCTCTTACATAACGACTATGTTCTCGTTCATAGTTCTACCAGGAATAAAACTACTTTGATCAGAACTAACAATTTTAGCCAGACAAGGAAGGATTGTAACAACAATCTTGGTAAGGATTTTACAAGTAACATTGCAAAAGCTCTTTTACTATCCATCACAATATACCATGTAATCTTGCATTTTATCAGAACTCCTAGACCTTTAAGCAGTCTAAAAAATTCATCCAGATAACGCACTATTCTCAATAATTGACTACCATCCATTCACACCAATATGTAAGGCCTTATGTTCCTTGCCAATCATTGTAACTACCAGCCATATTTATTTCCCACTCAAAATGATGTTTAAATAAAAACTGAAAACAAACATTATAACGAAAATTTTAATTTGCTCAAAAAGATTTACATAAAAAGAGAGGGGATTACCATCCCAACTGGGAAAGCCAAGTAATCCCCCTTCCCCTTTCCCAACATTTGCACGTAATTTCCAATACTCAGTCAAGCAGTCAAACTCAACATGTGAACTACCAACATTCATCACGTTTGAACTTTGCAGCATCACACCAACACATCTAGAATAGTTTTTATAAATTTGAGGCCTATGTAGATTCTAATCCATAGATTTATTATATATGAACAGAAGTAGATGTATAGAGTGGGAAGAAAGCAAAACGTGGGCATACCATTTCAGTGCCAACCAAAAGAAGTTTTTTTACAAAAAAAAAAAAAAAAAACAGAAGGACGCGAGAGTAAAAACATCCATTTGGAACAAAACAGACATGCTTATATGCCCATAACTACCGTTTTCATGATCAGAAAACTAGGAAGCTAGATCCATATTGACATTTTGGCTAGTTCTAAATCTGTTGCATGAAAAAGAACAGTGAACAAACCTTGAAATGGACTTGCTCTGTGCCTTGGAATTTCAAGACTTAAACTGAACTGAACCCGATTGGAAGGTCATTTGGCGATTAAGTATCAATCTAAAACTAAGTACTTTTGGTTAAAGCTGAGGGCTATCATTGTTCTTTGGTTCCCAAATGGTCTTTAGAGGATCTGACGTCACTGTTGGATACTCAACGAAAATTTGATCAAGATGAGTGGACACACTGGCACAACAAATCCCTGTGCGGCATTTAGAGATAGATTTACCTATGGTTTGATGTAAAAACATCTGCAGAGACTGATTGAAGAAAACCAACCATCAACAACCGCATACAAATATGTACATTTTCCTCCTCCCTCCTTTTCAATTCAGGGGTTAGAAAACCAAATTAAAGAGGAACCGAGAGAAATAGTCAAATAGAAACTAAATTAGCATATGAGAAAGCAATAAAAGTAGACAAAACAAATTTCTTGCCTTTGTGCTTGTACGATTTTTCTCCCACAATAATTTTGTTGCCGCCTCATGTATCTGGGAAAAAAGAAGCAAAAAAATCACCACAATCAACATCCATACATCATACAGCTTAATAAAAATTAGACCATAACAATTTTTTTTAAATGAAAAACAGACAAAAGAATACCCAGAGAAACAATGGTGAAACAAAATGCAGCACGAGCTTGACCATGGATAGGGGCATAAAATAAGTTTGACACAATATGAAACTAACAATGGAAGGGAACATAATAATACTTTGAGGAAATGAAACCGCTTTAATATCAGAATAAGGTGTGCAAAAAACAAAGAGCAACAAAATGCGGGGGAAAAACAAGGGGATGAGACTATGCTTTCTGTTAATTTGTGATAACTAAAAGATATGGTATTGGATTGGATAACTAATGATTTTTTTGGCCATTCCGAAAATCCATAATTTCAACCGACAATTTTTCCCCCAGTTCTTGGCCAGAAGCAAGCTTAAAAGTTGTGAAATTTTCCTTCATTGTTCCCAATATCAAGCTCATGTCAGTATGTTCTCATAGTCCTCACTGCCAATGGGCAAAAAGAACTCCAGTATGTAAACTTCACTTTCAGTGTAACTGCTCAGCATGCATATTGCGAACCAACCACTGAAGTTGTACAATCGTGCATAGTGTACCAAATGGTACTCTGCTAAGCTGAGTTATGTCGGAACAGTATAACATGTAAGGGGATGAAAGAACCCTCACGGAAATCCCTCCCTTTCTTAAGTGACTACATTTACTGACTCGTAAGAAGTCAAAAAGGCCTGTATTTCTGTCCTCATAAAATTCTACACCCTCTGACAGGAGTTGGCCCTGCAGCAAGCCCTTGCAAGCACTGCAAGGGACCCAACTCATAGCCAAGGGTAGCTCATGAATTTTGCACACCGAGCTCAACACCATATTGAGTTCCTGGAAGGCAGCCATTTGTGCTTTAATATTGTCATCCCTAAACTGTGTTGAAGGTTGTCGTGTCAGGATACTTGTATGAATCAATCACTTACGGTATTATAAAGGGAAAAAAAAAATCCAGATTTAGCATTGCTATAGAGGTTGGTACTCACTTGCATTTCAGAGTGTTTATACGAATCAAAACATAGCGGACCAAACTCCTACAGGGAAATGGAAAGATGCATCTCAGGAATATCGAAAATACTGAAATTTTGTATCTCGAAAAACATAGTCAATATATACAAGTACAGAGCAAAGCCAAGCACAAAGTAAACAAAATGTACGTCCATATGAGGGGCAAGGGTTTGTGGAACATTCTCCTTACAGAAGTCCCAGCCTATGACAAAAGGATATTTGAAAATTTGTGAACCAGCATTCAACCATAATAACATTTTCTTCGAAGGAACTCAAAGCTTCCGACGAACAAGAGTTTGGTACCTTAACTGAAATTAAAGGGAGACTCCTAGGTTACTTACATGTTTAACAAGTACAATAGTTCATATTTGATTTCAGAGAGTTCTTCAACTGCAAAGGTGTAAGATGCGAAAGAATGCCAGGTCAAAGAGAGCGTGGCATAGGAGTCCCTGAATGATTAGTTAACTCCTATTCATTCTCAGGATAACTTGAACAAGATAATTATATGGCAACCAAAACTCCCCAAGGTCCAATGATGTCCTTTATTTGGAGACTTTTCCTCTTTTTAGGAATGTCTTTGCATCAATACAACTCATTAAGGCTCTGGATTGTTGCAGCTCGTGTAATGTGCAGACAAATTAGAGGAGTTCATCTTAATACCACTTTCGGGACTACCCACACCCACGAAGATCAGTTGCTTCATTACCAGCCTCCCATGTGCATGCAAAATCAACCCATCAAAAAGAGAGACTACAAGAGCCCCTTTAATATACCACACTCGAAGATCGACAAACTGAAAGTGGTTTAACAGGCCACGTGATGTGAAGAGAAACGTGCTTTGTAAGAGCAATCAGAACTGCACACGGGTGCTCTTTCCAATATCTTCTTCCAACAAAGTGCTTAAAATTTGCAAGACGCAAGGTTATCCACTTCTTTACCAATTTTGCATTGCAATTATATATTCGGCGAACTAGTTCCTTTTGAAAGGAAAAACATAGGTTTATGCTCATGAGATGATGCTATGACTAAAGTTCTCGAAGTAACAGCGGGGTTGTTGCCAAATCATTGACTTCAACGTGTTTTAAGCCTTTTGTGATTCTGTAAGACAACCATATAGCTTAAGTATACTCATATTGTCCAAAGCAATACCTGTGTATGAGGAATTCTCACCATAAAACTTTTTCAGGATACCAGTTTTCTCGCATCCAATAGAAGAGAGGATCCAAAAAATAAAACAAACGGATGACCAAAGTATAAAAATTAACTGTTAAACTTGCACACACTATAAATTTAAGCAACCAAACGCTATTAAAGGAAGTTGGATGCCAATATTTTGATCCGATATATCCACGACAAATAATATACACTAGTTTTACCAGCAGAAGGTACCTTAATCAGATAGCTCCTCTCCAGTTGTCAAAAAAAAAAAAAAGACAGGATGGATCCAGGTTTACCATGTTTGGGTCCGTCCGAGCTCAATTTGATGACCAAAATCGTACCTTTTGTTGAGCTCGCTGAGAAGTTGAACCAGGCAAAAAATTACGTTGATCAAATAGCGATCAATAACTGATCAAAAAAAAAAAAAAATAGCGATCAATACATTTTATAACACGTTTATATTGAAAAAGTATACACATCCACCGAATTGGAGCCCATTTATTTGAGGATAACCTGGATCTGTTGATATTCAAGCAAATTGATCTTCGGTCAGATTACACTGCTTCACAAACTCTACATAATAAACTGTTCGGATCATCAAATTGAGACCACAATTGAGTCAAAAGTGTCAAAACTGGACCCGTTCAAGTTTTTTTAACCAACTGGAGAGGATCCAAGGTCCCTTCATATATACAAATAGATGTCCCAAAATTTTGGCACTCCAGTTTGAAAAGGAAAAAAATAAATGTTACACTGTGTTCGGAACTTGAGGAAAATGAGAGAAAAGAAAATGGGAGGAAAAAAGGAGGAAATTTTTTTATACTATGCACAATAGTTGAATTCGCTAATTTCTCCCCTCTAACTATCCAAACCTAACAATGAAATAGGAAAAAATTTAAGTTCCTAACAATGGAATTTAAATTTTCCTTTCTTTTCCAAAAGTTCCAAAAAAACACTTTGCCTTTCATGTCTAACCTTCATAAACTATTATAAGTAGTGTAAAAGTGAAAACCATTGGGCAGTCTGGAATATCCAATTTAACCCTTCAAGGAGACATTTCAGAAGGACGTGCATTACGGAGTAGAAAAGAGGCATAGTTGAGAACAGTTGATTCATAATCCTAGGAGCTAAAACTAATAACGATAAATGGCTCCAGTTTGTGGAAAAGAAGGCATCATCCCCTGCCTACTAACAATAGAGTAAAAAGAAGAAGCGAGTGAGTAGTAATGAATGCCAATACGAAGGAAAGATTCATCATGCCAATACGAAGACATGTTATACAGGGACACCATCTCAAGTACCCCAACATAGGTCTGGCTGTAATGTTCAAACACTGGCATAGCCCAAGATTCATTTATCTCACAACGTAACGTAGAGCAAGGTCGCGTTGTGGATACTCTTTTTCAGAGTAATACTTCACATCCGGACTGGATTCGGGGAATTGATGGAGGAACACATGGCCAGGAAGCCCAAGTTGTTCTTCTCCACTCTCTGCATCCACGTAGAAGAACAACTTGGGCTTCCTGACCGTGTGTTCCTCCACGTAGAAGAAGTTATGCTCCCTACACATCTTCATCCTATACTCAAGAAAAACCCGCTGTCTATCAATCTCGTAATATGTTGGACCAAGAGCAAAAGGTTCGTATTGAGTTGTAAGCTTTGTCCGCCCCTCCAATGTTGTTGTGGGTGCCCAAAATTGAATTAGGCACGAATGAATCTTTGGAGACGATATCAATTTTTGGAGAGCATGTCTGATATTGTTTCTAACTTTCGGAAGCGCACAAACGTTGGGATCAAAGTCCGCAAAATTATCTGGTAATGAAAATTTGAGGTTGAGTAAAAAAAAATAAGAAGAAAGCAAAGAAAAACTTTGGGAGAGAGAGAGAGAGAGAGAGAGGGGGTAAGGTCACTTGCCGAGAGAGAGATACGGTTCGATATCGTGGTCTCGTTGGCTCCAGAAAACCCAACCAGACGAAACCCTAACGGAATTCACTAGTCTACATCGCGACCATTGGAGTGCTTCCTTTAGCAAGTATTCCTTGAAACTGAGAGGGAAATAGTCCTCATGTTCTTCAACGATTACATCGCCATCACCATGAGAATCACTTCCGGCCATGGCCATGCCATCTCCAATTTTGCAGAGAAATCGATCGGTGATCCTAAATTATGAAGCCGTTATTCAATTAACCCCTGCTTTTTAAATCTGTCAAATCGATCGGCGATCCTAAATTATCATTTTTAGATATTTAAATCCTCTCAACTACCAATTGACTGTAGAATACCTATAAGGTTCAAGAGGCCATTAGATCATCATAGTCTAAAAAAATCAACATACCGAGTCTCCATCAATGATAATTGGAGCATAGGTACGTTTATAGCTTTTGGATTGAGAATAAATTTGTTACTCCCTCCATCCCAAAAATTGTACGCCCCACCTGCAAAACAAAAACTTAAAAATAATATATTTTTACCGAGAAAAATTCAAAATTTTTACTTCTAGTTACTTAAATACTAATGAGTTCTTTTAATTATCAAGATTTTTTTTAATCTTTCACTATAAGAATGTATTTTTTTAAGTTTGTGGTCTAGACAATTTTTTGTCACAGAGAGAGTACAGCTTTGGGGGATGTTCTGTGAATGCGGAATTGATTCAAGTATACTAGGATCGCTACTAGATTTTTTGTGGACATATTTTTAAAGTTAAAGTCTTGTTAACCACTTCATTATATTTTTGGGGTTTGTTTCAAATAAAATGTTGTTACTTTTTTATTTTTCTAGGCTTAAATTCAAATAAATTTGGTTTGGAATTTTTTTTAATTGATATTACCTGTTTGTTGAAATATTTACTCCTGCAATTTGCACAGTCCAGTGTGCGAGACCTTCACTTCATGTGAGTGTGTGCAAGTGTTGGTGAAATTTTCGTTGTGACTCTGGTGTAGTGGCTTATCAAACAGCTCGGCATGACACTGTAGGACCAACAAATGGAGTGTGTGTGTGTGTGTTGGTTTTTTGGAGAACTTGGGTGACCTAATGATTTTTGGAGGAACTTTGCCATCAAATCACTTTAGTGTGCAAAAGTGTTACTCCCTCCGTCCCTTTTTAAATGTGTTACTTGGGATTCTGTGCCATTTTCAACGGCTTATAACTTTTAATGTGAACCTCAAAATATATGCATTATGGATCTTGTTTGATAGATCTTAATTATTTTTATTATACAAAATTTTCAAAATCATAAAAGCTATTATAAATTAAAAGTTATAAGCCGTTGAAAATGGCACAGAATCCCAAGTAACACATTTAAAAAGGGACGGAGGGAGTAGTTTTAACGGAAAAAGTTAATGTTTTCAGTTTGGTCTAAAGTTGAGGGGTGTAAGTATCCAAAATAAATTTGAGAGGATGTTTTCAAAATTGGGCAAAGTAAAAGGGTGCAAGTTAAAATTACCCTAGATAATTGGATATTGATACTAAAACGGGTCGGGTTGGGCCAGGTGGGTTATGGATTGGCCTGTATTTGATCCATTCATTTTCAACCTGTAACTATTGGTCCATATTTAACCCGCCCATATATTCAATCCATAACCCATATCGACCTCTTCAAACCCAACCCCCACTCATTAGCCACCTCTAGTGAAAACTTTCATTTTGCAATTTCGTTCTTTACATGGCTGTACTATGAGTCAATGACTTCAAAATTAAGGCCTCCTTTGGGTAAAAAACTTAATCCAGATTTTTGGTTTTTTGGGGTACAAAAAACCAGAGTGCTTTGGGTAATAATCTTAATCCAAAAAACTAGAGTCCTTTGGGTAATAATCCAATAATCCAATAATTCGGATTATTTGTTTGTCCTTATTCAATTTTTTTTTGCATTCGTTAGTTTTGCATCAAGATTTTGTGGTTTCTGGATTCCTCTCAACAAGACGAATCTAACGAGTACAAAATCTTGATGCAAAACTAACGAATGCAAAAAAAATTTGAATAAGGACAAACGAATAATCCAATAATCCATAATCTGAATTATTAGCCAAAGGAGGGAATAATTTGGATTAAGTTTAAGAAAAAACCAAACCGGTTTTTATCCATTTGTTTCATGAAGGAGATGTTTTGTTTTTTGATCAAGATGGGGGAGATTAGGGTTTTATAAAATGCTAACGTTAAATTTGTAAAACATCAGGCTTTATTTATCTACAGTATATGTTGAGTGGATTGTTGTTACTATGATTTGTCTTTGAAACCGTCGAGTTTAAATACAGGTTGTAATCAAGTGTTCTCCTTTCATACCCAAAAGCAGTGTGCTCCCATTTCTAATTGCCCTTTATGTTTTTGGTAATGATGCAGAACAAGTAGCGGCCCAGTTCTATGATCAATTGGACCAGTCGAAGCCTAGGAGGCCCAAACAACTCTTAATTGAAAATTGCCAAATTCGGCAATTTATCGACGAGCCCGGAATAGGCCCAAACTTGGTGGACTGAAGCAGAATCGCGCTGCGATCAATACTCACGACCCTAATCGTGATTGATGGTGGATTTCAACCAAATTCATTCGTTTAGGCCTTCAATTTAGTAATTTTGCTATTTTAGGTAATAATTAGATTACGAATTACTCTTAGCGTGTAATTCCGTTTTCATTGATTCCAGTTGGGAATTTCTTATTTTTCTTTCTAGTTTTCAATTTTGGAAGTTTCCCCAATTTTCAGGATACTTTATTTTTTGGTAAGTTTTTGCTAGGGTTTGCTAGTTTTCCCTATAAAAGGGCATGTAACCTCTATTATTATTCAGCTTTTAATCAATTATAAATCAGAGTTATTCTCTTTCTTCTTGTGGATTCAAGAAACCTCGTGGATTCGAGACCTATTTTCGACCTATTTTCGTTTGAACTAGTACGCAACTAGTTTCTCGTGAACTCCGCTGCGTCAGGTAAAATGTCCAGGCCATACCACATTACCACTCCCTTTCCCTCTCAGTAAAGTTTCTGTATGAAATATGAGGTCGCTTTGCTGACTGGAAAAGAGGGAGAGAAAGAAATACTAACACTATCATTGCAACAGTTCAACAAGTTTTATGATTTTCAATTTCTGAAATTTAAGAATCTTTTGTAATGTGCGAACTTCATTTGAGCATCACGAAATTTGATCAAATCTTAAATTTGCAAGTTTGCCGGTATAAATGCCGAATGTCTAGTTTTCAGGACAACTATCGTTTACTTTCTGGTTTGCGACTTCTAATTTGGAATTAACTGTTCCTTGGTTTTCGTAAAACTCATAGTCTCGTGCATTTTCAAAGATCGTTCCTTTCGCTTTCTTTATAGTATCATTCAGATAATATTTTCCAAAAGCAAAAAGAAGAGGTTTATGAGAAAAAAAGTTCTCACTGTTAAAACGTGGCAACCTTATTGGCTAGGTTTAATAAATCATTGTTGTTTATTTATCCAAAATATGTGGCTGTGATTTTTCCATTTCAGGCACCTAATGGGCCGGGCGCACTGATTGGGTTGCCCAGCTTATACTCTATGCCTCATTCTATAACAAATCCAAAAAGCAACAAATCCAAAGGCGAGATGGGCTTGAATGGGAATAAACAGTTAAGCCCAATACCGGTTTCTCCCATGGGGTGGACCCATCAGTCACCAAAACCTCTTTTTTCATTTTTTTTTTGTGCCCCCAAAAAAAATATGTTTGTTTTCCCTTCTCGTTCCTCCAGAAATTGTACATGCAAGAAAGGTAACACAAAACGGTATTCATTATTTTCAACATGTTGGAGTTGTTTAAAAACTTAAGGAACTTTAAAAAAATTTGTTGAAGCTTAGGCCCCGTTCCGCTAAAAAAAAAAACAGTTTTGTTTTAACTAAAAAATTATCTCATTCTACTAACAAAAAATCACTTAGTTTTTTTGCAAAACTAAAAATCAGAAAAGCCAAAAAACTAGTTAGTGGAATAAGTTAGTTTTTTTGCAAAACTAAACATACAAAAAAACTAGTTTAATGGAACAAGTTAGTTTTTTTGCAAAACTAAAAACCAAAAAACTAGTTAGTGGAACAAGTTAGTTTTTTTTGCAAAAGTAAAACATCCAAAAAAACCAAAAAACCAAGTTAGTGGAACACCCCCTGAGGGTGTTAGGATTATGATGACCCAATTTCTCATTTTCATTTTCACATTTTTCAATGTTAGGTGTTAGGCTTCCTCACCCAAGATGAGTTCTCCAATAATTTATTTTTGGTTTTTGACTTTAGAGAACAAAAACCAAAAGTAGGTCGTTTATTAAACAGGTTGGGTTCAGGTTCAACTCACATAACTCGAGAATGACATGAATTAACATGTTCGTCTATTCGGGTCGACACGGTAACCCGATAATGAAACGAATTAACCCGCATAACCGAGAATTAACCCGAATTAACCCACATAACCCGACAATGACACGAATTAATCGTGTCAATTTGTGTCGTGTTTGGGTCAAATTTGGCTAAATAGGTCGTTTCTAAGTTAATTGTGTCAATCCGTGTCGTGTTCGGGTTGACACGATTAACAGGAGGTTGGGTTAGGGTTCATTTTTTTGACATGATTAGTTAAGTAAGTCATTTTGACACGAACCTAATTTGACACGACACGAACACGACACAACAAAACACGACTCCCAACCCTACTTAAGGAGAGAATGAAGGAGAACACAGTAAGGTTTTTGACAAAGAGGCATCCAAAATATGCTTTGGCTTTTTGGTGAGTTTGGTGGTTCTAAATTCTAATTGAGGGGCTCTTACATCCACTGTTTCATTGACCCGTCATTGCAAAATATTTTTGGAGATTTTAACAGGTATTGTGGATGTTCTAGAACTATCAATTCGTATTTTGTGATGTTTTTTTTTTATCCTTCTTACTCTTTGACTCTTTTGTTCTGACCTTTTTGATTGATATGAGCCATGAGGATTGAGGAGTTGTGATTAACTCATGTTTAACCTGACCCAACGGAGCCTTTTCTGCAAGCACCTTCCCCTTGTACTTCATTGACCAGTCATTGCAATAATACTGGGGGAATCTGTGTTCGGTTGCCATTTTGAACCAAAATTTTGGCTATGTTCAGTGGGCCCACAATGTCCACGTTCACTTTGAAAATGCATTGGAAGTTGCACAACAATTGGGCCCACAAGTAGACTAAAAATTTTACCTTGGTCAACATGCCCCTCCCCCTCCTTCCACCGTCTCTCTCTCTCTCTCTCTACCAACACGAAGACCAAGAACTTTTGTGGGTCCACCTCAGGAACATCTTGCAGACTTCTAGAAGTAACCACCAGGGGCGGGATTTTGGTTTAGGAGCGGCAAGAATTAGACGTGTTCCTTTCTCTTAGCAAAATGTAACAGAGGCCTGGGCAAAAAATAAAATAAAATAAAGAGGGGTCAATTAACAATTTTGTGAGGTATACTAGTAAAATCCTTATAGAAATTTGGGAGTCAGGGGGGTCAACTGACCTGTTGTCTCTTAACGGCTCCGCCCTCGGTAACCACTCATACACATTGTGGGCCACTTCAAGAAAAAGAAAACTCCAAAACCGTACAAATAAATTTCTTTCCCCAATGAAAAAATTTGGTTCAAAACAGCAACCGAACAGGTGTAAGTTGAGAATCAGGAACGTTCCTTTCTACTATGCCATGTTTATGTTTGACCTGATCCTTTTTTACTTTTGTGTTACTTTGAGTTGTTGTGTTTAAATTGCTTTTGACCTGATTAATTAAAAGTGATTTGAGCTCTTGTGATTAAGGGGTGCTTTTGCAAAAAAAAGTCAAAAATTGGTTTTTTGATTTTGTCTTTATTCGAAAAGAAAAAAAATTTCATTTGTTAGTTTTGTGCCAAGTTTTGGTGGTTTATGGATTCGTTTCGTCGAGACGAATCCAAAGAGTATAAAATTATGGACAAAAGCAATATTTTTTTGAATAAAGCCGAAAATAAACAAAAAAAATATCACGTTTCTCATATAAATGGCTCATGCACCCCCAGTTTGAATGAGTCCAAACTAGCACCGGCAATGGTAATTAACGAATAAGTGGGGGAAAAGAGGGATGGGTTTCAGTGAAAAATATTATTGGAATGAGAGTATTTTTATCTGCTTAATATAAGAACGCATTAACAATATCGTCGTTACTCCTTCTCGTACCCTGACTGTAGGGACGGATCCAGAAATCCAAGTTAGTGGGGGCATTTTATTAATTGTAATCGTGTATTTTTTTTCCTAGTCAACGATTTTGTTAGGGACAAGAAATCGTGTAGGATTGATTCTAAACCTAACATTACAAAAGAAATTATTGAAGGCGGGACCAATGTAAAAGATCTCTAAAATTAAAAATTATTTTAGTTAAACAATTTTCTCATGATTTTGTATCATTTTCTTAAAAAGAAGGGAGAAAATTACGTAAAATTTAGGAAAATATATAATAAAACTACCTAGTTGTTGTACAATGAATGTTGTTGGTCTAGTGGCAAGAGGGAAGACATTTGTTTTGGATTGGAACCATAGGTCTAGGGTTCAAACCTCAAATCACTCTTATTTGATACGCTTTCAAATTTTGTGGCTTAAAAAAGAAGAGAAAGGAGTTGAACTCACGACATCTAGCTTGGAGGTAGTGCACTTTACCACCAAACAACACGCGGGATATGTTACTAGACATTGACACAAATAATATATATATGAAATTTATTTACCAGAATTAGTTTTTTTTTAAAATTAGTTTTTTTTTTTTTTACCAAAATGTGTCGATTGAGGAATTGTTGTCACTTTTTCTATGGGAATGCAATTTCCCCGAAAATAAACTTGACTAAGACTTTTTTTTTTTTTTTGTCGCTTTGTAAAAGTAGTTCTTCCTTTTCCAACCAAATATTTAGAATCAAAACATTTGAATCCGTCAAAATATAATTTATATCTAATTTTCACAAGTCAGAAATTGAATTCAATAAACACAAATGAAACTCTAATTTCAAAAGTTCAATGAAAAATATTCCGATTTCATGATGAAAAGTTGAATGCCAAAAAAAAAAAAAAAAAAGAGAGGAAAAATATTCATGATGAAAAGTTCAATGCAAAGTTTGCACATTGTATGAATAAACATTGCACCTTATCTCAAAGACTCAAACTCATTGCACGTAGGTTTTTTCATGTTTAAAGGAAAAAAATACACTAAGTGATATTTTGGGTAGTGCAGTGATAATCATAACCATTAAATCATAATTTCTTTCCCTCCGTGCCCCTGAAGTGGAATTCTCCCTAATTTTTTTTTTATTGAGCTAGGCTTGTGTTGTTTTGTTTGGCTATAGCATTTTAGTTCAAATTTAGTTGGAATTTCATCTATTTTAACCTCGCACGAGTAACCCATTGTTGACAATAGTAAAGAAAATTTTAATTTATATCTAAATTTTATTTTTTCTAAGTACATTTTTTGTACTCAGTGAGGTTGCTTGACCATACTGGATCAAGAGTGGAGCCGCCCTTGTCTAAAAGCACATGTGCACATTAAGAAAAGAACATAAAGAAAAACGTTTAAAATAGAATGAGAAATTCACAGATTTTTTGTAAATAAGAATTGATCAATATTTTAATCGTAAATTCCACTACATGGACATGATAAATTAGCTCTCATAGGAGACACACAAATAACATCCATGGCATTAGAACACACGAATGCATCGAAATCTTGTCAAACCAACACTAAATTTCGTAGCAAATTGAAACACTCCAAAAGTCGTGGTAGAACACATAAGAAACCTTAGATCTGTCACTCTCTTATGGCACATAATTGTTCAACATAATTACATAAACGAAATGAAAAACGGAGTGTACTAAAATCTGATAAAAGAGAAATTAGATAGTCGAACCGAGAGGGGCCTCCAGCCATTTTTCCGTTACCCATACATTCAAACCAAAATCAAGGGGGAAATAGCATATAAGTGGTTGAAGGGGCTAATAATCCCATCTTCTAGTTCCTCCAGAACTGGTACATGCAAGCATTTTTTTTTCCCCCTTTTTAAAAAAAAAAATGTTGTGGTACATCTGTACAAGCAAGTATGTAATCCTGAAACAGTAACGTTGCGGGAAAAGAAAGGTACACAAACGGTATTCGTTATTTTCTCTGCTTCTTTTTTTCCTGCCAAAGTGTTTACAAAAAACAAATGTAGCTGAGTCAAGTAAAATCTATAAAATGAATGGTTTATGATGCAAATACAAACCCGAGATCCTCCATTCCATTTCATAGATTGAAGAGAGATGTCAAATTCTATTATTGTTGCCTTGAATACCTTTTCTTGAATTGAGATACTTATCACATATCCTATGCTTGATCTTGGCCAAAAGGCCGAGAAAGGTATATTACTTATCACATATCTGATCAAAAGAAAGAGCACTTGGGAAATAAACACATCCATAGCAAGATGAGATGATTCGAGGACTAGTTAGGAGCATGGCAGATAGACGAGTCAACGTGTTGAGCAATTGATTTGTTCAAAATCGGTTTGAAATCTTAGCGTTCTTACATAACTATGTTCAAATTTAGCTATTCAAGAGGCGAGTTGCTCTCAAATAAGCTTTAATCAAGCCGATCTCTAGTAGCTTAAATTTTTTATGTGTCAAGCCCAATAAGCTGAGTTGTAATATGTTGGAGCTCGTTTAAAAACTTAACGAACTTCAAAAAAATGTTCAAACTTAGAGGGTGTTTGGATGACCCATTTTCTCGTTTTCATTTTCACCTTTTCCAATTTTAGGTGTTTGACTTCCTCACCCAAAATGGATTCGCCTATAATGCATTTTCGGTTTTTGGCTTTAGCAAACAAAAGCCAGAAGTAAGGGGAAAAGAGAAAACAAAAAACTAGAAGTAGGGGGAAAAGAATTTTTTGACTTCTCATTTATCACTTTTCCCATTTTGATTAACATAAAATATGTACAGAATGTATTCTGCACATATCTCTCAAATACTACTCCTATTATAAAATTCATTTTACACGTATCTCCAACACACTACTCATTCATAATACACTTTTGCCATGATTCAAAACATCAAAAATGCAAAATGCAAAAAGTAGAAAATGTGACTCCCAAACACTGGCTTAGTTTCTTTATGACATTATGTAGCCAATCTTGAAAGAGCTTTTAAGTTTTAACAAGTAAAACACAAGCAATTTAACGTTTATCAGTTGCAAAAGGGCATTTTTTATACTCGGTTCTTTTTGAACCGATTTGAACTAGCTAGGTGCGAGGCCACACGTGCGTTTCACGTATTGTTGGCCCGTGAATGCCCGCGAGAAGTTGATTTAGTATAGGAAGCAATGTATTGCTACTATACTAACCAATGTTCCTTGCTTAAGCTTTTACCATTTCACTAATAAGCACAATATCAGTTTTGCAGCAAAAATACATATGGAGACCACTTTGCTCAATGATTGTTCAAAAAGACTCAGCAAGGAGAAACTTAGACTACCGAAATAATTGTTGTTTTTCTAAGGGTAGGTATAGTCTGAACCAAATGCCCAATAAACATGCGTGCTTGTATATTTTACATACTATTCTCTCTGTCCCTTTTTAAGTGTGTTACTTCATAAATTCAACGTATTAAAAAAAACATAATCATTACATTTTACATTAACTTTTACCTCCACTCTACACCTCTCACGTCAACTATTACCTCCACTTTCCAAAATTATCCTCCACTTTTATCCATTAACTCTTTACCCACTAAGTTTTTAAAAGGGCAAAACAATAATTGCACAAGCTTTTACCCATTAACTTTTCAAGACTTACACTTATTAAGAGACGGTCTAAAATGGAAAATTAAACACTATAAAAGGGACAGAGGGAGTATAAGATTTTTTTTAATATTTATATGAAATACGTAGAAAGTGAGTGGATGTTCTAGTCATTTTTGTTGAAAAGAAAAAGTTACAAGCAAAAGAAGGAAATTACAAAAAAAGTAAGAGTTTTCCATCGGCTGAAGCCATAGATCAATCAAGTTTGAGGATTCATGGCCTTCCTCAAAATCATTGCCAAGCTAATCAAAACAAATCCAAGCAAGAGCAAGAGCAACATAGCGAAATATGATTGAAAACCAAATTCTAGTTTTATCCAAGTATACACTTAATTAAGCATAAACCTGGGCCTTCATCAATTGAGTTACACACCTGAAATAACATCCAAAACTGACTTTCAAAACTGGGTCTTGGAGTCACAGGGGACAGTCGACTGGTGCTCAACAACCGAAGGCAGAATACACATACAACAAATTAGGCTTTCTATAGCAGGCGAAAACCGCTATGAAAGGTTATACAAACACCTCACCAACCAGGGACGGATCCAGAAATTCAATTCAGTGGGGGCATTTTATTAATTGTAATCGTGAATTTTTTTTTCCCTAGCCAACAATTTTTTTAGGGACAAGAAGTCGTGTAAGATTGAATCTAAACCTAATATCAGACAAGAAATTATTGAAGGCTATGGGACCATTGTGAAAGATCTCTAAAATTAAAAAATATCTAAGTTAAACAATTTTCTCATCACTTTGTAACATTTTCTTAAAAAGAAGGGACAAAATTAAATTTCAGGAAAAAAATATTAGGGGAATTATTATTTACCATTATAGGTTCAAAATATATAACAAAACTACTGAGTTGTTGTACAATGAATGTTGTTGGTCTAGTGGCAAGAGGAGAGGCATTGGTTTTGGAACCAGAGGTCTAGGATTCAAACCTCAACAATAACTCTTATTTGATAAGCTTTCAATTTTTTATGGCTTAAAAAAAAAGAGCCAAGAGTCGAACACGTGATCTTTTGCTTAGCGTTAGTGTGCCTTACCACCAAACACCACATAAATTATATTGCTAGATTCCGACTCAAATAATATATATACAAAACTTATTTCCCAATTTTTTTATTTTTTTGTCATGGGGTTCAGCGGGGGCACGTGACACATTATTGTTATCCATACTGCACATTATTTGGTGACATAAATCATTCCTCAAAACACTATACTCATTCAAAAGGCCAAAAACGCAAAATGCAAAAAGTAGAAAATGAGGCTCACAAACACTCCGTTAGTTTCTTTATGACATTATGTAGCCAATCTTGAAAGAGCTTTTAAGTTTTAACACGTAAAATACAAGCAATTTGACATTCATCAGTCGTAGAAGAGCTTTTTTAATACTCTGTTCTTTTTGAACCGATTTAAACTTTCAATAATAAAAACAAGGAGCTACATCGGTTCAAGCAATACCACTACAGAATCTATCAACTTTGAGTTGACAAGCTCGTAGTATCATTTACATGAGCTTCTTTCGCTCAATCAGCACCACAATTGAATTTTTACTCGAAGATCTAGATCTATTAGTGTTTATACATTCAGTTAAGTCATCATCACAAACCATTAAAATCAGCTCACCGTCGTCATCTTCATAAAAGATATCGTAAGCTTCAGGCTTTAGGTTCAGCCTCTTCCCAACTTGCTGATGCAATTCTTCTAGTCGCGACCGCAAAGGCAACTGAAACTTTAATGTAACATTCACGTATTTTGCCCTTATCGTCACCGTTTTCGTATCTTGGACAGCTGTATCACGTGGCTTTACATGAGTGCCATCATCTAACGCTTGATTAGAAGGCCTATCAAGAGTCAATTGTAAGATTCCTTCCTCACGCAAGGGAGTTTGTTTAGAAGGCATATCAGAAGTCAATTGCGAGCTTCCATCCTGATGTTCAACATGCGAGGGCCCTGGGGCACCAACCTTGTTTCTGTTGGGTGGCGGCCTAAGAGGGATACGATAATTCCTACTATCTGACGCTAAAGGCCTATCGGAAGTCAATTCTGAGATTCCTTCCTGAAGTTCAACCAACGAGGGCAGCGGGGCACCGACCTTGTCTAAGTTGCGAGGTGGAACATCATGCGAGGGCAGTGGGGCACCAACATCGTCTATGTTGCGAGGTGGCCACCGATGGATACCATATTGCCTACAGACACGCTTCAATGTAGATGAGCTAACTGCAAAAGGAAAAATTCATAAGAGAGAAACTCCTTCACATTCTCTACGACAGTCTGTGAGGAGACTGTCTAAATGAAATCAACAATAAGAACCACTAGCAAATATGTCTTGCCTTTAAGTTCTCTTGCAGCATTGTCAAGTCTCAAGTTCGAATATTGAAGGACAACCTCTAGAGGAATTTCAATTTTAACTCCAGTTTTCCCCTTTTTCCTATCTTGTGTTATTATGCTGCGTTCTTCTGAAAAAGTTACGTCCAATTGGCTGTGTTCGGCACCGATGGAACTCCTTCCATTATTTACTTCATCCATTGATGGCTGATCCGAGTCTAGCTGTTTCATAGCTCCTCCTCCATTCTGCAAGGGTTCAAGAAAACTTACCTGAACTCACGATTCTTACAAATTTAGGGAAAGAATTATTGCTCTTTTTACCTTTTTTTTCTGCTTGGCAAAAAAAATGCTGTTTTTACCAAATTACTACCAACAAAACAAATTGAATTATCAGAAATGAACGAGTGAGTTACTTGTCGATATGGTCGCCGCTTGATCCCTTGCTGTCTACCGATGCGCTTCATTGTGGACACGCTACCTGCATGAGAAAGAATTAGATGGTTCACACACAAGATCCAGATGGCTAGCAACCTGTAATCTAAGTGAAGAAGCTCACCACCAAGACTTCTCTCAAAATCTTCACTTCCATGTCCAAAATGTTGGAGATTCTCAATCGTAACTAGACTTTCATTCTCCAAATGAGAACTAGATGGCCGGCTATGATCTGTCGATTCTGTCCTAACATCATGCGGCCCATATTTTGTAGCATCAACTTCATCAACTTCCATTTCTTCTGGTGAATCAAGGTGCCCAATATCTTCAAAATTTGGTAACGGTAAGGGCAATACCTCCTCCTTTTGCCAATTTGGATTCAAGGAGAGAGAGTAAGTAAATTTGACATCCTATGGATTACTTTTTTTTTTGGTTCTATCCCAGTTTATGAAAAGGAAGAATTTATTATGTAAACCAAATCTCCTTAAACACGATAGTGTTGAGATTTTTAATAATTATGGAGTCCGGCATAATCAAATAAACTTGGACCCTTACAGTAATCAGATTTCAATCCATTTTGTCAGCCAATTTCAAAAAGCGCCCTAGTTCAAAGGAAGCTGAAACTATGCCTGAATAATGTCTCTGAACCTGAATTAAACTTAAATTACATGTATGGCATGGTCTGAAAGCGACTAACCTTGTTTAAGTCGCGAGGAGGCCACCGATGGATACCATATTTCCTACAGACGCGCTTCAATGTTGATTCGCTGACTGCAACAGATAAATTCAGATAACATAAACTACTTTCTGCTCTCTACAAGCAAAAGCTCTACAATTTCTCTATGAGAGGAGACTGTCACATTGATAATAATTATCAAGACAACAAGCAACACTAAATAATTTTTTAGAGTGTACTATTACCTTTGAGTTTCTCTGCAGCATCCTTACGGCTCAGTGCTGAAAATTGTAGGACATCCTCCAAAGAAATGTTAAATCTAACACCAATTTTTTTGTGTTCCCTTTCTTGTGACTTTGTTGTGCCACGTTTTGAAATAGTAGCAACAGTGTCGCCCTGTTCTGCATTAATAACATTCATTCCATCGTCTCCATCATTTAAGAGCTCAAGACTAGCTTGGATCCTTTGAACATTATGATACCTCTGGCCATTACAGAAATCAAAAATTTCGACAGATAACACTTCTCCCAGTTCTTTACCAGAAGCAAGTTTAAAAGTTCCGGAATTTTTCTCCATGGTTCCCAATATAGTGCTGACTTGTGTCAGTGTGTTCTCATTATCTTTCAAAAAGAACTCAAGCATGTAAACATATTCCCCAGTGTGTCTGCTATGCAAGCATACTGTGAACCAACCACTTAATTTGAACTGTCGTGCAAAGGGTACCAAAGGGTACTCAGTTATGCTGAATTGTGTTACGTCCGAGCAGTATAACATGCTAGTACTTCCAAGTACCATCTTAGCTAAATGCCCCTTCCGCAAGTGATATCCAGTACTGGCAATCAAGGATTTAACGAGGTGGTTATCGTTGGCCTTGAAAGACTGAAGATATTCTCCACCATTGGATGAGCGTTGGCCTAGCAATAAAGCGTCACAAGCATTGCACGGGACCCAAGTCAGAGCCAAAGGTAACTTGTGACTTTCATACACCAATTTCAATAACAATGTGAGTTCATGGAAGGCAGTCGTAAGAGCTTCTTTATCCTCATCCTTGTACTGATTTGCAATCAACACAATGCAAAAAATCCATGAGAACTTGCTCCATACAATTGGGGCATACAAAAACTGAAATAGTATATTTCAAATTACATTATAATTTGCTACTTACTTTAATTTCACAGTGTTTATGTACATCACTTGATTGCAGACCTAGCTCCTGCAGGGGCATGGAAGGATAAATAGAGGAATCACAATTACGTTGAAATATATAGAATCTTGTAAATAAAGGACGCATACCAGAAAATCCATATGGAGGAAAATTTAGAATGACTTGATAACCATATAATGCAAGAAGTATCATGGATTCTTTTCTTTGGAACACACTAGTTGCTAGACAGTAAGTAAGAAATGAACATATGCTTACTTCCAGTCATCCTTCCTGTTTGAAAAAAAAAATGACTAGCCCAGAATGCAAATTCTATTGCTTTATCAATAAAAAAATAGGAGGATGATCAGAAATGTGTGCAAAAATAAGCACAATGAACAGCATCAAGACAGCCCAGATCATAAGGAGATCAGCATTAAGACAGGAAAAAAGAAGGTTAAGTGGAATTTCCCCAGATTCAGTAATTAAAAAACTCTACAAATTAAAAATCCCTTCTAGGGCAGTTAACTGAAATTCATGGAGACCAATAAAGCACATAAATTAAGGAATTCCAACACGAAGTTTCAGTCAAAATACAAATAAATATATTCATTTTGTAAAAGCAGGATCAAAAAACAGCAAAGAGGAGGAAACACATGTCCAGATGTATACCTTTTTTTGTACAGATATAGTAGTATAGATTTTGCCTCAAAGATGACTACTAAGGAGCTTCCAATAAGGGACCCTTATTTAACTTACCATGCGGACCTCACTGTTCCCGAGGTAATTTTGATGATCCGAACCGCTTACTATTTTTAAAACGTGTTTTTAAGGGCCTACGCGGGAAATCTTCAAAAAGAAATATCTGAAAGGCCCTTGAAAACACGTTTTAAAAAAACTGAGCGGTTCAGATCGTCAAATTTGGTCCAGAAACACCAAAATGGGCTAGGTCCGCATGGAAAAGTTATACAAGGAACCCGTATTGGAAGTTGATCCACCTTTGCTTAATGTCCTTGCTATGGTCTCTTGTCTATTAAATTGTTTTTGTCACCAGATGTTTTGACAAATTGCCCAAGTTAACAAAAAATAAGTAGTCTGATATTGCACTACAGATTAGTGACCGAATATTTAATGTTCTGTTACCCATTTTAAAGCCAGTTCATCTATGGCATAAAAAAAAAGGTAACTACTCCATAAAATGTTAGGCAGTATCAAAATTCAGTGGCAACCAGCAATTGCAATATTGCTACAAACGGGAGCACACCACTATCTCAGCCCAACATCTTGAGAACTTCACATTTATTGATATCATGACATGATCATGAAATAAAATAAATGCCAACATATTTGTTTGGACATGATTCTAGTATTACTTTCAATTCTCACCATTCTTAGTTCCGACTGCAATTCATAATAGGTTGCAAAACAAATAAAAACAAAACAAGTAACAGACTCCATCTTGAAATATCTCTAGGTTCGATTGAGGCTACTTGCAATCTACACTAACTGATTCATAAATCTAGAAGGCTCCCCTATTGGTGTATGGATTTCATTTCTTTGTCCATTTCCCTACTTTATACCCCTTTTCCCCCCACTTTGTTAGCAAATCGTGTGCAAGTTCTTAAGAAAGCAAGGTTGAGTTAATTGCACTTAAAATTTTATCTTCAGGACCGACTTGTTTTGCTGGAAAAATAAAAAAAAATGAATGACCGCAGCCCTATTGACTTCCATTTTCAGTCAAGTTTCTAGATCAAAGAAGTACTCCACAGCTGAAATAATGGCAAGTGACGGCGTGTAAAGGAAGTTAACCTAAAAAGTTCATCTTATTTTGTAGATTGATCTGTCAGATTGGCTCCAGTTGAGCAAGGGTCATCAGCTCTAGCTGAGTACACATGGATCATAGTGCAAGTGGTTGCACCTAACTTCAACTATGATCAGCTTCTGAAATTTTGTGTTTCTCCATATGATCAGCTTCCATGATTGCATATGTCTAGAGTTCTTCTGGTTGATACTTGATACTATGTTCTAGAATACACCAGCGTTCTAAAAGTCCTGACAAGACGGCGACTAAGTCCTGGTCGTGGCCTCACCGAGTCGACTAGGGCCTAGTCGATTGAATTAGTAGCTAACTGACTTAGTCGGGATCAAGTCGGCGACTAATCGGACAAGTCGGACAAGTCACCCAGTCGGATTAAGTCGACAAATCGGAAAAAGTCGGGGCAAATAGGAAGAAATCGCAAAAATCGGGGTGAAAAAAATAGAATTTGCAAAAATTTTGGGGCCGTAGTGTAATTTTTAATGGTATACCCTAACCTAAATCCCCTTTTGTTTTCTTACCTCTTCTCTAGAAACACAATTCACTGCCCTTTAATGTGACATCTCGACTTTTTCTGTTAAAAAATATATATATATATAATATTTCTGATACAGATAATATACTCTTCAATTTTATGTTCTAAAACTTCTCTTAGATGAAAAAAAATATATATATATATTATTAATTGTATACTACATTTATTTTGGAAATTTTTCTAAATTGGAATAACTTACTTTTTTATTTTTATCCATATAATGTTTAGCTATTTTGAATGTGTAGATGTTCATGTGGGAATATGCTGTACGGATTGGGCCGGTTAGTTTTAATATGGAACGGGCTAATTTATTAAATTTCCTAACGGGCCGATTAGTAAGAGTAGTATTTAATTAGAGGGCCTTTTTATTGTTAAAGTAGGGTTTTATAAGGTATAAGTTGCAGCCATATGAGATCAGAGAGAGAGAGAGCCGAGAGCCGAGAGTGGTTGTTCAGAGGAGGTTGTCGGCATAAATATTCCTTGGGTAAGTTCACTCCTTTCTTTGTAGACTTTGTATTGCTCCCTTTGATTAGATTTCTCACGGCGCACCTACGGGTTTGGTTCGGCCATTTATGGTTTTGCTCGAATAGGTAACAGATTAGTATTGATGTGGCAACATGGGTTTTGTCATAAACTAGTTACATGAAATAGGCCTCATACATTTTTTTGTCAGTTTATGCATGTGAGGAATAGAACTCGATTGTTGACATGATTAAGGAAAACGTGGTGGTCAATTGGTGTAGGACTTTGGCGATTAGATTATATATTAATCTAAGTATTAAATTATTACTAGTAACTTCCAAGTAGTAGACCAACAACAGCACCTATACAACAAGAAAGGGATAATGAATGCTAGTAAGACATTGATAATGCTAATTAGTTACAAACCTGGAAAACATTGCACAGGTTGTGAAGGAAAGATTCGTCGCACCAATCTGCAATGGCGTCAACAGTAGATACAAGCTCCAATACACCAATGCAGACTTGGCTGGACTGTTCAAACACTGGTAAAGCCCAGGATGCTTTCACTTGGCAAAGAGAAGCATCATGGAGTTGAGGATACTCTTTGAGAGAGTAATACTGAACATCTGGAGTGGATTCAGGCAATTTATACCGGAATACACGGCCAGGAAGTCCAAGTTCTTCTTCTCCGCCCTCTCCAATATCCCCGTAAAATTTATAATCCATAGATTTTATCCTATACTCACAAAGCCCCCATGCTGACCTCCCTGCTTTACCAATACCAAAAGGTTGGTTTTGAGCTCTAAGCAAAGTCCGCCCCTCCACTGTTCTTGAGGGTGCCCAAAATTGAACAAGTGATTGACCATATTGTGGGTGTAAAATTATTCTCCCAAGCGCAAGTCTAATCTTGTCTTCCAACTTTGGTCTGGAATCAGGAAAAACAACCACATTTTCTGAAACAAAAAATTTAAAAGTGTCAGAAAACAAACGAGTGGACCAATTAGTGGAAAGAGTTAGGGGATTACAGAACTTTTGAGTTTCTTTCCCCAACAACAATCAGAGAAACGTAACAAATCAAGGAAGACAAGCGATTCGAAAGAGTAGAGAGAAATAAATAACATTGCATGTAAATGTAACTGCTAAAACCATATCTCATGTCTTACTTTTTTTTACTCAAAACCAAAATTTTATTAAAAACCCCTTAAAACTCACTTCACCCAATTCGCTCCTAAACTCAAAGTATAGCCAGTTCAGTTAAACTAAAACTTTTTACCAAATTAAGAGTTACTCAAATTGTAAAACGCTATTTCCTTCCTTTCAAATACATGACTGTAACTGTCATTATTAAAACATAATTTGATACTTAGAATTGGGTTTGCCTAAACGTAAAAGCATACAAAAAGCGAGTTTTTTTAGGGGGTGGTAAGTTCACAACAAAACAAAAATAGACAGATATTTGCTGAGATCGAAATGTCCCACATCGACCAAGTATTGGCTTGGTTTTGTGTATATAAGCTCTTGGGAACCCTCCCGTAAAACGGTTTTCCAGGGTGAGTACAACTAATGAGTCATTTGGTACCAGAGCTAACAAACATGTTGCAATTTGACCCATGGAGGGAAACAACCATGTTGCAATTCCACCCACTGAGGGGCGACCTATCACCTGGGTTAAAATTCTCAAAAAGTATTGAATACCGGTGGGTGGGTGGAGCCGCCAAAAACGAGGAAGGGCTACCATCGGATCAGAGTGGCCTGCCATGGACATCACTCATGTTACGATCCTAATGTCGAAAAAATCAACCAAGAGCACTCTCCCCTAGTAAGCAGGTATTCAAGAGTGAGTTCTACCAATGAGTTTATAACTTTTTAAAGGTGAGTTCTACCCATGAGTTTGTATCAATACTCAACCAATATTGGTTTGTGGTCTTCACGACTCCAAAAAAACCATCCCATGATATTAATCTAGGCATTGGTTGGCCGGTGGCCGGCGATGCCTATTCCGCCTTTTAGAACAATGAAATTCACCCTTAGATCTAAGTTCGTCCATTGATTTACTCTGTATCATATCATATCATATCATGTCAAATGAAAGTTTTACCAAGCCCCCTTGACACGGTCATCCCTCAGAAGCCAAGGGTACAACCGGACTAAAAGGCCCTTTGGATGGCAAGAGAAGAAAGGGAAAGAGTTTCTCCTGTCTCAACCAAACAAGCGCCAGAAATCACTTTCTCTCCCTCCTATTCCGGTCATCTTTCTCGTATCCGGCGACAATCCGGCGACCTCGAAGCTGAATTTTGATCACAGATCTGGCTTCTCCTCGACGAGACGAAGACACCGGCGGAAGTTTGACGACGATCCGACGACGGGATGGCCCGCACGTGCCGCCGGCGTTCCGTTTCTCACCAAATCTCGCCACTTTTGGTGAGAAACGGAAAGGTTAAAACCGGGATGAGAGTGAAAATAAATAAATAAATAAATCAAGGTTTTACTCAAGCTTGGGTAGAAATTGGAATCAGAATTTTACCAGAAATGGAAGAAGTAGAGAAAAAAATGATCCGAAAGAAGAAGTTGGTACCAAAATCAGAAACTGGAAGAGTCTTGGGTCTGTCGTCTTGCCGATTCCAGAAGACCCAACCGGAGACATGGGAATCACCGCCGTCGTACTCCAATCGAGACCAGTTGAGCTTCTTCCGCAAATACGTATCGAAATCTTCAGGAAACTCTTCTCTTTCTTCAACGCTACCGCTGCTTTTATCAGCACCAAAATCATCAGCCCTTCTCACCGCCGGAAGTAATCGATCTGTTTCCTCTATTTTGGACCCTCTGGACAGGTTCAGATCGTCGTGCAAGACTTGTGATTTGCAAGGTGTTTCCAACTCCATAAAAAGCGGTGGTGTGTAAACCTAGAAGATTTGAACCATGTTGCAACTTGCAAGTCGGTTTGTAAACCAAGAAGATTTGAACCCCCCAGATCCATAAAAAGCGTTGCAAGTCGGTGTGTAAATCTAGAAGTTTGGCCCCCGTTCAGGATCCTCAACGGTTTGGCTGGTCGCGTAGACCTTAGAGAGGTGTAAAAAGACGTGAATTTGGGACGAGCAAATTGTTATATAGCGAGAGGATGTGAACCGGTTCAAACTAACAAAAATGGTGGAGTTGAACCCTTGGGTCCACATAGGAATTTTTTATTTTGTCAGGTGAACTAGTTCAAACAAACAAAAAAGATGGAGTTGAACGCTTGGGTCCACAGAGCAATTTTTTTTTTTTAATCCGACACAAAGGAAAATGTTTGACCCAAAAAAAAGGTGGAGTCAGGACTGACTGGGAAGCTTTGGTGGAAGTGTAGTAGCTTTTTGTAAGAATCGATGGCTGTGATTGAGCACCTTCGTCTTTCCGGCCCCATTATGAGGTGATACAAACCGTTCACTCTTGAAGTCTTTATTAAGAACAACGTATCTTTAGAAAATTAGATTAATTGATTTCCGATAAATACAGGAACAATTTGTATAAAATGGATAGATCACATAATTTTCAGCTTGATTTGTACAATGTATACGATTTGTTTATATATTTTTTAATAACCGATCAAGGTAATTGTTTCTACAAATATTTTTAATGGCGAAAAAATACGGGATGAACGGTTTGGATTACCGCTATGAGCCCAAAATGAAGTCCAAAAAATTCTTATAAAATTTTGGAGGGGTTTGGTGGTTAAGGGGTCTGGAGGTGAGCTGATCCCATCCAAAAAAAAAAAAGTACTAATTGTGGTGGACATATGGGCATCTCGAGGTGGCAATTTATTCAAATATGCACCATACCTAGGGACCTTTGTCAATTGCTACGGGATTTTTAAGTTTTATAAATTTAAATAAAGAGGTTTGTTTAAGAGTTGTGCCCTTTCATACAAGGGACATGACTTTTGTGAAGAGTCACTTTAAGTTCTATAAATATAAAATTATCCTACAAGTGTTTTAACAACTTAATACCTTGGGTTCCCTCTCTCTTCTCACCATTATATTTTCTATATCCTCTGGGTAATTAGAGAAAGACTTGGCACCCCCGTCTTCCGCGGATCGTGTAACGTGGAGACATACTGTGAGATTTCTGGGTTGTATCTTGGAGTGGTATTCGACCGTCATAACCTACACGAAGGGAAGCGAATACGGCTTTAGGACAGCGACTTGTCGTGCCTTCCATCGATCTCACAGGCTATTTTCCAAACTCTACTATCTAATATATTTGATTAATGGTGTTCATGATTTTCATGTGTTGTGTCATATCTTATATTTTGATGTTTTTTATTTATTGTGATTAAAAGTTCTAACAATCTAAAGCCGTAATTAGTATAGATTTTCCTCACTAAGAGAAAGTTAAGCCATTCGCATCACGAATTAACTTTCTTGATCAGAAAATTAGTTTTAGAATCAGGGAAAACTTAAAACCGGGTTCTCTCATTTTTTGCCTTGTTATGTTTAAAAAGGGTCTCGTAGCTTATGTGTCTGAAGGTAGTCGTTTAAAAAAAAATTGTTGTTTTGTCATTTTTTGCCTTCATGAGACTCCCCTTGCGATTTGTTACAAAGTTTTGAATCTTGTGGGGGAATAAGGGTGATTATTGTTTTCAAGAAAGCTTCAAAACTTTATATTTTTCATTTCTATTGGCTTGAAAGTGATATTGAGACTAGAAGAGTAATTATAATTTCAGCATGATGATTGTGACAATTTCTGTGGTCTAGAATTCCTGTGATATGTAGTATTGCGTGTAATCCTTATAATTTCCAATGATAGTATTTCGGATATTTTCCTTAATAATTGATTATCATGGAGTTATGAAACACATGTGGTCTTATTTTGAGAAAGAGAGAAATATGGAGTTCTGATTCTGATTCCCTTATGAAATTTTGCTTGTGTGAGCATATTTTGACTTTTTTATTTCTCCTTGAGTCGTTAGTCGACTTTGCACATTTTACTCGATCGTAAGGAAGAATAGTCATGTGGGGGTACACATATTTTATAAGGAAGATGAGTATTGTGGGGGTAAATGTGCACTATCTCGGTGTTTTGTTTGTAATTAATTAATAGTGAAACATCTTATTCGAGATATTATGCATATATCTGAGTAAGGAAATTGTGTATGATTTTGTGATGCGACTACAATTCGATGTTGGTTTACTCTCTTATCGAAGGAAGATTATGCTAATTACTTTTGTGTTGGAGAATTGTGTTTGAAAATGTGACAGGTGCACCATACCGAGCCGGCATGAATCAAGATAGAGTGTGAGTCAACAAT
Organism: Vaccinium darrowii; assembly: GCA_020921065.1. Taxonomy (NCBI): domain Eukaryota; kingdom Viridiplantae; phylum Streptophyta; class Magnoliopsida; order Ericales; family Ericaceae; genus Vaccinium; species Vaccinium darrowii. The sequence goes on along the minus strand of CM037160.1, from coordinate 43,064,330 downwards.
ACTTAAATAGTACTCGAGTATATTGCGTGAAAGATAGCGCTTAAAAATCTAACTCCTAAATTCAAAGGAGAATAAGGCTGGAGAAGCCAATTATAGAGGCATGTGTGAGTAAATTATGTAAACTCCCAAGAGGAGTAATTGCCTCTGGACTAGCGCGTGCTAGATTCTTTATACATAAAATAAAAATGTCGAGAGGGATGAGTTTAAGCCCATAGGGAGTCACCTACAGAGGAAACCCAACTTCTGTGATTGGAGATCCCATGAAGGAAGTTCAATGCGGTAGAAACAATCTGCATTGCGTGACTTGAATACCAGCACTCTTAATATATTCGGAGACATGCCATGAGCAATTTTTAAATGTTCTCCCCCTCATCCCTAAAAGACATTGGTGTTGATGAAATGTGACTGGTTAGGAAGGGTTTTTATCCTGAATGAATCCAAGGCGCTTATATTGTCGCGGGATAGACCTCCGTCACTTCTATCCTTGGAGGATTCACCTAAGTGAGAGCCGTCATGGGGCCGCGACCGTGGAACTAGGGCTATTCCCTAAAACTCTCATGAGAATCAAGACGAGCGCACGGCCATTAATAGCGCTAACCCGCGCCTAAGTCCAGTATCAATACCATATGTGTGACATGTTGAATTCTGATCAAAGGGGTCCAGTTCAAGACCTAGTTCACTGAGATTCCTTCAGTATGAGACTGTCAACACTAAGCGAGGTTCAAGTCCGAAAGACACCTACGCCCATTGTATGGTATTATGTTGCCCAGACGTTTTTCTATTTTTCTATTTATTATATATGCTTTATGCCTTATTTAAATTTTTAAAACTTGTGGGGGATTGTTGGGATTTTTAAGTTTTATAAATTTAAATAAAGAGGTTTGTTTAAGAGTTGTGCCCTTTCATACAAGGGACATGACTTTTGTGAAGAGTCACTCTGAGTTCTATAAATATAAAATTATCCTACAAGTGTTATAACAACTTAATACCTTGAGTTCCCTTTCTCTTCTCACCATTATATTTTCTATATCCTCTGGGCAATTAGAGAAAGACTTGGCACCCCCGTCTTCCGCGGATCGTGTAACGTGGAGACATACTGTGAGATTTCTGGGTTGTATCTTGGAGTGGTATTCGACCGTCATAACCTACACGAAGGGAGGCGAATACGGCTTTAGGACATCGACTTGTCGTGCCTTCCATCGATCTCACAGGCTATTTTCCTAACTCTACTATCTAATATATTTGATTAATGGTGTTCATGATTTTCATGTGTTGTGTCATATCTTATATTTTGATGTTTTGTATTTATTGTGATTAAAAGTTCTAACACTTCCTTCGGGTGTTGTGGCTGCACCCACATGGTTTCCTAGTCGTAAGCATTAACCGAGCCGGAACAGCCATCGAGCTTGTGTATCTGGTCCTCTTCATTCGGTACTGTGACTGAGTCACACTTGTGATGGTTGTTGTGCTCGTGGTAGTTGGTGCGGTTGCGCTTCTGGTTCTAACTCTTACTCATACGACGAAGCTCCGGTCCACAATTTTCAAAAGTATAGCCATGCTGGGTAACGTGATCATGTACGTTGCACCATTGTCTATCATGGTCAATTCCCTCCACCACCAAAACCCGTTTTTGATAACGTTACATACCGTGATAGTACCATTGAGTATTTATAGGAAACCGATTTCTCAATTGATTTTCTTAGAGGAAAGCAACGCGTCTCACATGTGTTATCAACTGGAGTATTTTTTTTTGCTGCAAAGACCAGTGATATCGACAAAAAGTGTGGAGTCCATGCCACTTTCGTTTGCCAATGCCATTTGCTAGATGTGGTTCAGTGTAATATAAAATGCGGAGTATTCCCATTACTTTCTCTCCCCTCTCTATTTCACTTTCCGGACTCATACTTCTCCCACCCTCTCCGTTACCATTTATTGGTCTATTTTGATGACTCTATTTTATTTAAGAAATATCATCGTTAAATTTGTCATATTTTTATTTGTGTAAAATATATATTTGCCCCTTAAACCGAGATCCAAGTCAGAACCGGCAAAGATGTCTTGATTCCTTGCGGCCGCGCTAGCTTGGAAGCAAAGCTACTTGTTGCCTATCTCAACACTTTCTTATTATTAGTAAGATAGGTTGCCCCTCTGCTTCGCCTATCTATTTTATTATAGTTTGGAGACATCAGAGGAAGACCATCTATTTGATTTTTTTTCTTTTTTACGTTGTCCTTAGACTATCAATTTTTTTTTTTTTGATCAACAAAAAAAAAATTATTAATCTTTATTTATGAGGTTTTGGTGGTTTCACTTTTAGGTTATAGTTGGTTTGGATGTTTGTTTGTTGATTTGTTTTAGAGGGTGTTGCGGGTTTTTTTTTCCCCGGTGTTTTTGGTTGGCATCTTGTCGTCCTTTGGTTTTGGTTCTCGGGTGGATTATGCTGGTGTGCCCGTGATCCTTTTAACACTCATGTCCTTGAACTATGCTGGTGTGCCCGTGATCCTTTTAACACTCATGTCCTTGAACTATCAAACCGGTACATATAATCACTCCATGACTCTCATCTATGTTTTGGACGAAGAGTTGAGGAATTGACCCTTTTGACGCCAAAAGAAGGGTAGTTACTGTACTGCTGCCCTAAAATTTTTTTTGAGCCACTACTGTTCATATATAGCCTAAGATGATACCAAAATTTTGCCGCACCACTGGCCCATCGGAAGTCTCAAAAACAAAAAAGTGTTTTTTACTCTGTTGTTAAAAAAATTCTTCTTTGCGGGTTTCCAGAGACCAGCTCGGCTTTTGCTATTTAAAATCGGAAAACCTGGGGGTACCCCATATTAGCACCGAAAATGCACACCCCGCCTTCGGAGACCCACTTTTGGGTCCCACACGAGTGATCCGAACCGTTCATTGTTCTTAAAACATTTTTCCGAGGGGGCCCACCAAAAATCAGCTCAATCGGACGGTTAGAAGTGCTTGAACCAAATTCTCACCGTTTCAAATCAAAGAAACGGTGAGACTTTGGTTCAAGCACTTCTAACCGTCCGATTGAGCTGATTTTTGGTGGGCCCCCTCGAAAAAATATTTTAAGAACAATGAACGGTTCGGATCACTCGTGTGGGACCCAAAAGTGGGTCCCCAAAGGCGTGGGGTGCATTTTCGGTGCAAAACTATGGGGTACCCATAGCAGTACTCATTTTTTTGGAACAACAAAAAGTGTCAATTGGGACGGACGGAGTATTTTTTTTGCCCTTAATTATTAACTTTAAAATACAAGTGAGACCCATTACATTGTTAAGGTTACACCATTTCCCTTTTTTTTTTTTTTTTCTACTTAACCGATTACTATTGAAGAGTGCGTATTTGGACAGTAAAGTAGTTCAAACATTGGCCTTCTTTGGGTGCAAAAAACAAAATGGTTTTTTGTTTTGTCCTTATTCAAAAATATATTTTTTTTTCATATTTACCCAATTTTTTTTTTCATTTGTTAGTTTTCGGTCGATTTTTTGTGGTATTTTAGTTCGTCTCGACAAGAGGAATCTAACAAGTATAAAATTATTAGCCAAACTTAAAGTTTTGTGAATAAAGACGAAAAATAAACCAAAAAACCGGTTTTTTGGATTATTTTTTGTCTTTATTTAAAAAACTTTAAATTTGGTTAATAATTTTATACATTTTAGATTCCTCTCATTGAGAGGAGCCAAGAAACCACTAAAAATCGACTTAAAACTAGCAAATTCAAATTTTTTTTGAATAAGGACAAACGAAAAAACCAAAATGATTTTTTAGCCAACGGAGGCCATTGTGTAAGGGTAAAGTTAGGAAGAGAGACTAGGAGCTGTCCTTAATTTCAATTGTCGGAGGAAGGACAGCCTTTAGGGGGTGTTCCACTAACTAGTTTTTTCCGAAAACTAGTTTTTCTAAAAAACTAAGACAAGTCATCATCTCACAATACATTACATAACACAAAAACTAAGGCAGTTTTAAAATAAAACTACCTTAGTGGAACACCCTACTCTCTTTACTAGGCGCTACTCTCTTTACTAGGTGAGTGCACATCACTGCTGACCACTCAATGGGTGATTTGTCGCTTTTGCCTTTAAAGTATTGGAATTTAAAAGTCCAAAGCATTTAACGTGCAAACAGGTAAGGTGTAAAGGCTTTGAAAATTCAAAGCATTGAAAAAGTAATCTGATAGTATATGTTAGACACCCAAATTTATTTTGTAATCGATAATGGTGGAGGCTTTTAGGGTTTCTTTTATAGTTGGCCCTCTTTTGGGATTAAAAGTCGAAACTATCCTTCTTTTAACACCAAAAGGGTCAATTTCTCACTTTTCCGTCCAAAACATGGATGAGAGTCATTAATTGACCTTATTATGTAACAGTTTGATAGTTCAAGGGGCATGTGTGTAACGATTTGATAGTTCAAGGACCATGCATGTTCAATTAATAGTTTAAGGACGAAGTTTTAAAAAAAAAAAACCCCCCTAGTTGTTTAAGGGTTTACAGGGGCGATGTCAATTCATTCAAACAATGCCAGCCGTACCGACCAAATAGTACAACCGGCATACTGACGGCACCGGGGACCCCGTTGTGGGTCCCAAATGGTCGATCCGAGCCGTCCATTCACTCCAGAATCGAATTCCGAGGGGGTCCTCGCGGGAATCACCTCAATCAGACGCTCCTAAGTGCTCGATCCAAAATCACCCCATTTCGTTCCAATTTTTTTGAACGAAATGGGGTGATTTTGGATCGAGCACTTAGGAGCGTCCGATTGAGGTGATTCCCGCGAAAACTCCCTCGGAATTTGATTCTGGAGTGAATGGATGGCTCGGATCGACCATTTGGGACCCACAACGGGGTCTTCGGCGCCGTCGGTACGCCGTCTATACCACGGGCGTCGGTACCTCTCGATTTACCGAATTCATTGGCAGTGGCCAGTGGAGTCATCTGAACCCACTGGACAAAATTTTTACAGAAACTACCATGTAAATTTTTTCTATTTCAAGAAGCCTTTACTCACGTGAAACCATTAAAAAAATTCTTTGAACCCATGTATTATACAAAGGAAAACCCCTGAAACCCGAGAAAATGCAACGGACGGCTCGGATTGAAAGTGCCGGACGGATTTAAAAAAAAAATCAAAAAAAAAAAGAAAAATGGGTTTCAATCCGAGCCGTCCGTTGCATTTTTGGATGACTCGGATGCCGTGATGGGGTACCACGTGTACCCTACCCTATTTGCACCCAAAATTTTCTCCTGAAACCTTGAATCATGTAAAATGTAAGTATTACTCATTGGTTATAAAGATGAAAACCTCTCCGATCATGTAAAAGGATACTCCTAGACACAAGTAATACTCATCGGTTAAACCTTTCATGGATTCTACTCTAGGTACTGTACCAAGCTACTATGACCTCTTTTCTTTCGTACTTTTTGTTTGTTTATGAATACACCACTTACGCACGCCAATGTACATCAAGCTAACTCTTCTAGGTAAGATTAGACTCTTCCGTCTAAGAGTTAAACTCTTCCATGCAAGAGTTAGCTTGGGATGCGTTTGGTGTGCATGTGCGTTGTACCCATAGCATTGTTATATTGATAAGGAAAATGCTATCATTGGGCTATTGTTAAGGTTCAAAAAATGTGTTGAAAAATATACTGTATTCAACTATTTGAAAATTTATTGGGAAGTGTAAAAAATGTAGTGAAATGTGTTGTTTTCGCCATTTTGTGAGCTTATTAACATCCCAATGAGTTGTCAATAGACTCATCTTTTTGTTTTCTTTTTCTTTTTTAATTTCCACCCCTTTATGAGTTCTTAAGTCAATTTATCATAATGACATGTGACGTGAAAAAAAATAAACAAATGAAATGAAACGAAAACATAAGTATAGAATTATTTTTTAAGCTATGTAGACAAAAAGTTTTTTTTTTTTTTTTGAAAGGCAGACTAAAAGTTAAATACAATAGGAACGATTTTGCGGCAAAAATATAACTGAGACAAACGGTGCACACATCAAGAGGTATCTATAAAAAAATGACACCACTGATTAATATTTCTGGAGTCACCATTGAAGGGTTATAGGTATACTTTACTCTTTTTATTTTCTCATTTTACATTTTGATACATTCAATACATTATCATTTCATTTCCTTTGTGATATTTAATTTTTAAAAAAATAGTCCCATTTTCAAAACTTGCTTAGAGTACCAAAAATTTCAGGACCGGGCTGACTAAGTAGTCCATATTACCATGGAAGTTATCGAGACAGACTAGACTTGTTGGTCTCGATATAGAAGTTGGTCATGTACGCGTGGTGCAGTCATGTGCATAAGAATGCACTTGTGTTGAGCCACAACTTAATCAAGTACTTTTTACTGCCATGTTATGAAGGTGACTATAAGTCTCTCTTGAGGTTGGAACTTGTAGAGGGAAAAGATAACTGCTAATTAGTGCCGTTAGGCTTTGGCTTCCTCAACTTTATTAGGCAGTATAACTTACTTTCCAATATCATTGCTCATGTTCCTCACACGATAAATGAAGATCTTCCCTAGTGTTCCTTGTTTATTTTCTTTGACATCCTACAAGTTATGAAGATCATATTGCAATGTACTTAGATTAGTCACATCCATTGTGGATTACATGTACGACAATATGCTGTTTTTTTTTTGGAATTTCTTGATTACATGTACATTGCCCTATGTTACGTGGATCCTTAGTAATGTGTAACTAGATACTCGACACTCGGATAAGGGTGTGGTATCCTCATCCGACATGTTTAGTTGGACATTCACCTAGCAAGAACTTATTGAAATACAAAGGTACTATGAGCTATGCACATAACTCCTATATTATGCATGAATTGGCCAAAGGCAACTCGTAAACATCATTTATCTCAACAAGTAAAAGAAATATGCTAAGGGAGAAGAATATTTTGGCATGTCCCCGTTTCCTAGAGATATAGGTTGGATGAATCCGACACTTGGATATGTACCCGTACCCGACACTCGTACCCAAGTCTGTGCAACTTAGACGTTGCCTCTTAATTCTCTTCTTCAATGCATGATATGGAGTCTGACACGGGGCTTTGATTGAACTGGTATTTTGAGCTTCTAGCAAAAACTCCTATATGCTTCTTGTGTTCGATTTTCAAGTAGTCAAATGCACTTTCCTTGCTGAATTAGCTTGCTAGGAGATAAATCTAGAGGTTCTTTTACTGGTTCTAATCTGATTTGGGTTTTGGAAGTTTTCATCGCACTTTCTTGTTTACTTGCTCACTAGTCCTTCCAATTCTTTGTATGCCCAACTGTCTTTTTGTCCCTTAGAATGCATACCAAGGACACAAAGACAGCAAGGGGAGTTTCTGACTTATGGAATATGAATTTTATGAGTTGCTTTTGGGCCAAGGATCAGAGTTTGTGCTTGACTCATACGCGGGTATTGTTAGCATCAAATCTATTATTCACTTTGGTTATGACCTGTATGTTTCCTTTGATTTATTGACTCTATGGTGATGGACAGATCAGTACTTTGTGAATGTTGGACTGATGACTTGGATTGACTAGACTGTTTGCCTTGTGTGGTGTTCTTGTATGTGCGTAGTGTGCAAGTGATGCTTGAAGGATTGATGATGCGTTTCGAATCTATGGATTAAGGTACTGCTATATGTGGAAAGTCAAAGTCTTGAAAGATCACTGCTTAAAGATATTTTGCTGCTTGTATTTGTATGCAATTAGTAATCTTTCTTTGCGGAACTTAAGTTATAGATTGTGCATTTGTGTTAATAACCGATAAGGCTCATTCTATGAATATCCTAATTAAATTGTGAACTTCTTTATTTTGTGTTGGTAACTTTTGTAAGTAGCTTGTAATTTTTTTATTAAAATTATGAGATTTTTGTGTAATTGATGTATATTGGTGCAAATAAATAGTTCATATATATATATATATATATATATATATATATAAGTTTCCAGTGAGTGCTCCCTGACAAAAAAAGTGCGGGAAACAGTTGTGGGCCATTGGATCCTATGCCCTTCACGCGATCCAACGACTCACAAATTGTTGTTCTATATATTGACAAAAAACTTAAGGGGATAACAAAATTCACAACATCAATTTCATACATATGATCTCGAGTATTGTTGTTATCGTATCACTTGACGAAATCGCACGATATCTTTCACCATAATTTAGTGTTTTCGAAATGAAAATTATTATTACTTTTTACTAATTATTTTCAAAGTTTTATAATTTTTTTAAGAATATCTATTAAAAAATATGCAAAATATAGCTCCCCCGTGTCTGTCCTAACACTTCGAGAGCTTAAGACAAATTTTGAAATGAAGCTTTTAATAAATGTTTATGGAACTCAAATATAAAGCTAATAAATGAATGTTTTGTCCGATGTCCCTGAAGGAACTAAATGAAGGTTTTGAAACCCAAATGCATGTATTCAATGCGGAAAAAATCCAAAAAAAAAAAATCATACATACAAGATTCAAAAGCATCACAAGTTCGAATAATAACGCAAGTATAGCAAAATCAAAAAATGCAAAATTATGCTATGACCTAATCTGCTATTATAGAGGATAAGAGAGTTTGTATTTTCTTTTAAAAGAAACAAGTAATTAAGGAAAGGGAAAAGATGCATCAAACTCTTTGCTGCCATAACGACATACGATGGGCCCCATTGGAACACAACTGCAGCTCAAAGATTATTGATGGCCATAATAATGGAGAAGTAACAAACTAAACATATGCGAACTCTAAAATCGAGCCGAAATTCCAACAATTATGCACGGGACAATCGTGAAATCGTGCTGTAGTCGACTGGGCGGCACCTGAATCTCACGTTTAGAGAAGCTATCTCCAAGTATTTCATTCGAGCTCTGCTTTTCCATTACTCAATACAAAAGTCATGCATAGTTTTTTTTTTGCAAGGCAAAGAAATTATATTAATCAAAGAAACAACAGTTAAAATGATTAAAAGAAACCAAGACAACGACATCACAATGCATGAGAGAATCCCAACAAGGTTGGCACCCACTCAAGCGACAATCATTTGCCACTTGGACCCAAAAGATTGATAAGACGTCAACCGAAAAAAGCTAAAGACACAGCAATACTACATCCATCCCTGATTCAGAAGATAAAAGAAGGAAGCCCAGAAACAAATGGGACATGATTAGGCTCCCTTCCATGATGTAGAACATTAGTAAGCAAGAGTAGAAAGAAGATCTCCTTTTTGAGTTAGACCTGGCATACTCCAAGGGGTATTAATCTACAATCATAGAAATGGCTTCAATTCAGACATCATTCCAAGCCAACAACTAAATACTCCAAAGCTTCCCATAGAAATCTGGAATATTAGGCATAGGTGCTACAATTCAGACATCTTTCAAGCAATCATCAAGATTTCCAAATCTTCCCATAACGTCAATATAGATCCCATCTTTAGCAGAAGAATGAGAGAAGCACCATACCATCAAAATAGAATAAAGAACTAAAGGGTGCAGCTCAAGACCTAAGAAAAATCTCAAAAAAACAGAGTAGCCAGCAAGCTTCCACTTTGATCTCACCCAATGTGTTAAAGTAATGCATCATTTAACCCAATTAGAATACATTATCTTTAACATCTCAGCAAAATTACAATAGAAGTTGTTACGGCTTGACTAGTACAACAGGTATGAGAAAGAAACGCACCGTTTTTTTTTATACCCAGAAACGTTGGAAGACAAACATGGGACCGTACGCAACTTAAATAAAAAAGACATTTGTATCGATACTAGATACGTTTGCCCGCGTCTGTAACCTCAACCTTTAGTTTGATGGGGTTGAATTGATCAACAAGACTTAAACAACCCTGTAAAGTATCACTGTTGAATACGGTATGGTCCTCTCCTCCACGAATGTACTTGACATGATAAGTTTTAGGCAGGAGATTGAAACTCTTTTTAATGAGCTTCTCTAACTCCTGAAACCGTCGTGGTTTCTTTATTTTAGTTAGGTCAAATAAATAACTTCCCCCATTGTAATCCACTCCTATGACAACTTTATCCTCATCCTGCATCCTTTCTTTTCCATGAAGACGTTGGGAGTCGGGTATGCTTTGCTGAAACTTGGACCATGGCTTACCAGTGAGATCTGTAATACGACGTTTCACTGTAGTCATGCTAGCTGCAAAAAAAGATCAGATTCATCCAAACAGGGGTGAGGTCAGGAATTTTGATTCGGGGGCTGAATTAACACATGTACTTCTATACTAAAAACTATTTCACTCTTATTATTACATACTATTTCCTTTTGTATGTAATACCTTACTTAAAGTGACATTGGTCTTTCTTTTAGTGATCAAAATACTCACACCCTTATATTTGATCTTGCCTTATAAGAAAATTAAGAGAAATTCTTAAGGTGCAAGGTAACCATTTTAAAATTGAAATCAATCTTAATCTTAACGCGATTTTAAATAACAAACCTCTTCACATCAATGCTATTGTAGAGTATCACTTTCTTACTTCTGAAATTGCACACTTACCACCAAGTTTTTCTGCAGCAGCCTCTAATGTGTAGTCTTTGCATTCCAACAATTCCTCCATGGTAAGTATTTTCTTAGCTCGTCCTCCTGATTTTTTGCGTTTATGGGAATCCGCTGGTTGTAAATAAAAAAGGTCATGAAATTTATATATACACATATGTATGTATATTTATAACTATAAGAAGCCAAACGCAAATTCAAAGTTAAAATGGAGAGAGAGAGAGAGAGAGAGAGAGAGAGAGAGAGAGAGGACTCACTAGAAGAGGAAGACTCGCCAGGACTGGAAAGCTGATTGGGTCCGATTAAATCCGGGAGATATAAATCATCTATTCATTAAAATGAGTACAAAAATGTCAAACGCAAACTCAAAGGTAAATTAACCATAAAAATCGTGCACACACATTTGTAACAAGCTAGAATCATCAAGTAATACAGTAAAAAAAACCGTGACAAATGAAACGAAAAACTGAGCACTCAAGTTCCCAAACAAACATTTTTTTATATATCTTAACTCTCTCATCTATACTACTACTTTTAAATGTACGAAATCCATTATTTAACAATTGGGCCGCATTATAATTGTGGTGGTGCCTTTGATTATTGATCGGCAACTATAGTAACGTTCTGTCCCTTCACAATGAATGCTACTGCATCCATTTTAAAGGGAGACGAGCACTTTGGTGGTGTCCTCAAATTTTTAGATTATGTAGACTTTTCATCCTTCTACTCAAATTTATACTCCTATCTTTGTTTGTTTTTAATTTACTTTTGTGAATTGATAACCGTTCATGTTGGCAATTAATGGTCCATATTTTAAAGAAACTCTTTCGGAAGAGAGTTAATCCGGACTATATTAAAAACGCTTTCGGATGGTTGAGATGGGGGTGCACGGTGCTACCCATTAAAACATCTTACAGGTTGCATTTCACTTCCATTTCTTACATGTTGACAGTTCGCATAAGCCCTTAAATATTAATACAGACTGGGGCACACACGATGTGTGCGGAAGTCGAATTTTGATTAAAAAAACCAAATTTGACACACATGACATGAAAAATTATCAAAAATCAACTTGGAGAAATACAGCTTGAAAATTTATTAAATATCGACTTGCACACGTATCGCGTTTGCCCCACTTCTAGTTTGTTTAAAGAACATTGACGGTATTTTGTAGTTTTTTTTTTTTTAAAAAAATACCTGGTCTTTTGTATGTTCACTCCCGCCAAATTGTTTCCTGTCACAAGGAAAAGGTCGTTATTGATTTATTGGTTAGTTTTGCGTCAAGTTTTCATAGTTTATTGATTTATCACGACGAGACGAATCCAAAAAGTATAAAATTATGGTCAAAACTAATAAGTATTTTTTTTAATAAAGCCGAAAATAAACCAATTTATTGGATTAATTTTGGCTTTATTAAAAAAATTAGTTTCGACTATAACTTTATACTTTTTGGATTCATCTCGTCAAGACAAATCAATAAACTATGAAAACTTGACGCAAAACTAATAAATGTAATTTTTTTTTGAATAAAGACAAAACAAAAAACAAAAAAAATCATTTTTTCTTTTTTGCCAAAAGGTTTCGGGACTTCGTTGTCTAAAGCAACTGAATATAAAGTCATAAAATGAACAAAAATGATAGGTACACTCACTGGGAGCCACTCCCAGCCACACCCTCTCTCACATGGGGTGTGGGGCCCAGATTTGGGGACCACACCCCATGTGAGAGAGGGTGTGGCTGAGAGTGGCTCTCAGGGAGTGTATGTATCGCCGTTCTAAAAGGAAGGAGGGGGCATGGACGTCCCTCAAGATGCTCCATGGATTGTTAGGAAAGTGTTAGGTCTAAGGCCCCGATTGGATGAAGGATTATTTTCAGGGGGATAAGTTTTGGAGGGGGGATAAGATAAGAAGGGGTATAATTTTTGGAGGGTTGGCCCACATTTATGGAAGGGGGATAAAGAAGTAGATGGTTTGGATGAAGGATTAAACGGAGGGATAACTTTTGACTTGGTTTGGATGCACAAAAAATAAGAGGGGGTGAATGATGTCAAAAACTGTTGAATGACTCCTTTGCCCTCTGTTTTTTTTTAAAGAAAAAATCAATTTTTTTTTTTTTGAAAATTAAGAGACAACAAATATGTTAATTAATGGATGAATTAGTAAATAGTTAGAGGGGGCTAGTGCAATTTTCACCTATATGTTACCTTCCCAGGAGTAAAATTTGTTTTGTTTTTGCTTTCTTTTTCTCACGTCTGTTTCTCTCTCTCTCCCCCTTTCCCAACTCCAAACCCAATTCATACCTTCAAACCCAAAATCAAAGGTCATAACGTGAGATTCGATCTAAGAGCCAGAAGGGAAGATTGTTCTACTCGGCAAGAGCTTCAAATCCATGCGAACAAAACCACCATCGGAGCACCTACGATTTTCGTCCTTCCAAGAAAGGGGTCTGAGATTTTCATCCTTCTTACACCGACGGTCTGTGATGATTTTCGTCCTTTCAGGATCGATGGTGTGTGATGATTTTTTTGTTGATTGAAGATTTTTTTTTTTTTTTTTGGCTATACAAGAACTTGTATTTTTTTTTTTATGATGATTGTTTTTGTTGATGAACAATTGTTAACATATTTGTTGATTGAACATATTTTTTCTGTTGATGATGATTTTCGTCCTTCTAACATTTTTTTTTTGTTGACTGAACAATTGTTTTTGTTGATGATGATTTTCTGTTTTCTATTGATAATGAGTTGGGGGAGGGGATAAGGAGGGGTGTTGTGGTAAAAAAACTCCCCCTCTACTCCCGGATAATTTTTGGGGAGGGTGAGGGCAGCCCAAAAATTATCCGGGAGAGGCACCTCCATGGGGTAAAGCTTAGAGGGGGTGAAAGGTTATCAGGGAGGAAGAATTGTGTTGCCAAACGGGGTAATAAGGTGGGGCCCTCCTCTTAAGAGGGGGTCAAATGTTATCCGGGGGAGATATCCCCCATCCAAGCGACCCCTAAGGGATATAGGCCAATCCTTGATTCTCTACTGAATTGGGAATGGTCAATCGACTTCTTTGTGCATGGTTTGATAACTGGCATCCTCTTGGCCCTCTATACAAAAGGTTTGGAGACGAGGTGGCTTATAAATTTATAATGATGGGAGATCCCTACAAGCTAAAGTATCCTCCATCATTCACAACGTGCAGTGGAGATGGCAAAGGAATATAATTGTTGAGACCCCTACTACCTTAATTCCCGTATGTGATATTGTACATCTTGAAGTTTAAAATTAAAATAGATAGAGACAAGAGATATGGGAGTACTCCATAATATAACAAAAGTCATGCCATTACAGTTAAAGTTTTAAAAATGAAAACTCGTCCGTGTAAAAGTTAACTCTCCAATGTAAGAGTCTTTGCCGATCAAAAAATAAATAAATGTAAGTCTTTAAAATGTGAAAAATCTTGCGTGCAAGAAACTCTTCCATGCAAGAATTTTGCATTATTGTCAGCTCTGACAATAAAAAATTCTTGCGTGCAAAAAAGTTAACTCTACTTAGCTAGTAAGGGTTTTGAAGCTTTTTGCACCATTTGACACATTTAGGCCTTTTTTTTTTCTAGCTCATGCTCGATTTTTGCCCCATGTGGACTATGATATTTTTTTTTTTTTTGCACATGGAGATTTGTGCTTTGGCAAAAAAGCAAAAAATAGTTTTTTGGTTTTTTCGTTTTGCCTTTATTCATATTGTTTTTTTCACATTTGTTAATTTTGCGTCAATTTTTCGTGGTTTATGGAGACAAATCCAAAAAATAAAAATAAAATTATAGTAGAAACTAATTTTTCTTTGAATAAAGCCAAAATTAAACCAATAAATTGGTTTTATTTTGGTTTATTTTTGGCTTTATTAAAAAAAAATAGTCTTGACCATAATTTTATATTTTTTGGATTTGTCTCGTCGAGATGAATTAATAAATCACGAAAACTTGACGCAAAACTAACAAATGCAAAAAAAAAAAATAAAATGAGTAAAGACAAAACGACAAAAATAAAAAAACCACTTTTTTGCTTTTTTGCCAAAGCACCCCGGATCCAAAAGACTTCAATTCCCTTTTTTATCCTTGCACAAATGCGTTTCTTTATACATCAAAACAAAGTTGTGTTTCTTTTCATCGACGAGTTTCCTAAATGAATGATTCCAATCATTTTTTCGGATCTAGATTGAATGCAAAAAAATTAGAAATTGAAGTGGACTGGATAATAGCTCAAATGGAGGGGAAATTAGTCCGTAAAGAGTGCAATAAAAAAAAAGACAATTTAAAATATAAAAAGGGACCCTATCTAATCTAACACACATCTAAATTATTGAAATAGAGCAATCCTTCTCTCTTTAACTAACACATACTAAACACAAAAAAATGAGTTCACCTTTGTCATTTTTTTTCCATATGTTCATCTAAATTTGAAGAGTCGAATGGAGATGCTCTAACTAGTCGGAAGAGGAGAGGAAAAAGAAAACGGGGACTATAAGTCCAATTATTAAACCTAAAAAGAGGAAGAGAGAAATGGAAGACTCACCGTAAAAGGAAGACAAATGTTGACCGTCCGGGGATGTCCACTTGTCTATGTCTATACATGTTCAAGAAATAGAGTTTAATAGTTGGATCAACCATTGAATTTTTTCTACTTTTCTATCGGAGAGATTATTCAATGCTCATGTGCATCACAAGGCGGTGCTCAAATTGGTTTTCCACCACCTATTGTAGCAAGGTATATGCTTTGTTGTGAACTCACTACAATGAGTAGTGAAATGGGACTAGGCCGTGACGGCGGCCCTAAGAGCATTGAATAAGCTTTCAATTTTTTTTGTAGAATGGGAAAAAAAAAGATACTGTAGTTGAAGATTTAAACAATTTTTTGTTTTTCTTCTTTTTTTTTTTTTTTTGGTTGTCACACGAACGCGATTCTTTTTTATATCGACCAAAGTTAGATCAAACTAATTTTTGGATAGGATATTTTTGTAATTGAATTCTTCAAAATAAACAATGGAAGATAGTTGGGAGCTTACCGAAAATCAATTGAGAATTAGGGCCTCCCAGGAAAAAACTGTTGTCATTACCGACATGCACATTCTGGCCGGCCATTTTAGGAGTATTTTACAATTGGATTGATTTGAAGGGTTCACATATGGCCAACTGGTCTTATCATATTTTATACAGAGAGAGAATTCAACCAAAACGGCTCAAAACACACAAAAAGGATCAGTTCATAATAACAAGAGGTCAAAACTTCAAAAAGGATCAGTTCAGAAATAATGGTCCCACAATGAGCTCAAAACTCCCAAAAAATATCACATAAAAAATAAACGTGATAGAGTGGAAAAGAAGGTTCAACCTCCACCGCAAATCACGTTCAAAAAGTAAATCTCCACTAGCACTACTGAAAATGACAGGTAAGCGAAATATAGGGGTAGGCCCATTTGGTCGAGAAGAATTTGGGTAAGGAGAGCATACCACGGTGTATCCGGGCTGTCCAATATTGCAACCGATGGTTTGAATTAAAAGTGCCTTCCTGATTTAAAAAAGAAAAACAAAAAGTGTGTTTCACCCCGGACAATTGAATGCATTTTTGGACGGTCTAGATGCACTGCATGGTACCACGTCACTTGTACTCTATTTCCACCCAAGTTTTTCTCCTTTTGGTCAGATCAAAAATAACTTCATCACAACTGTTCAAATCATTCAAAAAGGGCAGAATAAAAGAATGCCAATAATACTAGGGGTACAAATCAGGGGGACCCATATTGCTCACGACAAAGTCAGTCTGTGGACTCAATTGATTGATAGTTGGCCAATGGAGAATTTCTACGTTTTGTTCGGTTGAGTTTCCAAACATAGTTTTCAAAAAACCTTGTTTGAAAACCTATGAAATCAACCTTGAGCTTGTAGGTCCCACCATATTTATTCTACTCTCTCTCTCTTCCAAGTCATTTTCTCTCCACATAATTGCTGGAACTCTCTTCCACTGCTCACCATTTTCCCAGTGTAGACCAAACAACCTTTTAAACTTTCTTTTACTTTTCTCTCTCTGTCATGTACTTTTTCTTGACTTTTAAAAGTAATTTTGGGAAACCATTTGGAAACCGAACGGGTTTTCACAGAATAAGTCCTCAAAAACGGGTTTGGAAAACCAAACCAGGCTCTTCTTCCAAGGTTCTCATTTGCGGAAAGACCAAAGGCCAGCCTTTGAATATAGAAATGCTTGAAAAACGTGTTGAGATGAATCATGTAGCAACAATTATCCATTTTTCTCCTTTTTTCCCTAGGCCCCTGATGCTCGTTCCCTGTTGTGCACCTAGTGCGTTGCACCGTGTAGCGCACATCCAGCCGTTCATCTCGAAAATCAATGGTCTGAATACGCTGAAATTTTCTACCTAGTAAAAATGAATTTTCACCGGTAAGAAAGTGTCTGTGTATCCAGACCATTAAAAACACTTTTGGATGGTTGTGATACTGCGCTGCACCGTGCAGCGCAATAGGTGCACAACAGGCCCCCGTTTTCGTTGCGTGATACGAACTTCATAGGAACCTGAGAGAAATTTAACATGCCTTACAAAATAAAAAGTTCCGGCAATCTACAAGGGGAGCGAGTACGACTACATTATACAGGGTTTGTTAAGCATAAGAAAGAGTGAAATTCACACGAAATTTACTTGATCTCATTAACACTCTCTATAATTGTCGAAGTAAGTTAACAATAAGTTAATGCAAGACGCGAGATTTTATTAACAATAAGTCAGGAGTTGGGTTAGTCACTATATGCTTTGGTTGGTTGACTCCTTTTTATCCATTTGTTATTTCCCTTTTCGGTTCTTCGCATTTTGCCTTGGCCCTTTTAATCTTTGTAATGTGTTTTCAAAGATTAATAAAATCTTTTTTCGCCATGTAAAAAAAAAAAGACGCGAGATTTAGAAGAGAAGTCGGATGAGAGGACGAGGACCCAAGGATCAGGATCGCGAGCGGACTTTGGTTACAAAGAGAAGCCCTCTGGCGTCGAGAAGCATGGAACGGAAGAAGGGAGGAAGTTCTCCAACAATAGGAGCCTAGGAGGCAAATTAATCAACAGAAGGATGGAACACAAGGCGATACAGTCAC
The DNA here is from genome assembly GCA_020921065.1 of Vaccinium darrowii. Classification (NCBI taxonomy): domain Eukaryota; kingdom Viridiplantae; phylum Streptophyta; class Magnoliopsida; order Ericales; family Ericaceae; genus Vaccinium; species Vaccinium darrowii. The sequence continues at coordinate 43,046,654 of CM037160.1, read as the reverse complement.
CTTATTTGGCTTTACCAGGTATTTGCAGGGATGGGACAGCTGGTTCTAACTTTCTTACAATCAAAGGTATTAATTGATGCAAATTCAGTTACAAATTTTATGTTATTTTGTATTAATAGTTATGTCTGTTCTTTTATAAAATTCAAATGGAAGGATAGAGTGTGAGGGTAAAGAAAAATACTAATGAGCGGGTAACCCATGAGATTTTGGGGCTCTTGGACACCGGGTGATTGGGAAAGTTTGTATAACTTCAGGGCTTGGATATTAGTTTCGGGTTGAGTATCTTTAGTATCACAATGTTGTAATCTCTCTAGTGTTCATATAATGGAGTGTCTCTCTCCCGTGGACTAGGCCGGTTTTGGACCAAACCATGTAAATTTCTCCTGTCACTCTTGTTTGTTTGTTTTTTTTTTTTGGGGGTGGGGGTGGGGGGAGGGGGGTTGGTAAATCAGCTTGAAATAAAAAGAGGCTAAACGAATGTACAGCCTACAAAGGACATAGCCCAGGAGGACAAAGAAAAAAGAAAAAGAAAGGAAAAAAGGTGTGAAGACGCTGACACAATCCGTCGGGAGGGATAATAGGGGAGGGATGGCCAGGATAGCTACAACGGGAATCACTCTTGTTTTCCCTTTGTGATAATACTTGTTTGGTATTGGATCTCAATACGTGTGTGTTGTGGGTATCACCAAACTTCCGCAAAAATCCAAATTTGCTGGGATTTTAGAGGAAGCACACCAAAGCTAACATTCGATAAGAAAATAATTCACATTGACAACAAATAAAATGACGATGACAAAGAACACGAAAGAGGAAAACACAAGAATTTCAAAGAAAAAAAAATCGAGCTTGGCTCTGATACCAATTTGTTGCGATTTTAAATCGTATGGATTCAAATACAACTTCTCTTAAAACAAATGGTGCCCTCCAATGCCCATATATTCTTGTGGGTTAATAGCGATAGTAGCTAGTAAAGTGATAAGATTGGTCATTCGCAATTTGGTACAAGTATTCTAATTTCTATGCGCCGAATCAGTTCTGGAAAATAATTCTGCCAACAGTTTTTTGGTGCCATTAACAAGTCCAACCATGTTATATAGTACAAGCGAATTATCCGTGCGCACTTACAAACATAATTTAGGCCTTGTTTCCCATAATAATTTATGGGAAATCCCATAAAATCATACCAGTGTCTTGCTAGTACATATTTAAACTATAGATTAGCGTCAAACCACTCGTACAAACTTCTAGCTACGGTAATGCAAGCACGAAAATGAGCAGTTAGATACATTTATCAGTCCCAGAAGCATGGGGTCTTTTGTCGATGCTCTTTTTCTCAATCTCATCTTTCAATAAATATAAACAAGCAGAAACTCAAAGGCTACATACTTCAGCAAGCAACACCACAACACTATGTGTTGATAGGCTAATACTCCTATCAATTACGCGCGTGGGTGAATGGCTTCACTGGCTCAAGCCGCACCTCAATTGAATTTTTACCCTGATATCTAGAATTCTTCATACAAGTCTTCATCGTTGACCATTAAAATTGGCTCACCGTCCTTATCTTCGTATATGATATCATAAGTTTCAGCCTCTAGGCAGCTTCTTAGCGACTTGCTGCTGCAATTCTACTAGTTTCGACGAAATATGCAGCTGAAACTTTATTGTATAACTTACCGTCACCGTGTCCTCTTTCGTTGCTTGGAATGCTGTATCATGTAGTTTAGTGTGCACAACACTAGTCGATCGAAAGTTGATTAGAAGGCATATTAGAAGTCGATTGTGAGATTCCTTCCTGATGTTCACCATGGGAGGGCCAAGGGGAACCAAACTTGTTTAGTTGCGAGGTGGCCACCGACGGATACCATAATCCCTACAGATTCGCTTCAATGTAGCTGAGCAAACTGCAAAAAAGAAAATTCATTTAGAGAAATCACTTTATGCTCTCTACTGCAAGCTAAGCAACAATCAGGACCACAATGCAACGCTATATTTAACTTCCCCAAAGTGTACTCTTACCTTTGAGTTTTCTTGCAGCATCGTCAAGTCTCATGTCCGAATATTGAAGGACAACCTCTCGAGGAATTTCAATTTTAACTCCAGTTTTACCCTTTTTCCTTTCTTGTCTTATGATGCTGTCTGAAAGAGCAACGTCCAAGTTGCTGCATTCGATACCAATGAAACTCCTTCCATTATTTACTGCATCCATTGATGGCTGACCCAGATCTGGCGGTCTCATAGCTCGTCCTCCATTCTGCAAGGGTTCAAGAACACGTATCTGATTACACAATTCATATAAAATTTAGGGATAACATTATTGCTCATTTTACTTAGTTCTAACAAAACGAAATTTGACTTATCAGAAATGAATGAGTGACTTACTTGTTGATATGGCCAAATTGGAATCAAGTATAGTTAGTATATTAGTATATTGTCACCCTATAAAATTTACATTTTTTGTATGCAAGTTTGCAAGAGTAATATATTCATATGCAATATCCATAAACAACAACAACGTCAAAATTCCAGATAACAACTAAGTCTTGCATAAGACAAAAAAAAAAAAAAAAATTGGACCATTACAGAAATCAGAATATCAGATATCAATTCATTGTGTCATCCAATTTCGAAAAGCACCCCAGTTCAAAGGAAGCTGAACCTGCGCTTGAATAATGTCTCAGAACCTGAATTCAAGTTAAATGATACGGGTGACATGGACTGAAAGACACCAACCTTGTATTTGCTGCGAGGAGGCCACCGGTAGATACCATATTTCCTACAGACACGCTGCAATGTCGATTCACTGACTGCAACAAAGGAATTAAGATAACACAAACTACTTTATGTTCTCTATTGGCAAAAACTCAACAACTTCTCTATCAGACGAACAAAATCATCATCATCAATACTGCAAAAAAGAAACGCTAAGTACGGTCTAATTTTTTGAGAGGGTACTAGTATTACCTTTGAGTTTCGATGCAGCATCCCTACGGCTCAACACCGACAATCGTAGGACATCGTCGTAAGAAATGTCAAAGCTAACTCCTTTTTTTTTTTGCGTTTCCTTTCTTGTGTCTTTGTTGTGCTGCCTTCTGAACTTGTAGCAACAGTACTGGTGTTTGAATCAACACTACTAACATCCGGTCCATCTTTAAACGCATCAACTGTTGTCTGATCCAGAGAATCTCCCGTAGAATCAAGTTCGCCTATAATTGGTTAAAAAAAACCTGTCAAAACCCACTTCACCTACTTCCCCCCTTCAACACAAACCTAAATCAAATTGAGTTTTGCTTCAAATTTATGACCAAACTCATAGACACACAATTTAACAGGCCCTTTGGATGGTGAGAGAAGAAAGGATAAGAAAGGGGAGGGATATCCCTTACTAATGTGAAAAGAAAAGAAAGGGGAGGAGTTCTTTTGCCTCATCCAAACAACCGTGAGAAATCATTCTCTCTCCCTCCCATTTCAGTCATCTTTCTCATCTCCGGTGACTCTTCAGTGACCTCAAAACTGAGTTTTGATCACAGATCCCGCTTCTCCTCGACGAGACGAAGACAACGGTGAAAGTACGACGACAATCCAATGACGGGTGGACTGCACGTGCCGCCGGCATTCCGTTTCTCACCAAATCTCGCCACTTTTGGTGAGAAACGAAAAGGGGGTAAGGGGTTCTGGATTCTCACCATTTCTCCTTCTCTCCCACCACTTTTATCCAAACAAGGGAGGGATTGACTCCCCTTTCTTCTCCTTTCTTTTCTCTCCTTCCCCCTCGATCAAAGGAGCTGTAAAAAGCTATTCTCTGTAAAAAGCTATTCTCTTTCTTTCCAATTCAGAACTATAGACGGTCATCCTTAAAGCATTAACTAAAATTATCCTCGGTATTCAAATTTCCCAAATCATAAAATCAGATAAATCTTTGATTTGCTACAATCAAAGATATTTTCAAAAATCAAATGGCATCCTCATTTGCTAAAATCAACAGTTGATTTTAACAAATGTTGATTTTATCATCCGCGAGAACCCACGGTGAATCAGCTTACCGCCAAGACTCTTTGCAGCATATTCACGTCTACGTCCAAACTGTTGTTGGGGATCCTCTAAAGTAAGCAGACTTTCATGCTCTAAATGAGAAATGGATGGCCAGCTATGATCTGCCCTGACATCGTGTGCTACATTTATGGTAGAATCAGGTTCCATTAATAACGATTCTTCTGGTGAATCAAGGGACAAAATATCTCCAGCACTCGATACCTATATTCGTTATGCAAATATTCAAATCTCCACAAACAACAACTGCGTCGAAATTCCTGATAATTACTGAGTCTAGCATAAGACTAAAAAAAGATTGGACCATTACAGACATCAGATTTCAATTCATCGAGCACCCCAGTTCAAACGAAGCTGAACCTGTGCTTGAATAATGTCTTAGAACCTGAATTCAAGTTAAATGATACGTGTGACATGGACTGAAAGACACCAACCTTGTCCATGCCGCGAGGAGGCCACCGGTGGATACCATATTTCCTACAGACACGCTTCAATGTTGATTCGCTGACTGCAACAGAGGAATTCAGATAACACAAACCATTTTATGTTCTCTATTGGCAAAAACTCAACAACTTCTCTATCATCATCAATACTGCAAAAAAGCAAAACTAGTACTAGTATTACCTTTGAGTTTCGATGCAGCTTCCCTACGGCTCAACTCCGAGAATTGTCGGACATCGTCCAAAGAAATGTCAGAGCTAACTTCAGTTTTTTTGCGTTTTCTTTCTTGTGTCCTTGTTGTTCTGCCTTCTGAACTTGTAGCAATAGTGGTGTTTGAATCAACATCCGGTCCATCTTTAGGCGCATCAACTGATGGCTGATCCAGAGAATCAACATCCGGTCCATCTTTAGGCGCAGAATCGGGTTTGCCTAAAATTTGTTTAAAAAAAACCTGTCAAAACCTACTTCACCTACTTTCCTCCTTCAACAAACTCATAGACACTCATACTTTAAAAAGCTGTTCTCTTCCTTTCAAATTATGCTCGGTATTCAAATATCCCAAATCATAAAATCAGATAAATCTTTGATTTGCTACAATCGAAGATTTTTTCAAAAATCAAATGGCATCCTCATTTGCTAAAATCGACAGTTGATTTCAGCAAATTTTAATTTTATCATTCGGGAAACTCATGTCAAAAGACTGAGTTTTTTTGCTCAAATTTTTACTCGGATTTGAGTAAAAATCTGAGTAGAAGCTTCATTTGGTATAACGTACTCCAATGGGGTAATTCCCAAATTAATATTTCGAATTGGGTTTTGCTAAAGAAGCGAGTTTCATATCAAATGAGTGATATTTTTAACGAAATAAGAAAAGAGATTCCATAGGGAGAGAGAGAGAGAGAGAGGGGGATGGAATAAGTTCGCACCCAATCCGTCGTCGTCCTCCAAAAAAAACCGCCAAATATCCGGGTCGATGGGAGTCTCCAAAACACGGCGTATATAATCGTCTTCATCACCACCTGAACCTATCACTTGTTGATTTGCTCCCTCCATTTTCTCAGTATCATACGAGATAATGGACCTTCTGGGAGGTCAAGGGTGATGACCCTCCTGACCTTTCTTGTGCTGGTCGGTTTTCAGATCCATCCATACAAAAGTTGTTTACAAGAAACTTATGAGGATCTGAACCCACCCTCTAGGGGTCAAGAGTCAACAGTTCATAGCTTTTCTAGAGCTGGTGGGGTTTTAAGATCCATAAAATTTCACCACACCCACTAAATTGTAATGAAACCACTCTCATTCCCCTGCACTCCTACAATTCAAAATTAGGCCGCATTTCCCCACTTTACAAAAATAGTAACACTTTCAATTTCTTTATTTTTTTTTAGCATACTATATGATCAACAAAAATATGACATTGGAAAAAATATGACATTAACAGAAAAATGGTTATAAATGGAAAGTTTGCCCATTCTTTTACTTCCCAAACTTCCCATTGTTACCCCAAATTTTTTTTGGCTAATGCACCCATCATCTGTTTCCACACACACACACAAACTCTCTCTAGTCCTCCCTCACATATACACACAAAAATGACATTTTTCTCTCCCAAAACTTAAACCTAAAAACTCCATGGAACCACGGGCGCGGGGTTGCTGCTGCGCACAATCAATGTCCCACAAGTGTTTTTAACGGTTCGGATTGAAAACAAATTGTTCGCGCGAACAATTCTTCTCTTTTATTTGAAATCTAGGCCGTTCATCCAAGCAACGGATGACCCGGATTGCGCGCAACAGCTGCTGTGCAGAAGCTGCACAACAGTAACCCCATGTCCACCACTCTATCACCGATTGTCATTCCCTACTTCTACAATCTCTTTATCTACGTGCCACAGTGGTCCCATGATATTACATTTAGCAAAGTCATGTATGGCCAACCAATCATATTATCAAATGCCAAATTTATGGTCTCTAAACCACCACCAATTACGAACCAAAATCGATGTCTCCAAATCTTTAAATTACATCATCTCCTTGTGCAATTGTGCCACTAAAATATGGTTATCTTTTGGTTTGCTAGTTTAATGAATCCAAATGTTGTATCGATTTTGATGATTATTGGTGTAGTGTGGATGCGGGATTGATGGTGGCTTATCTATTGTTGACGGGTAGTGGTAGATGGGTATGCTACATTTCAGCTTGTAGAACAAGTAAATGAATATTTATTAGTGTTCTAGAGTTTTGGATTCATACATATAGAGCATTTTACATGCGATCGATGGGATATGCTAAATATTTCAAACATATGTAAAAGTGTATATATAAACTTTTAATAGAGAGAGGTGTGATTGAGAATAAAATATATAAACTAAGAGGTTATTTAATTGCACAAAAAAAAAAAAAAAAGAATGGGCAAACTTTTTCCATTCTGGACCTGAAATAAGGTATTATTGTGATTTTCTAGAGTAAGGGTGCTAGTCTGATTGCATAGAATTGAGGGATGTTAACGGAATTTACCCAATGTGTGTGGGTATATATGCAAGAGGATTTGAACCCAGGGTGTTTAAAAAAAAAGAGAAGGTAACGGTGAATTTATTCATCGAGATCTTTCTGAATCCAAAGGGTTCATCAAGGAAAAATCAGCCAATCGCGAAAGGTGAGCCTTGACTTTTGCTCCCATGGAATCCAATGAAATGATTTTATTATTATCCATCTCTTTCACTATTTAACACAAGCACGGGCCATTTTTGGATTAAGCTGATTTTTTTTGGATAACTTAAAAATTAAAGTCTATAAAAGAAAAAATATGATCACGAAAGTGGAGATCAATTTGAACTTCATGCAGAATGGATAATGTTCACGTATTTTTTGGTGGATAAATAAATCGCATCTCGAGAACCCTAAGGTTTATATATCTTTGTGCCGCCAAAGTAAAATGAATTGTTAAACGGGTGATCCCAACAAGTCATTAAAATACATAGTAAGAATAATAGTCATATCATAACCTAATTAAAACAATATAACACTTTGTACCAACTAGGCATAACATAAATTTCAGGGTTATAATATTAGTATGACATTTAGTCATTTATCATATGGATGTGTAACAATTATCACGAAATGGGCATAACAAAAAATAAACAAACAAAACCAGTTCATCTATAAAATTTCTTTTGCCAATTAAGAAAAAAAAAGAGAGATCATTTTCTTGTCTATGAGCAAATAACATTTTTGATTGTGGTACGAGTGAGCAAACAACCAATGGTCCAATCCGACCCAAGGGTCCACGGTCGGATTCGAAGCTACAAATGGTCAGGAATAGGTGTTTAATTGTGGTAAAAGTTTTCAGTTTTCAAGTTAGTAAAAAATTTATCGGTCTAAAGCGACCCATGCTTTTTGTTTTTTCTGCCGAAAGGGTGAACCCTAATGCAGCGCCATTCACGGGCATCCACAAAGAAAAAGGTTTGCGTGGAACCCAGAGATCTACAAGATTTTTTGGGAAGATTTGCTCCTCGGTTAAGTTGTGCTTTTGTGGTCCAGCTGTGATGCCTCAAGGTGGTGTTGCCTCGGTTTTTCTGGGCCGTTGGATCTCCCTCTCTAATCCCAACTATTGATTGAGGCACCCCTCCTCTTTCCTCTCTCGCTCACGCTAGCCACTGGTCGGAAATTTTTTGAAAATCCTATATTTTCACCTCATTTTTTAATGTTACACATTAGACAATAGTTTAGTTAAAAGGGCAAAATTCAGAGTGGATTATGTAGAAACTGACGTAGTTTCATGAAACCCCAAAAGTAAGGTATTTCCCTCTCAAAGTTGGTGATCTGTTACTGGATTGACCAGTCAGCCTTATTTTGTAGTAAGTATTCACATATTTTTGTGGTAAATACTGCCTTAGTTTATGGTAAGTATTTGCTTATTTTGTTGCAAGTATTTAGAGTCTTCGTGATAAGTAAAGTACGATTTTTTTGAGGAAAAACCACAACATCACCTCGTTTTTGGCATTTCGCGTTACTTTTTGTGTGTGGTTTTGATTTAATGGCACATATTCATCTATTTTTTATGTAATGACTTAAATTTAGGGGGCATTGTTGTCCAATATCACATTGGGGCACCATGGAAAAGGTGCAAATATATGTGTGTGGTGGGAGGAAAGGAATAAAAGATACTCCTACTAACAAAGGAGAAAAGGTGCATTGGATCCTCATGGGTGAGTTGGAAGCACGTTTATTTACCCACCAATTTATTTAGTTGTCCTCTTGACGGGACAAGTTCATCCTCACTAAGTGAGAGTGAACGTTATCCTCATTCTAATTGCCTAGTGAAAAGGTGTAAGGTCCATCAAAAACTAATTCCATTATTATTAAAAAAAAAAAATTGATTCTGTAAACCCCATTTTTCGTTGTTTAGAATGAGGGTATTATGTTTACTCTCATTTATTGAGGGTGAACAAAATCACTCTGGGACACGTAGCTTGTCTTTGGATTTTTGAAATTACACCTTATCCTTTTGTACACGCAGCCCACGGCACGCGCACACTCTCTCTCTTTCTCTCTCACACACACATTATTGCCAGTGAGAAAATGAGAATTGCATTCAGTACATGAGTAGTACAAAGAAATATAAAAGTAAATGCTACCACATAAGTTTAATTCAATTACATTTATGCATTTTCAATATCCACATTTTGGATGAATTAGATTTTATCGCGCAGTGTTCACAGGACACTGTCCGAGGAAGCCCGACCACTCGGATCGGACCCAAAAAAAACCACTCCAACTTGCTTAGCCCATTTCGTTCCTCTTGAGAACCAAATAAAATTTCATGCCTTTATTCATGGCCCAAATCAAGCCCAAACCACTTCTACTAATATTATGCCTTGTTCCCTAGAAATGTGCATTTGTTAATTTAATAATTGAATCTGTAAATTTATTTCTTTGATTGTTGGCTTACAAATGGGAATGCTAGCCTGGACAATATGCCAAACATTTGGTGGGACTTAAATCCCCTGTGGCCGATTTTTTCTGTACCGATTTTTTTTTTTTTTTGCCTCTATTCCAATGCGTTTTCAACTATTTGGTACATGTTAATTTTTAGAACACTAAAATTTTCAAAAACAATTCAACGGCTCAAAAGCAGATGGGCACAGAGGAATACTTGATTTAAGTTGGAACTGAACTATGTTTGTGCATGTTATTTCTTCACCAAGAACCTTCTAAACCCAGAGGGAGAAAATTAAGAGAAAAATCAGTAAATTGCTCACCGAGAAGGTGGACTCCCATTCATTTTCTCTAGTAAAATGACTTTATTATCCTTCTCTTCTACCAAAATAATTACTACTATTTGATCAAATAGTTACATAAATGGGATTAAGCTGATTCTGTTAGGATTTTCTTTATAAATTAAGGTCTACAAAATGAACAGGTATGATCACGGAAGTAAAGCTCGATGTAAGTCTCACACAAAATGAATAATGCATATTATTTAACATCATTTGAGCGAAAGCTATGGACACAATAGAAAAGTAATACGTATCATTTAACATCATCTGAGTACATTCTCTTCAATTTCAACAAAGTTACAACAAAAGTTCTTATTACTTGCCTTGTACAACAACAGGTACGAGCAAGAAACACACCAGTATTTTTATTTTTATTTATTTTTGATCGGCAACACACCAGTATTTTTATTACACAGAAATATTGGAAGACAAACATGTGAACGTAGGCAACTTAAAATAAATAGGAAATTCTATAGATGCTAGATATGTTTGACCACGTCCTCAATCTTTAGTATGATGGGGGCACGACTTAAACAATACCGTAAACTTTTATCGCAAACTATGGAAAATTCATTATTGTACTTGATGTCGTAAGTTCCAACCTCAAGTTTCAAACTATCTTTTATGAGCTGCTGAAACTGTCCCAATTTCTCTGTCAAAGGCACATCGAATGGTATTTTTCTCGGTCCATATTCCACTACTACCTCCACCACATCCTGCATTCTTCCTTTTTTATGTACACGCGGGGAGACAGATTTGCTTTGTTGAAGCTTGGACCATGTCTCACCTGTGTGTTCTTTAAGACGACGTTTCACCGTACTACTGCTAACTGCAAAAAAAAAAAAAAAAAAAAAAAAGATTAATCAAGACAGAGGCAAGGCCAGAAATTCGATTTGGGAGGGCCAAACTAATACATATATACTTTTATTAAATAAAAATCACACTCTCATTACTACATACTATTTCTTTTCGTATGTAATTCCGTGCTTAAAATTAGATTGTCCTTTTTTAGTGTAACGATCCGCCCCCGCTTTGCACAATATTGTCCGCTTTGGCCGCCCAAGCTCTTTGGACTTCCCAGTAGGTCACCCATCCCAAGATTGCTCCAGGGTGAGCACGCTTAACTGTGAAGTACCGATGAGCTTTGACGCCCGCACGGCTTTAAAAGGCCTTGTGCAAGTTAAGGCATGATCTATTCTCTTATATCATAGAACTCCGTTGCATCCATGTGGGTCATGGGCTGTCACATTCTCCCCACCTTAGGATGCAACGTCCTCGTTGCATATTGGCCCAGCGACCTTCCCCCGGGAGGTATAGCACTTAGTTCTGCATAGCACTTTGTTCCCACTCCGGGATTCAAGAGGTGGCTCCTGCAGATTCTAGAGGTGGCTCCTACCTCGTAGTCCGGGGTTGTGCTCTGATACCAACTGTAACGATCCGCCCCCGCCTTGCACAATATTGTCCGCTTTGGCCGCCCAAGCTCTTTGGACTTCCCAGTAGGTCACCCATCCCAAGATTGCTCCAGGGTGAGCACGCTTAACTGTGAAGTACCGATGAGCTTTGACGCCCGCACGGCTTTAAAAGGCCTTGTGCAAGTTAAGGCATGATCTATTCTCTTATATCATAGAACTCCGTTGCATCCATGTGGGTCATGGGCTGTCACATTTAGTGACCAAAATAATCACGTACTTATATTTCGATTGTGTTTTGTAAAAACTTAAGAAATTTTTTTAAGGAAGAAGGTAAAAACAATTTCAATTTGAAGTCAATCTTAATCGTCTATGCGATTTTAAAGACCAATTTTTCCTGTTTAAGTATATAACTTAATAAAAATATACCAAATAATCATGTACGTATATTTTGAAAAAATGCCAAGGCTAGTAGGGGTTTTCGCAAAAATTTCTGAAACTTATTACAACAATTATATGGTCACTTACAAATAAATAAATAAATTAAAATAAAAAAATAATAAATAAAATAAAATAATATATATATACACCGGTGATCCAGTCATGGATCCCGGATTGAAGGAAAAATGGTGTTTTTGAGGTTTTAAAAATTGTTTTTGCATAATCTGAACCGTTTAATGTGTTTAAAACGTGTTTTAATGGTTCCCGCGAAAAATCATAAAAAAAAAACGACCGGGAAGGGCTTGATCCGAGCAGTTTTTCACAAAAATTGTACATATACAGTTTTATGAAAAATTGCTCTGATCAAGTCCTTCCCGATATTTTTTTTGATGATTTTTCGCGGGAACCCTTAAAAACACGTTTTAAACACATTGAACAGTTCGGATCGTGAAAATTTGATCCGGAACTATGAGTGTGTGTATATATATTGAACGTGTCAAGGATCCTGGAAATCCCGGATTGAAGCGTTTTGAAGCCCTTCCCGATATTTTTTTGACGATCCGAGCCGTCCAATGTGTTCAAAAGGTGTTTTCCAAGGCCCACGCGGGAAATTTTCAAAAAAAAAAATACCGGGAAGGGCTTGATCCACGCAATTTTTCGCAAAAACTGCATATTTACAAAATTGCGTGGATCAAGCCCTTCCCGGTATTTTTTTTTTGAAGATTTCCCGCGTGGACCTTGGAAAACACCTTTTGAACACATTGGACGGTTCGGATCATGAAAATTTGATCCGGAACTATGAGATCCGGACCCAAGGGTCCCGGACTAGAGAGTTCCTCTTTCTCTCTCTCTCTCTCTCTCTCTCTCTCTCTCTCTATATATATATATATATATATATATATATATATATATATATGTCGAGCATCGCTTTCTATGTTTTTAATTTATGAAATCGTCTACTTAGGGCTAGTCCAGTTGTGGAGTTAAAAATGTGGTGTTATCTGACACAAAAGTGTTAAAAGTTGGTGCCATTTTTGTGTGGTTATGACAAAAATGTTGTTAAAATAGTGAGTGTTGCAATGGTGTTGTTAGAGTGTTAATAAAACGTAAAAAAACAAAAAAAACAAAAATGTATGTGTATATATAGATGTAGGTGGGGCACTTGCCCTAACCTAACCCCCCCCCCCCCCCCCCCCCCCCCCCCCTCTCTCTCTGCTGAAAGCGGTTGATACATTTTCTCTCTCTCTCTCCCCTCTATTGAGGAGTTAACTGTGCCGGTCCAAATTATGAATGGGTGCAGGGCTGCACTATTTATGGCACAAATAATATTCATGCACTAACTACACCATTAGAACACAAAAAATGCAAAATATTAGCTAAATGTGCTTTTCTTACAATAGCAACTTTCCTGTAGATACCCTTACCTTGGAGTTTTTCTGCAGCAGCCTCTAATGTGTAGCCTTTGCATTCAAACAATCGCTCCATAGGAAGTACTTTCTTAGTTCGCCCTTCAAGTTTTTTCCTTTTTTGGGCATCCACTGATAGTAAACCATATGCTCACAAAATTTAGTATAAAAGATGCCAAACACATATTCAAAAGTAAACTGGAGAGAGGGAGGGAGGGAGGGAGAGAGAGAGAGAGAGAGAGAGATGTCAAACGCAAATTCAATTAGAAATTGGAGAGGCAGAGGGGTAACATCTATGCACATTCCACACACATTTGTAACTAACCAGAATATATAACAATTAACAAGTAATCAATACCATAAAAATGGTGACAAATGCACCGAAAACGGCCCAAACAAACAAACTGTCAACTGCATAATCATTAACCTTAAGATTGGCATCTAACAATCAATATACATAGCTTTAAGTACTTTTCTGCAGTACACTCTGCAGTACACACTTGTTCATAATTACACCGAAAAAAGTATGTAACAATTATACTGAAATTCTAACAGTAAATATTTTTCATGGTAAAAACACTCATTTTAACCTAAAAAAGTTATAACACAGGCCTAAATTAATACTGCACTAAACATTTTACGTACCTTAATTCTCTCATAAAACAAAAAAATTAAGAGCATTGACTCTTTAAATAATGTTTGTTAACAGGGTGATATATGACCAAAAAATGGTAAAGTGGAATCTAAAATTGTGTTAGGGGTAGAAGTGTTGAATGTGCCTGGCCGGCCAGAGCGCGGCACGACACGACACGACATGACACGACACGAAAATTAAGATGGGCTAGATTGGGATATCATTTTAGAGCCTACAACACGGCATGACACAGGCATGGGACACCGTCCAGGCACGGTTAAGGGCACAAAGTGAACATGATGCTTCTAAAATAAAAAATTAAGCACATCTTCATTTTACTCTTTAAAAAAAAAAAACTTTTTGATTTTAAGAAATGCAAATGATTATTGATAGTTGAGTAGATACTAACCTAATTTGGGATGTATTCAAACTAGAATGATGCATTTCTTATATTCAATTACATTAATTGTATAACAAAATTCAATTATCAATATTTTTGGAATTAAATGTGTAATTTTAATTGTAATTATTTGACATTTCTTTTTTCGAATTTCAAAAAAGAGATGACAATTTTTTAGAAGTATTGTTTAGCTTCACAAGGTTCGATTGTGTATGGGCATGGGAATAGGCACTGCATGGCATGGATTGTGGTGGGTTGTGGGTAAGGCCAGGCTAAGAATAATATTCTTAAATAGCAGGGCACGACACGACACAATTATCAAATGTGTCGGCACGAAGCACTGTAAGCACGGAAATAAATGGGTTTGGCCGACATAGCACGGTATGGTCAATTCGACACCTCCAGTTAGAGGTTTGTTAGGATAAAAGGAGGAATAAAAAATATGACAAATGTAATAATGATGTTATCCTACCAACTTGGAGGGTAACATTTGACACTTTACGGGCCTTTTTTCCTAGCTCAAATTTGGGTCAGATTCTAAAGCTTCCTTATCAGTGACTCCCTCCCAAAAAAAAACCTAAAAAGAAGATAGTTGGTTTTTGCTCACCGGAAAAATCAGTCGGAGAAGACACCGGTGAGCCTCCCTGGACATTATTCTTGCCATCACCGAAATGCAAAATCTCGCCGGCCATTTTATAACTCAAATTATCACTATGGAGGGCAAACTGGTAGTTGAAACTAGAGGGTGAATGAGCCATTTATAGGCCAGAAATATTGAACACAACAGCTCAACTTCAAAAGAATCCAGAAATAGTGGTCTTGACAAGAGCTCAAAACACACAAAAAGTATCAATTCAAAAGTAAACATCACAAATTACGTAGTAGAAACGAAGGTTCATGAATCGCTGTCCATGTTCAAAATGTATGTAATAAAATCTCTGCTGGTAAAGTAGGAAGGAAGTAGGAGGTAGGTTGGTTCCCGAAAGGTTCGTTTGGGTCAGTTCAAAAATGATTTCATCAAAAAATAAGAAATTAATAATAAATCTCTGTTCAATGATATTGCAAGGAAAGGTCAATGGAATTGTGGAGGAAGTTAGGTAGGTTACGCGCAGAAGAAGACTCTTTCGGGTCAGGTCAAATTTTGCAACTAGAAATGAGTTAGTATTATTTTGAAATACGAAAATAGAGCAATATATATATATATATATATATATATATATATATATATATATGGTGTATAGATTCGGACACAAATGTGTTCGAAATAATCATATATATGCACATGGATTCTTCACAGCAAAATGTGAGTCTACATGCATCGTACGACTCTAAACACAACTAAATATTTTCATCTGTGTCACGTCATTGATAAAAAAATATCATTTGAAAAAATTTATTTAATATTATATATACATGTATATGTATGTATTATATGTGTCGATAACAGTTATAAAAGGCATCATGTTGTGTAGTGGTAATTAGCTACACTCCCTCAGCCTATTTAGCATGGCGCGCCTAGCCCCATTTGTTTCCCCCTTCACCGCCTTCTACGGCGGCCACCGCTAATAGGCCCTTCTTCCCACCCCTTTACCCATCCGAACTCCATCTTCCGCCTCTCTCAACTCAGTTCTATCTCGATTTTCTCTCTGTCTGATCTTTTCTCACATGAACTGGGCAGGGCCGGCCCTAATGTTTGGGTTGCCCAAGCCCGAGTCCAAGTTTAGTTGCCCCTTACTATTAAGTCATGAAAAAAAAAAAATTATACAAGTAAAAAAAAAAAAAAAAAGTTACAAGGAAACCTCACTCTGTTTTATTATAAACATACTAAATGCGCACTCTTAGGCTTATTGCATTTTTTCGTTGCTAGATTTTTCTATTATGAGAAGGGGAAACACAGTGGTAAAGAAGCATATCCGTTGTGAACAAGATTACTTTGATTTGCTGTTTCTATGAATTTTCTTAAGGTAGCATGAGAAATTTTGGTATGGTTGTCAAGAAGAATCGTAACTCAGAGGAAAAAAATGTTACTAATATGAAAAAAAAAAAAAAAGGTGTTAAAAACATGCTTAACTATTTTGGGGTATAGCATATAGCCGTACACCCCTATTTGCAGCTTGAACAAAAAAAAAATGCTTAATTGCCATCATAAAAATACATAACGAATGAACCAAACAATAAGCGCACCACATACCAAAAAAAACTCTCTGTGCATGAAGCAAAATGAGGAGTTGAAAATGCATGAGTTCAGCTCTATATATAACCTATCCAAAAACAGCAGAAATTGAACTAGGCATGGAATATCCTTCATGGGCGGCTAGCTTGTTGAAAGCTCATCCACCTTCCGGCTAAAAGGAGTAAAAAAATGTAATCCTCCCGTAGGAGCTCTCGTGACTTGAACTCGTGACAGAAGGGCGGAGAGTGAGTCGTTTAACTTAAATATTTATTACATACTTAGGATTTTTTTTTCTTTTTTTGGTTGCCCCACGGAGGTTGGGTTGCCCAAGCCCCGGGTCTTGCTGGGCTTACCCCAAAGCCGGCTCTGGAACTGGGTCCCTGGTTTCCATTTCACTATCTGGTATCCATCTTTCACAAGATCTACTGGAAGCTATTCTCTCATCACGTTTGCAAAGGTCAGTCCCGGGATTCCATACTCTTTTCCTATTGTACCGTCGCCGGTAACCTCGATCTGCTTCTAGTCCTGTTTTTTCTTGATGTTTGGTTTGCTTATTTTTGGTTGATCTGGCGGATTATTACAGGGTTTTACTTGCGGTTTGAGGCTGCCTCTTTGTTGTGTTGATATCTCTGTTATGATGTTTGTTTGAGGCTATGGACGGTTGAATTCCCGTTATCAAAAATCATAGCAGAAAAGAGGGAGATGGGGGTCGAAAGACCAACATTTGGTTTACTCTATTTGTTGGAAATCTTCCCGAGGAAATGGATGCATCAAATTTTCACTGGAGCAAGAGAGGTCAAAGATACCTACGTTCCAAAAAAAAGATCAGTATTTCAAAATCAAAAGTTTGGTTTTGTTAGATACAATACCCAAGAAGAAGGATTTAGGGCGATAAAGATGTGGAATGCAGCAATTATCAGAGATCACAAAAGGTAGTCAAAGTTTGCTAGGTTTTCTGAGGCACAAGAGTATCATCCAAATTCTCAGTCACAGTACCAAATCAAAGGAAAGAAGGTGATACAAAATCATCAGCAAAATAATACTTTTGGGAAAGCAATACACCTTCGCCAATCAGAGTCTAGTAAGCAAGGTGAGGATCGACAAGAGATGGAATACAGAGTGGTGAATAAAAGATCATTTGCACAAGTTCTTAAGGGTGGTGGGGAACAAGTGTTTCAAAGCATTCAGGTGTTTACCAGTGGAAATGGGCGGTTCTTTGGAAGCGCCGTAGCCAAAATTCGTCAATTAATGTCAGCAGAGGATCTGGTTGGGGGTTTCAAATTAGAAGATGTACATAATGTTAAAATTGAAGCAATTGGTGGGAGATTTGTCATTGTAACCTTTTCAGACTCTGAATCCAGGGATGCAACAATTAAAGAAAATTGGATTACCAACTGGTTTGAATAGATAAAGCCTTGGAACGGTGAGCAAGCGAAGAATGAAAGATTTGTGTGGCTGTCATGATTTGGAATGCCATTGCATGCGTGGTCTGTACCAACATTTAAAGAGATAGGAAATAAATGGGGCCATTTTATTGAAGTGGATGATAACACATTAAAGGAAAGCTCATACGAAAAGGGTAGGATCCTTTTTGCAACTGAGCAAGGTGGAAGGATAGCTGGAAATATTAAATTGTCAGTCGATGGGAAAAATTTCATTGTTCGCGTTGAGGAAGATGAAACGTTTAGAACAGTGAATGTTAGACTTTTCCTATTATTGTGGCCCACTAGCCTCCACGTTTTGTACAAGTTTGTTACAGTTGGGACTCCACTAACAGATAAGCCAATTAATTATAAGGTTCATTGTGATAACTAATTAGAATTATAAATGAAGGAAAACTCTGATAATGAAAGAGTCCTTGATGGATTAGGAGTCTTTTACTATTATCTCTAAGGCCCTCTCCTCTCCTCTATAAAAGGTAGAATACCCACCCCTTATACATACAGTTTTTCCATCAATTAAAGTATCTTGGGTATTCTGTAAGGTTAGAGACAGAGAGAAGAAGGTGAGCCTAGAATTAAGGTTATTCTAATCAAGGGGTTTGTTCTCTCTAATCTCGATGGCAAAGGAAAGGTACGTTTAATATATTGTTCTTGAGATGTGTTGAATTCAAGATCTTGTTATATCTGTTTTCCGCATAATAGTTTAAATACAGATATAGATTTTTACAGTTGGTATCAGAGCCATTTGGTTTCTGAATCAATGCATCTTGGAATAAATTATCAAGAACGTACTGCCTTGTTAAATTTTCAACTAACGATACAGTCATGTTTTTATTTAATTAATGTTCCATATTAATCGGCTTGGATTAATCGGTTTGTAATATGATGTTTGTGGTCTCGGTTTTGTGACTACTTATTGTCGTTTAGTAGTTCACCAGGTAACCTTGACTAGCTTTCAAGACCTACAACCATAATTGTTTTGGTGGATGGCATATATTACCTTTATTAGTTTGTTAACTAATAATTCTCTCGGCTATCATGTTGTGAAGTTTTGGCAAACTATTTTTGATATCAGATTATGGAAAACAAAAACCAAAAAAAAAAAAAAAATCCAATTTGATTATGTTACAGATATTTTAATCATGTCTAGTGGATTTATAATACTGTGTTGTCCTCTTACAAGTATAAGATATCATTTTTCCGCCATTGGCCTTCTCATATCACGGCTTATGGGATACCAGTAAAAGATTTCTTTCCTTTTAAACTGCCATGCTTATTTTTGGTGGATGAAGTACATTATTTAATGCCTATTAGTTTACCTGTTAATGCTACTGCGTTCGTGATTATTCGGTAAACTCGTTTGAGGTCAGACTGGTTGAAATCTTAATGTAATTAAGTTTCTGACTTCCTAATTCATGTCTACTGGGAACACATAATTACTGTACACATTTTGATGATTGCATATTGTCTTGTTTTTATGTAGCCAGTGATAGAAATAATGTTGCAATCACATGCTTACAAAAATTAATCTGCTTTTTGTCAGATTATGTTTTCTGCAATGATGTATGATTAATTTTAAAGCGCTTAATTGAGAGTATTTTTTTTTTTATTACTAGGTTACTGTATATGCGAGAGTTATGGTTAAGGTGAATGTCATTGAACGGACAGTCAATCACCTAAAAGATGGGAAAAAAAAAAAATACTTGGTTCCATATTTTCTTCTACTATTGGAGGTGATTGAATAAAAGAATGACATTGGCATGACTTAGATAACATTTAATTTCCATGTACTGTTTTATTGGAAATTGTTACTGTCCTAGCTGCATACTGGATTAATTAATCATTGTGGTTATTTTATGTGTGAAAGTTATAGCTAATGCACGTAATTGTCATTGGAAAAAAAAAAAATATTCAATCGCATGAATGGAACGCTAATATTGTTGATTTTATTAGATTGGTGATTGAATTAATGAATGACACCTGCATAACTTGAATAAAATTATAGAGTATTGTCATTGTACAGGAACTCCAATCACGTAATTGATTAATGGTGATTGAATTAAATAACAATAGTAAAGTAACAGAGAATGTCGTTGGATAGTTTATTTTTCATGGGGGTTATTGACTTAGTAGTCGCCAAAGTGACCTAGGTCAGTAAAACTTATGAATTTCAAGCTACGTGAAGGAATTGTTAAACGGGGTTAATATTGAAGTCAACGATATTCTCGATTGCAGTCATAATTAGGAGAATGAGACTAGCCCAAAGGAGAGTCGCATTTAAATAATTATGAACTGGGTAGGGCATGTAGTTTATGCAATTTAACGGGTTAGGATTGGATACCCAAAGGTAGCATGAATAATTGGTTAAACTGCATAAATTACTTAGACCTATATTGGTGATTATGTTGCACCTAATTAATGAGTGAACAATAGATATACTTAGGTTTCGCCCAAAGGAGGACCCAGGTGATATCAATAGTTCATCATTCTAAATGCTAAAATTCTCAAAGTTTTAACGTGAGTATTGTCCAATTTTATTTTCATGACTATCCCCACTTCACTGCGCTCTATGCATCTAATGTTCTAGTTCTCATTGGGTCAAACTCTTTAGATGTGATGAACATGATTAATTCGTATTGGTATATTGGTTTTTGACCTGGGATTATTTATTGAAAAGCATGTAGATATTATTGAGTAGAGTACTGCAAGACAAGTTAGTCATTCAGTTTAGGCTAGATCGGACTGACTTAGTCTCATGTTCATTAAGTTGACCATACGAGCAACTTCTAAATTTTTCCTATTACAGACTTCTAATATACTGAAGTTTTTTTTTTAAATGTTGTGAAAGGCTGAATCATATCTGCTGATAAGTCTTCTACTAGCACTCTTATGGTTGAATTGACTACTATAATATATGATGCAATGCTAGGAGTTTTAAGGATTCGAGTGAATAGTCTTTCCTCGTGTAGTTTATACTCATCTCACTTCCACCTCAGTTTGGCAAATTCAAAATTTTACCTTTTGAACGAACTAGCTAATATTTGTGTTAGGGAGGAAGTGAGATTTGGGGAGGAAAGATTTCACACTGCACTATCTGTGTCTTAAGAAGCTATAAAGAAAAGAGGAAAATAAATTAAAGATTCTCAATCTTGTGGCATAAAAAAAATTGGGGCATATCTCCAAGGATAGAATTGAAAGATTGGTGAAGAATGGGATTTCAAAACACCTAAACTTCACTGATTTTGAAATTTGTGTGGATTGCATTAAAGGAAAGCATATCAAGCACACAATGAAAGGTGCCACAAGTAGAAGTGAGCTTCTTGAGATAATTCACACTGATATTTGCGAAAATCCTATTCCATATTTTATTGGGCAAACATATTTTACCACATTTATAAAAGGACTTCTCACATTATGGATATGTGTATCTAATTTATGAAAGTCTCAGGCCATTGTCATCCTTGAGGTGTGCATTACGGAGGTCGAGATACAATTAGATAGAAAGGTAAAAAATAGTGAGGTCAAATAAAAGTGGTGAGTTTTATGACAAATATGATGAGTCAAGCCAATATCCTATTTGCTAAACTAGTAGAAAAGCGAGGGCATTCGTGCCCAATACATAATGTTAGAATGCCACAGTAGAACGGTGTTGCTGAGAGGCATAACTGTACACTTACAAATATGGTTAGAAGTATGATTAGTTTTGCAAATGTACCTATATTCTTGTGGAATGAATCACTAAAGGCCACTAAGTATCTCTTAAATAGGATTCCTAGTAAGGTAATTCCAACTATTTCTTTTGAGTTGTGGATTAGTAGGAAGCCCATTTTAAGACATTTACATGTTTGGAGTTGTCCAGCGGTTGCTAGAATATATAATCCACAAGAGTTCAAGTTAGATTCAAGAATAATTTTCTGGATATTTTATTGGCTATTCAGAAAAGTCTAAGGGGTACATATTTTACGGTCCTAACTACAGTACGAGGATAATGAAACCGGGAATGCCAGATTCTTATCGAATGGCAAAATTAGTGGGAGTGAAAAACCAAGTAAAGTGAATCTCAATGATGGGAGGGATGATGTCTCAATAGTTCTTCCTCATCGAGAAGTTGTTGCTCTTCAACATAATGTAATTGGTTTACCACTCCATGAGGATATCGCCATTGAAATGATGTAAAACTTCCACAATTGGCAGTTCTGAGTAAATCTCAGAGGGAAGGAAGACCTGCCATTACTGATATATATGTGGCGTATCTACAAGAATCTGATTTTGGTATTGGGATTAAGTAAAAAATCCGGTATCTTTTTCACAAGCCATGACTAGGGATGATTGTACTAATTTGATCGATGCTATGAAAGATGAGTTGAAATCAATGGCCCATAAATGGTGTTTGGGACAACATCGAATTGCCTGCTACTTGTAAGAAGTCGCGTGTATATCTTTTAGACCAAATATGATGTAAAAGGCAATATCGACTGATATATGACCTCACTTATGACCAAAGGTTTCACTCAAAAAGGAGGCATTGATTATAAAAGAGACGTTCTCTCATGTTTCAAAGAATGACTCTTTTAGTATCATTATGGCTCTTGTAACTCATTATGACTTGGAGTTACATTAGATGGATGTGAAAATCGATTTTCTAATTGGTAGTCTGGATGACAAAGTTTACGTGAAGACCCAGAGGAATTCGCAAATAAAAGAAAACAGTATTTAGCTTGCAGATTAAAGAAAATCATATATGGTTTTAAACAAGCTTCCAGCGAATGGTTCATAAGGTTTAATGATACCA
Organism: Vaccinium darrowii; assembly: GCA_020921065.1. Taxonomy (NCBI): domain Eukaryota; kingdom Viridiplantae; phylum Streptophyta; class Magnoliopsida; order Ericales; family Ericaceae; genus Vaccinium; species Vaccinium darrowii. The sequence goes on along the minus strand of CM037160.1, from coordinate 43,024,188 downwards.
TTACTTCCTTTTGATTTAAGGATATCTGAAGGTCAGTGGGAGTAAGTTTATTAGTGTGAATCTATATATGGATTCTGCTAGCTAGAAGTAATCTTGGTTTGTTTTATGAAATCAAGGGATATGTCGTTCAGAACTTTAAGATGGTTGATATGTGTGAGATGTCTTATGTTTTGGCATAGAGATCTTTAGGGATCGATCTCAGGAGAAAAATTGCTACAACTATCTCAGAAAGGGTATATCGATTGAGTTCTTGAGCGAATTATGCAGTGTTGCTCAGTCAATGATGCACCCATGTTGAAGGGTGCTAAATTAAGTGAAAAACTAGTACCTTAAGAAAGCATATGAATGATTTTAGGGAGTTCTTGCGCTAGAATGGAACATTGGAAGGCAGTGAAGACAGTTATAAAAAACAAAATGTTAGAGGACTATATGCTCACTTAGAAAGTTGGATACTCGAATTTAAATTTTTCGTTGGTTGTCTCGATAGCAGAAAATAAATAGTATCGTTTATTTTTTTTTCTGTTGGAGTGTGAAGCATTTCCTTGTTGCTTCGCATATAATAGAGACCGAGTTTGTGGCATGCTTTGAGGCCACATATCATGGTTATGATTGCGGAACTTCATCTTTGGTCTTGGTGTTGTCGACTCACTTGCCAGATCGAATGAAGATTTATGATAATAATTCCGCTGCATTTTTTATTCTCTAAGATTTTCAAGTATTTAAGTGATTCCAAGCACATGGGAGTAACGTACTTGGTTATTAGAGAATGAGTCCAGAAACAACAAGTGTCAAATTTAAATTAAGTACCACTCTTATGATTGTTGATCATTTAACGGAGGGATTGCCATCAAAGACTTATATAACATGTTATCAGGATGGGTCTTTTGACAACCCTTGATTGAGTGGTTACTGTGCATGACACTATTTTTAGCGCACATTACAGTTTGTTTCTGATTTTCCTGTTTCCAATTATGCGTGCACATATTATGTTGGATGTTGTACAAACAGGAATGTCTTGACAAGACAAATTATTGGGGCTTTTAGGCATTACAGCCTAAATAATGATATATTTCCTATTAAGGACTTGGTTAGTGAAGGTTATCAATGGTGTAGTGCATAGAAGGGAATATGACATTGTGTCATACAATCGCTATGACTCACATTGGTGGTCTGAATTAGTCTCAGTATTAAAGTTTCTAATTGGTTTGAACCTATTGGCTTTTTTAAATTCGTGATCACGCGTCAAAGTTTTGTTTGGAGCCCACTCGAGTCATTTTAAGCAAAATGTTTATTTTGAAAAAATACACTTTGCATCACAATCGGCTTAATGGGCCAAGTGGGAGAATGTTAGACTTTTCCTATTATTGTGGCCCACTAGCCTCCACGTTTTGTACAAGTTTGTTACAGTTGGGACTCCACTAACAGATAAGCCAATTAATTATAAGGTTCATTGTGATAACTAATTAGAATTATAAATGAAGGAAAACTCTGATAATGAAAGAGTCCTTGATGGATTAGGAGTCTTTTACTATTATCTCTAAGGCCCTCTCCTCTCCTCTATAAAAGGTAGAATACCCACCCCTTATACATACAGTTTTTCCATCAATTAAAGTATCTTGGGTATTCTGTAAGGTTAGAGACAGAGAGAAGAAGGTGAGCCTAGAATTAAGGTTATTCTAATCAAGGGGTTTGTTCTCTCTAATCTCGATGGCAAAGGAAAGGTACGTTTAATATATTGTTCTTGAGATGTGTTGAATTCAAGATCTTGTTATATCTGTTTTCCGCATAATAGTTTAAATACAGATATAGATTTTTACAGTGAAGTCTAGCAAACTTCCAATTTCTAAAGCTGTGCACAATGAGAAGGATGAAGAAGGCGATACAAAGGATGGCGTGGAGAATAGTAGTGCTGAAGTGGAAAAGAATAACGAGGTAGAAGCCATCAAAGCTGATATGGGGAAAAATAGTGCATTGGTGGCTCATGGGGAAGGATCTAAACCGTCAATACAAGATTTTGGGGAAGGAGACAAGCGTGAGATTGAAGATCAATACTCTCAGTTTCCAAAATCAGCTGCATTAATGTCGGAAAAAACAGACGAAGATTGCAATGAGATTAATTCAAAATTAAGTCATGGTTTGGATTCAATTGTGGAAAACTCACTGATAGATTTTAACCACCAAGACTTTGACTTTGGAAACAAAGCCCCCTGCAACTTGGTTAATGTGGTAGATGATCCATTAACAACAAATAGGAAAAAAGATTTAGAGTCACATTATCAGGGGGGATGAACTCTCAGACTAACATCAGAGCTTCACAAATAGAAGGAATTAATCTCTTAGTGGAGCTGAGGCCCGCAGATGTTAGGAAGAGGATCAGAAGTCAAATCTATGAGGAATTAATGGGTTCTAGCGAAAAGGAATTCATTGGTAACTCATTAACACAGGGTGGATCAATACAGGAACATAACGTGTTGAGTAATGAACTTCAATTTGGTAGAAGATTTGGTGTAGAACTAATGGAGGATGATGTGCCCATCATGAAAAATATGCTCGAGCTGGATTCCAAGAAATTCAAAGACTCACAGAGATGCCTCTCCGCCAGTTAGATCTCACTTTAGAATTAAGGTGGCCTAGTAACAATGTTATTGTGTTATGAAACATTAGGGGGGGAGGGGGGGTGGGATTGGGGAGCAGTGTGAAGAGGATTTGTGAAGTTTCAATGATGTTTCAGGGGTGTATGACTGTGCTCAAATGGGTACATAATTAGGCTGATTCTTTTAAAAAATTTGAAGTTGATCAGGATGCTTTTGAAAAAGGCTAAGGAGTATCTCGAGAACATTGGTGCTGCTGTTTGGATTTACTTTATGCTGTTCATTTGAGGAATTGAGGATGCTTTTGAAGATGGCTAAGGCAGAGGACACCATTGATGCTGCTGTGATTGGATTTTGTTTATGCTATTTGGTTGTTTAGGGTGGATGGTGTCTAGGGTGTTTAGCTTTTTCATCCAATTGTTTGTTGGATGTTTTTTTCTCCCTTTTGATCGGTTTGATCTCTAGATTCATGGTATGTCATGTCTTCTAGGATCTTTCCGCTTTCCTCACTCGATATATCCATTGTCGAGTTTCTTTAATAAACTTTTTTCCTTTTCAAAAAAAAAAAAAAAAAATTAGCTACACTCCCTCTATGCAAGAGGTTGTGTGTTTGATTCTTGTCCCTCTTCTTTGTACACCACAAAATTTACTCCTCCATTCTAAATTTTGTGTCCACTTTTACTATTCACGACACCTCAAAAAAATATTTATATTTTCAAATTTATAATGTTATATATATTCAATATGGATCTCGTTTGATAGTTCTCGATGAGTAACAAAGTTTTCAAAATTGTAAAATACATTATAGATTGAAAGATATAATCAATTAAAAAATAACACGCATGCACGTAAATGGACAAGAAAACTTATCAAAAGATATAAGCAATTAAAAAATAACACGCGTGCACGTAAATGGACAAGAAAACTTATCAATTAAGAGTTGGGACTACTGAGATTTGTACCCTGAACCTCTAGTTCCTTAATCAATCCCTTCCCCTCTAGCAACAAATTGCAAAGTAATTCACTAATGCTATTAAATATTCCGAACCTATAACTGTAATAATAATCCCCTGAATATTTTTTTCTTCTGAATTTTACGTTTTTACTTTGGAGACCTTTTACAAAGGTCCCTAGTATTGGAGATATGCCTTAAATTCAAGATGTTCGAAGAAAGGTGCAAAAAAAACGGTTGCATCATCTATGATCCGGACCATTGTGTTAATTAAGGTTTTGGAAGGTTGCAGCTTTCGTGGTTCGGACCACGGGAATCATGGTCTAGACCACGCGTGCTGAATGTGCGCGGCTGTGCGATTTTAAGAGGGTTTTGACCTTTTTTTTTTTTTTTGTACTTTCTTATAAATAGCAACCTTGGGGGTTAGGATTGGACTTTTTGAGTGAATCCCTTTGAGGGAGCCTCCATGGGATTCCTCGTGGTGTGCTAGGGTTTCTTAATTGTTCCACTACTTAGTCTTGAGTTGGAATTAGAGATATCTAGGGTTTGGAGTTATCTCTTTTGTGTATGTGAGACATTGATGCTTTATAAGTTACGCCTCAGAGATTTGTTCCTAGATATCTATTGGATGCTTCAAGTTAGAGTTACGGATATAGCCGGCTCTGTGTATTTCTCCCCATTGATAGTGAATCCTTTTGTTCTTGCTCTTTCCCGCGAACGTACCTCTAGAACTTCGTGCATGAGGGGAAACACGTAAATCCTTGTGTTTCGTCTTTCCTTGTTGGTGTGTTGATATTCTCATACTTCATTTGGGTGTTTCGATACAACACCTAGGCCTTCAATAATTTGTTGTCTGAAATTCGGTTTAGAATATCAATCTCACATGATTTTCAAGATTAATTTAAAAGCATGTTGAGTTCTATTTTGACAGAAGTTTACATTATGGATGATTAACCTATCTTACGACACGTATACTTCTTTTTGGCATGAAATATACTAACTTTTTGGTGCCACTCCCACTTCCAAACCCAAATTCCGCCACAGTATGTATTGATTTTTTTCTGTCTATAATCTTTTAAAGAAATAGGGTCCTTGTGCTATAAACTCTCAAACAAGGCGAGAATATTGCATCAGTGACTTCCCCTATCACATAATGAGTTATTTTCCCATAGACATAGTGGCTTTTAGCTTCACGGTTTAATTATTCGTGAAGGACTGAATAATTTTTTCACAAGATTAAAGATGTAGGGAAGTCAATAACGAACACTTTCGACGAAGATTGATTTAAAGCGGCATGTTTGATACACGGTTTGATTTCCCAAGGATTCGTAATAATGTGGGATTGAGATTGAATTGTAAATGCAATTTGATTAAGAATGATGAGATGAAATTTTTCTCTTTGTTTTGTGGAGGATTAGACTATGGGATTATTAACATGTTGGTTTTGTGATTGGATTCAAATCGTTGATTTCCGCTTTTACCCTTGCATAAAACCCCATTTCATGAGAGGGAGGGAAGAGAACAAGAGGATAGTTTGGTCAATTAATGTTTACCTGAAGAGGGGATTGGGATTAACAATATATGGCCAATCTGGAAGATTAATAATCTTATGGTACAAATAGTCCAAGGATACTTTGCAGGACCGCCCTGAGGTGAAGCCGGAGGTGCGGCGGCTTTAGGCCCGTAATTTAAGCGAAATATGGGGGCTTATTTTCAGTAGATCTTGTTTTCATAATATATATAAACTATTGGCTTTTATGATACAAAGTGAAAGGGTGTCGGAGTGGTAAATTTGCTTCCACTATAGGCGAGGTGTGTCTGGTTCAAAACCTGGCAGAGCCTTCGTTTTGCTAGGTAATTTTTTTTTCCTTAGTTTTTTTCCAAGGATACAACATATACATTTTTTTTTCCTTAGTTTTTTTCCAAGGATACAACATATACATAACTCTCGAACCACTTGCATTAGTATAAATTAATATAGCAGATGTCTCTCAAGTCCAAGAGGTTTAAATATTTTGCACCCTATATTTTGATAAGGTTTTTTTTTTTTTTAAATCTTCATTTATAATTTTAATTTTGTGTTTAATTTTTAATATCATATTAAAAATAACTAAATTTTGACAATATCAAATAAACCAAAATAATTTATTTTGAATCAACAAACTTCAATAGAAAATACTGAAAACTAATAATTTTTTATTGTCAAAAATAATAGCATTGCAATTACAAATAATAACATGATTAGTTAGAAAAACGTATAACTCTCGAACCACTTGAATTTTCATTTTTTTTATATTCATTAAATAACGAAGCTAAAATACAATGTTCATTTATAATTTTAATTTTGTGTTTAATTTTTAATATCATATTAAAAATAACTAAATTTTGACAATATCAAATAAACCAAAATAATTTATTTTGAATCAACAAACTTCAATAGAAAATACTGAAAACTAATAATTTTTTATTGTCAAAAAAAATAGTATTGCAATTACAAATAATAACATGATTAGTTAGAAAAACGTATAACTCTCGAACCACTTGAATTTTCATTTTTTTTATATTCATTAAATAACGAAGCTAAAATACAATGTGAATTCTTTCTACCTTTTATAGTCACCTATATAGAATTTTTCTTGATAAAAAACCTAGGGCCCTATTTTTCAAATTCGCTTTAAGCCTCCCAAATGTCAGGGCCGGCCCTGATACTTTGCATAACCAAACAAACAATTAGTGGTCCCAGAGGATTGAGAGTCCAATCACATTACCACAACATTTTATCAAACATGCAAACTTGGAGTAGCAATAACTGATGGTGAAATTATATACATGTGACCCATATATAAAAATTAAATTATTCAAATATCGATAAAGGTATGGTCGAAACCTACTGATTTAAAGTAATGGACATTGCTCTTAACGTACACATGCTATTTGTTTAAATCTATACAGATGTCCCATCAACTGATTTTTGCAAATGATCAATTACACACACACACATATATATATACTATCAAAATGAAAGGGTTAGATCGCGAATGAAAGGTTGGTCTCATTTGCATCAAATAAAAGGATCTTGATTCCAAAGACAACACATTGAAACAACTATTAGCTTGTCGGTTATATTTGTGATATGTAAGTATAATTTTTCCAGGGGAAATTTATGAGATCTAAATGTAGTTGCTATAAAATTTGATTCATTTTTAATTCAAATCTTACATTTTTTTATTGTTAAGATTTAAGCCAGTGCTTGTTGTCCTAATATACCCCTTCCGTCCCTTTTTAAATGATCCATATGGGAATACGTATAATTTGAAACCTCTAAGAAACATATTTCTTTATATAACTTTTTAATTTGTTTTATACCAAATTAAAGTGCTCATTGAGTACTTTAATTTGGTACAAAAAATATAAATTTACTTTTCTTATACAAAATTTTATTTTTGTTTTCCCTCATTCTTTTCTTTATTATACCATGCCGTGCCCGCGCCACTTCTGTTTTGTGCCCGTGCCCATGCAGTGCAAAAATTTAATTTATTTTATCAAAAATGTTTTCCAAAAATTATATTTTTCTTATCAAAATCTAATTTTTATTTTCCCCCTAAGTTTTTTCATTTAGGTTATTCATAAATTCATTTTAAATTTCCCTCATTTTTTTCCTTATTATGGCATTTGGAAACTCAATTTATTAAAAATGTATTTTTGATTTATTACGTATTTATTTTTTTATGGGAAGTCCTTTTATTTAATTAAAATTTATTCAAAAATTTATTTCTATTTTCCCTAATTTTTTTTCTTATTATGGCAAGTTCATTTATTAAATTCTAATTATTATTCAAAAATTTATTTTTATTTTCCCTCATTTTTTATTATTATGGCAAGTGCATTTATTAAATTCTAGTTATTATTTAAAAATTTATTTTTATTGCCCTCATTTTTTCCCTTATTATGGCAAGTCAAAATTAAAATTTTTTTATCTGTCTGTCTGTATGTCTCTCTCTCTCCGTGATATATTATGTAATTACAAAAATTTAATTTTCACCTATTAATTCAAAAAAAAAATTTCATATTTATTATTCAAAAATTCATTTTTTTATTTTTCCTCATTTTTTTGAAATAAAATTAAACTTATTTTATAAAAATGTGTGTTTTACTTATTTTTCTTATTCAAAATTAAATTTACTTTTCTTATACAAAATTTTATTTTTATTTTCCCTCATTCTTTTCTTTATTATACCATGCCGTGCCACTTCCGTTTCGTGCCCATGTCGTGCCCTTCACACTTTCGTGTCTTGCCCGTGCTGTGCCAGGCTAAGACCATGTCATGCCAGGCCAATTACCGTGCCGTGCTAGTGCCACTTTTGTTTCGTGCCCGTGTCGTGCCCTTGACACTACCGTGCCGTGCCGTGCTGATAAGCCCCAAATGTTGTTTATAATTCGGGCTTATCTCTCTCATTTTGCACACACTTTCGCATTTAAGTACTTTGAATTGTTTGATATTGCGCGTTTTGTGTGTTTTCCAAGTTTTAGGAAAATCGGAGCTAAAAGGTGTGTCCAAAGCTCCAAATAATCTCCGGTTGTATCCGGAAGTACCCAAGGCCCCGCAATGCCGTGGAGGACAATCGCCAAAGCTTAGAAGTCAATTCAAGAAGCTTTGGAAGGTTCAAGGAAGGCCCGGAACAAAAGAACAACAAAGCTAGAGTTATGAGGCTATAGGAAATCTGACCAACCGATAGAAAAAGGCTCATTTCTCTCAAGATACAAAGGCTATGAAGATGAGATCAATTGGGTTTGAAAGTAGACTCATAGAGCTTTCCAACGGTTCAAGAATCACCTCATTCCGAGTTCGGACGAAGCCGGGGCGTGCCCGCGAAGTTAGGTCAAAAATCTGCCTGGACAGAACCGTGGGTATCGATACCTCCAACATTGGTATCAATACCTCTGAAGCTCAAAGAGGGATCAGAACCGTGGGTATTGATACCCCCAACCTTGGTATCAATACCCAGGCTTCTCGGGTAGCATGTTAAGGGCATGTATTGATTACCAGTATTGATTGTATCAATACCTGGCAATCTAAAAAAGTGTTCAACCCACTTGTTGGACTTTCCACTTATGGAAAGTCTAGCTTTTGGGATATTTTGGGATATTTTGGGAGAGAGGAATTGAAAGAATATAGGCTCTCTCCTCTCTCTTTCTCAGCCATACTTTCACTTTTATTTCTTTTTAGTCTAATTTAGCTCTCCCCTCTCTCCTCCATGGAAGAGGTTCCAAGCTTTCTCTCTCTAGTTTGTTACAAGTAAGTACTAAGTTTCCGTTAATTTCTCGTTTATTAATAGTTCTTGTAATCTTCGGACCTCCGTATAAATCTAGTTTATTTGCGTTTTCGTCGGTTAAATCTTATCTCTCCGCTCCTAGCATTTTCCTTTGAAAACTCATGTTCTTAGTGATTGCTTGTTAATTTCTCTAAGTATAAAGTGTTAGGCCAAGATAGTATCTTCATTAAAATCAAGTTTTTAATGTCATATGTCATGTTCTTTATTTCCTTCATAAAAATAGTCATGTTCTACGTAGCAATGATCGAGTAGTCGTTATAGGCTCGGTCATGGAGTGATTAGCACCCCGTGACTTAGGTTGATTCACACTCCTCGCCATAATGTAAACATTGCTTGTTTATTAAAGAGTACGGATTGATTTTATGTATCAAAATTGGGATTTGTTAATCTCTTTGATCACACGTAGCCAAGGGCCTTGGCACGTGTGATGCTTAGGGCGATGTCAATCCAAATGTTTGTATAAATGGCACAAGAATCCTACTCTTTGAGAAACACCATTTCTAGTCAAACGTGTTTAAGTACCAAATCTTCCGTTCGGGGTCGTTTAACGACGCCCCGAGCCGGTTATTTTAGAGGAGAATGAATCGGCCTAAGGCATGGGTGTTGTGACCCCCTTGACTTAGCCTTGTTTTAATTAGTCTTTTTAATCTTCCGAGTCATTCACGAAGTTAAGTGAATTCCACCAACAAACCACAAAAGCAAAGTTTGCCGCTTTAAGGCTAAAACCAACAGTCGCGAATCAATACTCACGTGCTGCACATTCGGTCTCTGAGGACTCGACCCGGACTTCCGGTTATTATGCTTTGCGACACCTAAACCCTACGCTTGGGGAAACATCATTTGAAATACAATCCAAGGACGCAAGCATTTTTGGCGCCGTTGCCGGGGAACCAATGGTCTGCGCCGCGTGAGTTTGCCTCGCGCCACGCCACTGTAAGTATTCCGTTTCATTGGTACATATTTTTTAATTTCTGTCCTATCTTTAACGAGGCGGCGGCATAGCCCCTCGGAACTGTTTGTGGTGAGGCGGTTGAATAACCCCTCCAGTCTGTAACAAGTAAAACACAGTTCCATTCGCACTATTTTAATTTTGATGAATCCTGGATTAATATCATTATGGATTGTGTCTCTCAAGTTCGCACGTCTATTCTTTGGAATGGGGAAGCCCTTCCTGAGTTCTCTCCAGGGAGGGGCCTCAGGCAGGGCGACCCCCTCTCTCCTTACTTATTTGTCTTATGTATGGAGAGACTTTCGAACATGATTAATGATAAAGTTGAAAAAGGAGGGTGGAAGGGTATCTCTGTCTCCCGGCATGCCACACCTCTTACTCACCTTTTCTTCGCTGATGATCTTATTTTGTTTGGGCAGGCTACCAATAGCACTTGTATTGATATCATCAATACCTTAGAGCAATTCTGTAACATTTCGGGACAAACCATGAATCTCCAAAAGTCTAAGATCTTTATATCCCCCAATGTTCCTAGAAACAAGGCTAGAAGGCTTAGTGCTATTTGTGGTATGCCTCTTTCGAGGGACTTGGGTAAGTATCTAGGTGTTCCCCTCATGCATTTTAGAGTCTCTAAGAATCATTTTAATCATATCATTGAGAAGATGCAACATAGACTTACTGGTTGGAAATCTAATTCCCTAAATTTGACTGGTCGTGCCACCCTTATTCAATCTGTCTCCTCCACCATCCCTAACTACACCATGCAAACTATGGAGCTGCCCTCCTCGGTTTGCAATAAAATCGACAAAATCAATAGGGATTTTTTATGGGGTGACACTACCACCAAAAGGAAAATGCACCTTATCAATTGGAATCAAGTCTGTAAGAGTAAGGATAGAGGGGGCCTTGGTCTGAAAAAAGCGAAATCTCAAGTAAAACACAGTTCCATTCGCACTTTACTTTACTTTACAATAACAAGTAAAGTGCGAATGGAACTGTGTTTTACAACTGGTGAAAATACCTCATTGTAGTCGACACCTTCCTTTTGACTGAATCCTTTTGCCACTAGCCGAGCCTTGAACCGTGCCTCTTCAACCCCTGGAATACCTGGCTTGCACTTGAAGACCCACTTGCACCCAACAATCCTCCTATTTTTCAGCGGTTCCACCAACTCCCATGTCTGGTTCTTCTGAAGAGACTCAATCTCCTCACTCATAGCAACACACCACTGTGCACACTCATTGCTCGAAATAGCTTCCGCATAGGTAGAAGGCTCATCATACTCCACTGTTTCAGCAATCGATAAAGCATAGGCCACCATCTCAGAATAAGCCGAATACCGTTCAGGAGGCCGAATCTCCCTCCTTGGCCTATCTTTAGCAATAGTGCGTGGTTGCTCTGCTGGTATATCATCCTTTGTGTCTGAACTTTTGAACTCCTCTTCAATTGGCTGATTACTATCATTCTTCCCTGAGCCAGAAGATTCACATAACAACTCCACCTGCTTTGGAACCCTCGGTTCCTCAACTGCATCTTTAACCTGCTTAGACCCCTTAACCATAAAGTTTTCATCAAAAGTAACATCTCTACTAATTAAAAACTTAGAGGTTTCCGGACACCATAATCTGTACCCTTTCACACCTGCCTGATAACCCAAGAAAATACACTTCTTGGCACGTGGCTCCAACTTACCCTCATTCACATGAGCATAAGCTGGACACCCAAACACACGCAGTACGGAATAATCAGCCTTATGACCCGACCATACCTCAAACGGAGTCTTACACTCAATAGCAGTCGACGGGACCTGTTCACCAAATAGCATACTGTGGAAACGGTTTCAGCCCAAAACTCTTTGTCCAACCCGGCATTGGACAACATACAACGCGCCTTCTCCAAAAGAGTCATGTTCATTCGTTCAGCCACACCGTTCTGCTGGGGGGTTTTCCTCACTGTGTGATGTTTCACAATGCCCTCATTACTGCAAAACTTATCAAATTCGCCAAGACAAAACTCCACACCATTGTCAGTTCTCAAACGTTTTATTTTCTTACCCGTCTGATTCTCTATCAAAATTTTAAACTGTTTAAATGTACTTAGAGCATCACTTTTATGTTTTAACATATACGCCCAAACCTTACGAGAGAAATCATCGATAATACTCATAAAATATCGAAAACCACCTTTAGAAGTTACCTCAGCGGGACCCCAAAGATCCGAGTGAAAATAATCCACCGTGCCTTTGGTGCGATGAACAGCTATACTGAATTTGACCCTGCACTGCTTGCCGTAGACACAATGCTCGCAAAAATTCAGCTTCTCAGTTTTCTGCCCACAAAGTAGACCTTGATTGCTCAAAACTATCATCCCTCTCTCGCTCATATGCCCAAGACGCATATGCCACAATCGAGTCAAATCAGAACCCAAAACCTTTGAAGAAGTGACCGCTGCTGCAGAACCCGTAACTGTACTGCCCATGAATGAATAGAGATTGTGACGCTTCTGACCCTTCATCAACACCAAAGCACCCCTTGAGACCTTCAAAACTCCACCTTCATCCGTGAAAGTACAACCAATGGAATCTAGAGCACCCAAAGAGATAAGATTTTTCTTCAACTCCGGAACATGCCGAACATCCAATAAAGTCCTCACAATACCGTCGTGCATCTTGAGTTGGATCGTTCCACAACCAACAGTTTTGCAAGGCATGTTGTTTCCCATTAAAACTGTACCACCATTGACCGCCTCATAGGTGGTGAACCACTCCTTATGCGGACACATGTGATATGAACACCCAGAATCCAAAATTCACTCGGTATCACAGCGAGAATCTCCCACTGTAACTGATAAAACAGTATCTAACTCATCCGAACTTTCGACAACCCCGGCAATATTTTTACCCCCTTCTAGTCCTCTTTTTCCTTCTCCTTGAGTTTTAAACAGTCTCTTGCCCAGTGCCCCGGTTTCTTGCAATAATTGCACTTTCCCTTTTTCTTATTTTTAATTGCTGATTTGGATCTTTCCCTATTACTCGTACCACCCTTTTCTGTCGTTCTTCCTCTAACAAACAATCCCTCCGCATGATCATCAACCTCTCCTGACACCTTTTTCCTCAACTCTTTCGAATGAAGACTAGCCTTAACATCCTCCATGGATATGGTGTCTTGCCCATACAATAAGGTTGTAACAAAATGTTCATACGATGGCGGTAAAGAACATAACAAAATTAGGGCTTGGTCCTCCTCCTTGATTTTACAATCAATATTTTTCAGGTCCATCAAAATACGATTAAACTCGTCTAAGTGATCCTTAATAGGTGTACCTTCACGCATTCGAAACGTATAAAGACGTTGTTTAAGATACAACCTGTTCGTGAGCGATTTCGTCATATATATGCCTTCCAACTTCAGCCAAATACCTGCTGCTGAAGTTTCTTCTTCCACCTCGCGAAGAACATCGTCTGCTAGACTCAACTGAATCGAACTCAGAGCTTTAGCATCCATGTCTTCCCAATTTTCCGCGCTGATGCCGAATTTTTCCTGCCCCTGCAAGGTCTTGTGTAATCCCTGTTGAACTAGCAAAGCCTTCATCTTAACCCTCCAAAGACTGAAGCTGCTGCTCTGCCCATCAAATTTTGCAATCTCAAACTTAGCCGCCATAGCCACAATCGGAAACGAAACCCTAGTTTTTCAACCAAAAGCTTTGATACCAGTTTATTGTAACGAACGCTATGAATGCGACTAAGTTTGGGAGAAAACAAACAAAACAACAAGCAATCACATGACACAAAAATATACGTGGTTCCCCCAAGATTGAGGTATGTCCACGGGCGAGAAGAGAGAGAGTTCACTATCAATGGTGAAGAAGAGATACGAAGAGCCAGCTATGATCCGTAACTCTGGAGAGGCCACAATATGAGAGATATCTAAAGGATCCCCAAAAGCCTCTATTTATAAGAAGCGTAATCAATAGGAAATCCTAAACACCATAGGAAAACCTAAACACAATTGAAAATCCTAAATGCAATAGGAAATCCTAAACACAATTGGAATTCTCTCAAAAAAAAAAAATTCAAGGCACAATTTCAACAAATCCACTGCTGTGCTACTCTCTCCCTCCCCCCATAGTCCCATACTGATGTTTTTTTCAAGAATTCCAAGTGTTCGAAGAAAAGCATGAACCATTAATTTTGTACCTCAACATTAGAATTTGTAGCAAATTTCTGAAACCCGTTCATTGTGACTAACGTGAAGACAACGCTTATGATGAAACGCTTTCAACAAGTTTTGAAAGTCATATGGATTTTTTTCTTATTTTTGTCATGTGTCAACCAAACACCTTAAAATAAAAGTAAAAAAAGTTTATTTTTAGCAAAAATATTTTACATGAAAAATATTTTGTATTGTAAAATATTTTACATCGAAACAAACGGAGCCTGAAATTGCCACTGGCACAAGCTCATCACCAGCCATCCACTGCCCCCACATAACCCCCCTGTCTGGAGGCCACTCGTGAAACGACCAAGCACTGAAAATGACACTCATCTTTCACTTCCACAGACGCATGAAAATATCTCACCGTTCATCATCTCTGATACTTAAAGATTTCTTTCCAAGTGACCTTCAATGCCCAATTTCTGACGAAGTACTCGTGCTTTTTGTTTTTTCTGCCGAAAGGGTTAAAATAATGCAGCGCCATCAACGGGCAACCACAAAGAAAAAGGTTTGCGTGGAACCCAGAGATCTACAAGTTCTTTTTTCGGAAGATTTGCTCCTTGGTTAGGTTGTGCTTTTGTGGTCCAGCTGTGACGCCACTAGGTGGTGTTGCCCCGGTTTTTCTGGACCGTTGGATCTCCTTCTCTAATTCCAAGTCCCAACTATTGGTTGAGGCACCCCTCCTCTTTCCTCTCTCGGTCATGCTACTGGTTAAAACCGGTTGGAATTTTTTTGAAAATCCTATATATATTTTCACCTCATTTTTTAATATTACACATCAGACAATGGTTTAGTTAAAAAGACAAAATTCAAAGTGGATTAAGTAAAAACTGATGTGGTTTCATGAAACCCCAAAAGTAAGGTATATATTTCCCTCTCAAAGTTGGTGATCTGCTACTAGATTGACCAGTCGGCTTTATTTTGTAGTAAGTATTCACATATTTTTGTGGTAAATACTGCCTTAGTTTGTGGTAAGTATTCGTTTATTTTGTGACTAGTATTCAGAGGCTTCATGATAAGTAAAGTACGATTTTTTGGAGGAAAAACTACAAAATTACCTCGTTTTTTGCATTTCACCCTACTTTTTGTGTGTGGTTTTGATTTAATGGCTCATATTCATCTATTTTTTATGTAATGACATAAATTTAGTGGGGCATTATTGTTCAATACCACATTGGGGCACAGTAGAAAAGGCGCAAATGTGTGTGGTGGGAGGAAGGGAATAAAAGATACTCTTACTAACAAGGGAGATAAGGTGCATTATTGGATCCTCATGGGTGAGTTGGAAGCACGTTCATTTACCCACCAATTTATTTAGGGGGTGTTTGGGAGCCTACTTTTTAGCTTTTGATTTTTGACTTTTTGGTTTTTTGGTTTTTTGACTTTTGGTCAGAATGAGTTTTGGATGTGAGAGGAGTGTTTGGGAGAAATGTGCAGAATGTGTTTTGGAAAGGGAAAATGAGAAGTAGAAATCAAAAAAGAGCTCCAAAGCTCTTTTTGATTTCTGGCCCAGATTGTTCAAAATGGAAAAACTGTTTTTGGAAAAACTATTTCTCCCCTTGGTTGCCAAACATCCATAAACCAAAAAAGAGAAACCAAAAAATCAAAAAAGAGGGGGCCAAACACCCCCTTAGTTGTCCTCTCTTTTTACTTGATTGGACAAGTGAATCATCACTAAGTGAGAGTGAACGTTATCCTCATTCTAATTAGTGAAAAGATATAAGATTTGTCAAAAACTAATTTCATAAGTATCAGAAAGTGTATTGATTATGTAAATTCCATTTTTCATCATTTAGAATGAGAGTATTACCTTCACACTCTCATTTAGTGAGGGTGAACAAAATCACTCCAGGACATGTAGCTTCATGTCTTTGGATTTTGAAATTACACCTTATCCTTTTGTGCCCTCACCCCACAGCCCACGGCACAGATACTCTCTCTCTCTCTCACACGCGCACACATTTCCAGTGAGAAAATGAGAATTGCATTGCTGGTATAATCTTAGTACATATGATTATAAGTATTGCAAAGAAATATAAAAATAAATACCACATAAGTTAATTCAATTACATTCATGCATTTTATCGTGCAGTGTTCACTGGACACTGTCCGAGGAAGCCGAACCACTCGGATCGGACCCAAAATAAACCACTCCAACTTGCTCAGCCCATTTCGTTCCTCTTGAGAACCGAATAAGATTTCATGCCTTGATTCATGGCCCAAATCAAGCCCAGACCACTTCTACTAATTACATGCCTTGTTCCCTAGAAATGTGCATTTGTTATTTGAATATTTGAATCTGTAATTTTATTTCTTTGATTGTTGGCTTCCAAATGGGAATGCTAGCCTGGACAACATGCCAAACATTTGGTGGGACTTAAATCCCCTGTGGCCGATTTTCTCTGTGCCTCTGTTCCAATGCGTTCTCAACCATTCGGTACAAGTTAATTTTAAAACACTAGAATTTTCAAATATAATCCAATGGCTCAAAAACAGATTGGCAGAGGGGAATACTCAATTTAAGTTGGAACTGAACTATGTTTGTGCATGTCATTTCTTCACCAAGAACCTTCTAAACCCAGAGGGAGCAAATTAAGAGAAAAATCAGTAAATTGCTCACCGAGAAGGTGGATTCCAATTCATTTTCTCCAGTAAAATGACTTTGTTATCCTTCTCTTCTACCAAAATAATTATTCCTATTTGATCAAATAGTTACATAAATGGCATTAAGCTTATGCTGTTAGGATTTTCTTTATAAATTAAGGTCTAAAAAATGAACATGTATGATCTCGATGTAAGTCTCACACAAAATGAATAATAGGAGTATTATTTAACATCATTTGAGCATCTGGAATTCAAGAACGAAAGCTTTGGACACAATAGAAAAGTAGTACATTTCATTTAACATCATCTGAGTACATTCTCTTCAATTTCAACAAAGTTACAACATAAGTTCTTATGACTTGCAAGAAACACCCTAGTATTTTTATTACACAGAAACTTTGGAAGAACATTAGCGAGCCTGAGAGCATGAACGCAAAAATGATGTCAATTGGATTAGATGCAGAGAGTTTGAGATACAAAGCAACCTGCAAGAATTTGATGCTGAGGTGGAAGATATCTCATCAACTACAATTTTTACTCCATGCCATCTAAAATAATGTGGTTCCACAAATGAATACCTTAAAAAAAAACTAGGCATAGATAAATTGGGTTTTGAAGTCGAAATGTCCCAAATTCCTCAGTAAGCTTCTTCTAATGATTGTAGCCTCGTTTGATTCATGGATTAAAATAGATGGGATTAATAATCCTAGGATTGGTAGTCCTGGTATTAATTTCATCCCTAAATCTACTCAATCCCATGTTTGATTCACGTGGGATTATTTAAAGGATAAAAAAAGAAAAATATTTTTTTAAAAAAACAACATTTAAAAAATATTTGTTGAAAACTGTTTTGGAAAAACAAAATCTAGTTTTGAAAAACATTTACTTTGAAAAAAAACATTTGAAAATACTTTTTCAAAACAATCACAATCACTTTTTTTAAACAACATTTTTGGAAAACAATTCTTGAAAAAACTTTAAAATAAAAATTGAAGTTTCTTAAAAAAATATTACTGCCAAAATATATTTTAAAAATAAAGTTTTTTAAATATTATTTCCAAAATGAATTTTTTAATATATTTATTTTTTTGAATTTTTTTTGAAAATAATTTTAAAACAGAAAAAAAAATTAGATAAATACTTATTTCCAAAAAAATTGAGATATGTTTTTTTTTAAAAACCAAATTATTAAAAATAAGTTTTTTTATAAAAATATTACTTTTACATTTTTTTTGTAAATTTTTTTTATTTCAAAATTTTGAAAAAGAAAATAAAACATTTTTTCAAAAAAAAATTTGAAAATACTTATTTGAGAAAAATTCCAATATCATCCGAATATTTTCGAAAACAATCCCATCTTTGTTAATTCTACCCAGTCCCACCTTCCACCTTGGATTATATAGTACCCCGCATATAGGGATAAAAATAATCCCGTGATTAATAATCCCAAGAGTCATTTGGGAACCAAACATGGGATAACTCTAAAAGTGGTACAGTTAGTCCTATCCTAGACAGTTAATCCGCGAATCAAACGAGGCTCAAGACCAGGCATTAGACAATTTAGCAATAAAACCAAATTACTTCTTGCACCTTAATTAAAATAGAGAATACTTCCTAAAACAAGTACGTCTTTATATCTGTTAGTTTATCGCTTGAATTGCCCTTCTTTCTCCTATTCTTCTTCTTCTTATTCCTATACCTTCAACTCCTATTGCAAGTTTCTTGTTCTTCACTGCATGAACACCAATATTCTCACAAGAGTCATGAATTTTTGCACGACGATCCCTACCAATGTTTTGTCCTAAGCTCCTGTTCCACCAATTCTCCTTCTACATCCATCATCTTGACCTCCTAGACATCTCCCAATCTATCCAAATCAAATATGGCATCGAATATGCTCTCTCCTTACTCCATGGGATCAGGTAAACTGTACATGTGTTCAAAAAGAGAGGTCATTTGCAACCAGGTAAAAGTTAGCAATGGGCTTACACTCTGTACGAAACAACACAAAAACTAGTTCGCTGATATCATTACTATAATACCATCGCACACAAGCCGCTGCAGGTACTAATGCCATTGTACAGATGTTTTCAGTGGACGATGTACTACACAATTCAATCATAATTGAATAGATCACTATTTCGCAAAAATTGTTGTTTACTCACAAGGATGATTGTATTCGATGATACGATGTGGTTTCATGACATTTAATTATTTGATGGAAACATTACAATGGCATAAAGGATTTAGATCAGAGCATCTCCACCCCTTAGATGGTTAGCCAAATTTGAGTAGAAACTTGATTTGGTGCACTCCAATGGGAAAAGAAAATTTAGGCATAAATTTGAGTAAAAGCCTCATTAATGGCATTGTGGTAAATTTGAGCGGGAGAAAATGGCCTTCAAAATTTGACGTAGGATTTGGTTCTCACCAAATTTGGTGAAGAATTTGAGTAATACCAAATTTGGTGAAGGATTTGATGAAGGAGTGGAGTGAGATTTTTGGTAGTTTTTTACTCAAATTTGAATTTGATGTAGGATTTGGGTAGGAGTGGAGATGTTCTCATGGGCAAATCCATAGAAAAAAACTCTCCATATCCATAATCAGCATGAAAAACCACAATTAATTAAGATACCCAAAAAAAAAAAAAAAACAATTGACATGCATAGGACAAGGCAGAAATATGACTAAATAGATACTCTCTATCAAAAAACTAAAAGGTACCAATACAAAACATGTGCAGAAAATCCAGCTTAAGGATTTGGTGGTTTTCCCACAAGCAAATGACATTATATCATCTATCGTTCTTCTTCAATTCTAATTTTACATCAAACATTTTGCGCTGCTTACAAAACCATACCCATACAGCGGACTCTTAAGGATTCACTAATTGGCAAGAGCTAAGGATTCACCATAAGCAATAAATGACTGCGCAGTTGAAGTTGTGGTCCAAAGTTCATATGCACCGGTTATATACCATCGAAAACCTGTATAAGGAGGACAAGATGGAAAACCAAACAGAGTATTAAAAAAATGGAAACACAATCCCACGACATATGTACAAAATAGACACAAAAATAGCAAGGCTAATCAAGAAAACTTTCCTTTTCAGGAGCTAAGAGGATTTCTTAGATAACTTTGGACATAGGCTTAGAAGTGCAAACCTAAAACAAGCACAAAACGAAACCAAGAAATCGGAAACAATAACTTTTAATAAATTTCAACAATTAAAAGACATAAAACACCACAAAAAACAAAAGCGAGTTTAAAACTGTTACTTGGGGGCGGGTTTCTCACCTTTGAAGAGATGGTTTGGAGAATCTGGGAGAGTTCTAGAGGAAACCACAAAGCTCTAGGTATGAAGACGAACTGGAAAATCTGGAATACGTTGTCGGGAACAGTGGAACACATCAGCACAGAATTCTACGAAAGATAAATTAAAAAAATTAAAAAATTAAAAAAAACCCTAAATGGAGAAGGGAACAAATTATGCACGTAGATCTTAAATCCAAAAACCGAATGGAATCAAATGAAGATTTTGAGAACTTGTGCATGGTGATGGCTATGATTGTGACCGGAGATATGGACTGCGCTAGAATGGAAGTCGTTGTGCGTCGGTCGCATGAGAGAGAGAGAGAGAGAGAGAGTGCGTCGATCATCTGGTAAGAGAGAAGAGTGTGCACTTTGATGAGAGAGGCATACGCTTTTTTCTCTAGATTTGCAGGCATACGTCCTTAGCGTGGGTGCTCATTATATGGGTGATGATGAGGAAGTCGTTAGTAAGGCTCAAGCATTGTGGGAGTCTGATAAGTCTATTGGTCTTGGTTACTATGGTAATGAAGAGGATTTCATTAGAAGGATTGCTCTTATGGAGGACGATCGCTAGTTTTCCTGGCTTTGTGAGGTTATGTGTTGGTTAGGTTTTGGGGACTCTAAGGATGCATGGTTGTGATCGCATCTCTTTGTTTGGTTTTGCTGGCTAGGTTTGCTTTTGTTTTTGATATCCTGAGGGCTGCGTCAGGTTTGGTGGTTTTCCCTGTTCCTTTGGGTGTTCTTCTTGTCAATTGAGGGTGTTGGCTTTTTCCTTCTAGGGTCCTGACGGCATGTGATTGTTGGTTGTGGTTTCCTTCCTCGAAGGTTTTCCACACTTCTAGCTTGATGCTTTTGTTTTGGATCCTTTTAATCTTTATAATTTGTTTTCAAAGATTAATAAAAATTTTCGTCGTTCAAAAAAAAAAAAAAAAGGGAGGGGGACGTGGCTGTCATGTGTCAAATGTGGTTGAGGGCAATCCAAGTATAGTAGTGTATCTTGAAAAAATTTTGGGTGCCGAGTGGGTATTGCCACTTGGTACCTAAGCATGATTCGAGCTGTCCAAATGTGTTTTGGACGGCCCGGATTGATTCACTCTCTCTCCTCTCACCCAAACACTCTCTCTCTAAAATCTAGACCGTTGGATCGCGTCTTGGACGGTTGTGATTGCCGAGCAGGTACCACGTGGGCAATACCGCACTGAAAAATTTCTCGTATCTATTGACTTTTGAGGCCAAAAACTTGAAAGTCCCACCCACCCCCACTATCCAGTCCGTGCGTGAGGTCCAATTGCGCGAATGAAAAGACAATGATGACCCTTCCATTTACACTTGAGGCAGCAAAATTGAAGGACACAATTGGAAAAAATTGACAAAGTTGGGAGGACTATGGATTTCACTTTAGCGTCCTTAGTATTTCTAGGTTTCTGGATGCAGGATAGATGTGTTAAGTCATCCATGGAAATTGGGGTGTCGTTTGCCAAGGCATCAGCGCATTAATTTGTTTCACAGAAGATATTCTTGATATTGATTTCCTCAAAACCCTGTATGAGGGACTTGCAATCAAATACTATGATATTATGAAGTGGGTGTTTATCAATAGATATATACTTTTTTCTGTTTCCCGTGTACTCTCTCTCTCTCTCTCTCTCTCGCTCTCGCTCTCGCTCTCTGTGTGTGATATTATCAAATACTATGTGGAAACTCTAAACACTACATTTTGATTTCGACGGATTGATTCCGACCTTTTTTTATCAATCTCACAGTCTCACCAAAACGGACTAATTTCCGCCTCGCCCAGATTCCGGCATACGTGATTTCAGCGATCTTTCCGGCCAATCAGGTAGGTATTCCCGTCTAATTATTTGCTCAATTGGTAGTTATTTTCAATTAGTATAGCTGAGGTGCCAATGATGGCTGGTCCCAAAGATAAAAACCTGTACGTACTAAACATCACCTCCTCTTGCTTATTAGCAGATTCGTTCAAGGCTGAATCAATCACGTCCTTCGTGCGCTGCGCACAATCTTCCATGTAGCCATGATCTCTTCTATCTCGGTAATTATATTCACAATCCCTCCTTTCCTTTGTACTAGTATTTACTTTTGTTTTTCTTTTCTTTGTGCCTGTGCGTGTGTGACAGTGTGAGAGGGAGAGATTTTTTTCTAGAGAGAGAGAGAGAGAGAGAGTTTCAACATTCTGTTCTTTATTGAGTTTGGAGGTTTGAGTTTCAACATTCTGGAAAACCACCAAAATTTATTGAGATTCCAACACTCATCAGACATATAAACAAAATTAACTGCATCAATTTCATACATCTGAGAAATCTACCTTGTATGGATTAATTCTCAATCTGTTCTTTAATTTGATTCTTCCACCAAAATTTAGTGCGGGTCCGTCCAGTGGCGGAGCAAGGAATTGATGGAGTCGGCGGGGACTGGATTAATTATGAAAGAAATTTTGGTTTTCGATGATTTTTTTTTTTTGAAGACTAAATCCACTCATTTGAGTTTCAACGGGACGGTTTAGAGAAGCTGCTTCCAAGTATTTCATTCCCAGCTCGTCCATCACACACTAGAAAAATAATCCATCATTTAACACAAGTAGAATTAATACATTCTCTTCATATCTCAGCAACATTACAATAGAAGTTGTAACGACTTGACAAGTACAACAGGTACGAGAAAGAAGCACACCATTTTTTTAAACCCAGAAACCTTGGAAGACATGGGACCGTACGCAACTTAAAATAAATAGGCAATTCTATCGATACTAGGTACGTTTGTCCGCGTCAATAACCTCAACCTGTAGTTTGATGGGGTTGGATTGACCAGCAAGACTTAAACAACCCTTTAAAGTATCACTATTGAAAACGGTATGCTCCTCTTGTCTATGAAAGTACTTGACATGATAAGTTTTAGGCGGAAGATTGAAACTCTTTTCAAGGAGCTTCTCTAACTTCTGAAACCGTCGTGGTTTCAGGTCAAATAAATACTTGTCCCCATTGTAATACACTGCTATGACCGTTTTATCTTCATCCTGCATCCTTTCTTTTCCACGTAGCCGGTGGGAGTCAGGTAAGCTTTGCTGAAACTCCAACCAAGTCTTTCCTGTGAGTTCCGTAACTCGACGTTTCACTGTACTCGGGCTAGCTGAAAAAAAAAAAAAAAAAAAAGATTTATCCAGACTGAGTACTCACACACTTATATTTTGATCTTGCCTTATAAAAAATCAAGGGAAATTCTTAAGGTGCAAGGTAATTTTTTCAAAATTAAAATCAATCTTAATCTTACTACAATTTTGAACAACAAACTTTTGCACATCAATGCTATTCTAGAGTATCACTTTCTTACTTCTGAAATTGCACACTTACCATTGAGTTTCTTTGCAGCAGCCTCTAACGTGCAGTCTTTGAATTCCAACAATTCCTCCAAGGTAAATATTTTCTTAGGTCGTCCTCCTAAGCTTTTGCGTGTATTGGAATCCACTGGTTGTAAATCCAAAGGTCAAGAAATTTATATATGTATATATATAAATATAAGATGCCAAAACACAAATTCAAAGTCAAAATAGATAGATAGATAGAGAGAGAGAGAGAGAGAGAGAGAGTCACCTGAAGTGGAAGACTCACTACGATTGGAAGGCTGATCGAACCCGGGCCACAAGTCCCCAAGATCAATTTGATCATCTGTTCATTAAAATGGTATAAAACAAGCCAAACACAAATTCAAAGTAAATTAACCATAAAAATCGTGCATACACATTTACACATTTGTATCGAAGCCAGAATCACTAGTAATACCATAAAAAATTGGGATAAATGAACCGAAAAACTGCACATGCAAATTAAACACTCATTCATAATCACGCCTAAAGAAATCGTAACACAGGCCTAAATATGAAACACTTTTTATACATATCTTAACTCTCTCACAAATATAAAACTAATGCATAGTTTTTCATTTGATAAAATGGAGATTTGCTAAAATCAAGTGGGTGATTAATGTCTAGATTCATTGAAGATAAAATCTCATCCCCACTTCATTTGCTAAAATCACCCACTTGATTTTAGCAAATCTCCATTTTATCAAATGGAAAACTAAGCCTAAGAACATCTTCATTTGATTTTTCAAAAAATGGTCTTTCATGGCATGTTAGATCATGCCAAAAAAAGGTTACTGTGGAATCCAAAATTGTATGTAACAAATTAGTTAGGTAGATTATGTAAAAATGACACGTTTAACTCGGTAAAAGAACTTTTATATTGTTGGTCAATGTATAAAAAAAGAAGAAGGAAAAAGACAGATACAAAACTACAAAAGATATAGGAGTACTGCATAATGGATTGGAGTTGTGCCACTGGACTTTTTTTTTTATAAAGAAAGTTAATATAATGCTGTCTTCTTGACAATAACGTTGCGGTCCATTCACATGTGTTTGGTAGTGGTTTTCACCCTCGATGTACACATTATTGAGTTTTTTAATAAATTTTGTTGCCGATCAAAAAAAATAATGTTGCGGTCCCCACTTCCTCTCTTCTTTCTCCCAACATACTAGCAATGAGTTAAAGAAGTTGAAACTATTTCAGTGTGAATGTGTAGTTTTTTTTTATTAAATGCACGAAATCTGTCACAAAATTTTTTGGTTGGCATCTTGCCGTCCTTTGGGTTTGGCTCTCGAATAGCGTATGCCGGTGTATGTGTCCGTAATCCTATTAATCTTCGTATCCCTTGGTAAAGATTAATATTTTTTTTTTGCTCATAAAAAACACATTGAGTTAAAAAGGATTTTAAGACTCTCTAGCAAGAAAAGGATTTTGCAGCTGTTTTGCACCATTTGACACATTTAGGCCTTTTTTCTCTAGCTCTTGGTCGATTTTTGCACCATGTGGACTATGTTTTTTTTTTTTGCACCATGTGAGTCATATTTCTGAAGACTTCACTATTAGAGACCTGCACACTAGCCTAGTCTTGTGGGTCCCAAAAGAGATAAAGAGGAATCCCGTTGAGTAGTTTAAGGCCTTTTTCTTGAATGGATTTGATCTCATAAAATCTAGTAATGATAAAATTTAACATTCTCAACGGATTTTAGCAAAACTAGATTTTATCAGCACTACATTTTATGACACAAAATCATTTACAGAACACCTTTATCGACCCTACATTTAATCCATTGGGAAAACAATATCATTTTATTATACTTCTAAACAAAACTATATTTTATCAAAATTAAATTTTATCTCATAAAATTCATTTAAGAACAAAGCCTAAAACTCCAATTGCCTTTTTTTCTTTTTTCCCTTGTACAAACACGTTTTGTTCATATATCAAACAAAGTCCTATCAAACTGATTTTTTTGTATGGTTCCTTTCATCGATAAAGTTAACTAAATGAATGATTACGATCACTTTTTGGGGTCTGGATTGAACGCAAAAATAAATAAATAAATAAACTGAAAGGGACCAGACAATAGTTCAAATGAAGGGGAAATTAGTCCGTAATCAGTGCAGTAAAAAGAGGACATTTAAAAATGTATAAAAGTGGGACCTTATCTAATCTACTCCACACATCTAAATAATTCAAATGGAGCAATCATTCTCTCTTAGTATTGAACACAAAAAATGAGTTCATGACCTGTGTCATATTTTTCGTATGTTCACCTCAGGCCATGTTTGTTTTGAGTTTTAAGACTTAATTTTCTCAAATATTATTCAATCCTTACCTCTGTCTCTCTATTTTTAATTATTTTTTCTCTATCTCTCTCTATTTTTATTTATTTTTAATTACTATTCCTATTTCTCCCTCTAATTATTGCCAAAAACCAAAACACAAACCAAACACAACTTAAATCTAAAAGTTGAATGGTGATGCTCGAACTAGTCAGAAAAGGAAGAGAGAAATGGAAGAGTACTCACCAAAAAAGGAAGACTGATGTTGACCGTCCGGGGTCTCCCCTGTTCATGAAATACACTAAAGTTTAACATTTGAGTCAACCACTGAATTTTTTTTTATTTTTTTTTTACTTTCCCGTAGGGAAGATCATTCAGTGCTCATGCATGCGACATCACAAGGCAGTGTCCAAATTTGTTTTCGCTTACATGTTGTAGCGGAGCATATACTGTTGTGAACTCGCTACAATGTGTGGTAAAATGAGACTGGACCGTGAATACATTCTAAGAGCACTGAATAATCTTTCAATTTTTTTTAGAAGAAAAAAAAAACAGAGAGTTGAAGATTTAAACAAAATTTTTTTTTTTTGTTCTCGCACTCTTATGTATATCAACCAAAGTCCTTTCAAACTAATTTTTGAATAGGATATTTTTGTAAATGAATTCTACAAAATAAACGATTTTGGAATGGACCCAAAAACATTTGTAACTAGTGGGGAACTCAAACTAACTACGTACCACACAAAAAAGAAAGAAAAAAAAAAGTGGAACAAACTATTGCCTTTTATATGTTGGGAGAGAGTTTGAACTTGGGTAAAATGGAGAGAGAAAGAGGGATTTTCTTACCGAAAATCTCGGGCACTTGAGAATTAGTGCCTTCCACGAAAATATTGTTGCCATTACCAACGTGCACATTTTGCCAGGCCATTTTAGGAGTAGAACTGGTTTGAAGGGTTCACAGAAGGCCATCTTGTTTTATGCAGATATGAGAATCAACCAAAATAGCCGAAAACACAAAAAAAAAAAAAAAGGTCAGTTCAGAAATAAGAGGTCAAAACCCTCCAAAAAGGAGTAGTTCAGAAATAATGGTCTCAAAATGAGCTCAAACTACCAAGAAAAGATCACATCAAAAATAAACGTTCAACCTCCACCGTGCATCACGTTCAAAAAGTAAATCTCCACTAATGCTACTGAAAATGACGGGTCAGCGAAATATAGGAATTTGGGGGTCCTGCTGTGCACAAGGTTCATGACACCGTGCCATGCACTTCATCCGGTTGTTCGTTGCCAAATTACACAGCTCGATCGGATCAATTCAACTCCACGTGAGAGCCAGTCCATTGCTGGGATTTTATCCGAGCTGTGCATTTTTGCAACGGCTGACCGGATAGGGTGCATGGCACGATGCCATGCACCATGTGCACAGCAGGGACCCCTTGTCTAAAATCAACGTGGCTATGGGTATCGAAAATGCTTTTAGACGACTGATGCAGTGTGCGTGTATTTTGCATATGCGAATATGTGTACACTTAGCTTTTTTGGTCCGAAATATAGGGGTACGCTTTTTTGGACGTCAGATCAAAAATAATTTCATCACAGATCCTTCAAAAGGGAAGAACAAATTTACCATTTTTTTTTTATTTACCAAAAAAAGTGCAGAACAAAAAAATCCGAACGATAAAAAAACATCACAAAAAGGAAGCAAGGTTCCTACTTGTTCAAAAAACTACATTTAGCAAATTGATTTTGATACTCCCTTAATTACTGACATCACTCTAAAAGAGAGTGTCAAAATCGATTACTGGCACTCTCTTTTATGGAGCGCGATTAGTAATTTGAAGATTGCCAAAATCACTTGCCTAAATTTAAGGTTGAGTTTGAACTAAATTAGTTTTTTGTTTGGGACAATTTATTTTATTTAAGTTTTGGAAACCTTTTTTTTTAAGTTTTTCGTCATAATTTCCACACCACATCCAGTGGCGGATGCAGGATTGTTGTTGCAGGGGGACCACTCTATAACAAATATACAAAAAAAACTGAAAATGTACTATTACTAGTAAGAACCTTAGGGGGTTCGCAGGAACCAAAACCCCCCTAGCACCCCCAAGGTTCGCCCCTGACCACATTGCTCGTCTTGGCAAGGGAAAACATAAAAGTATAAATAGAGACCAAAATTGAAAAACGTCCGAGAGATGCTAAAGAGGAGAGGCTTTGACGTATAGAGAGAGTGAGAGAGAGAGAGAGAGGTGTCAAAAGTTGCAACTGGGTTGTTCTTTTGAAAGAAAAAGCGCCCAAAAATGCAAACCTTAGTTTTTGATCTACATTATTACATTTTTTTGATTTTTTTCATCGAGATGAATTATCAATCCAAAAAAATTCAACTGAATATAGTAAAAATTGCTAAGGGAAAAAAAAAAACCCATAAGGACTTGATAAAAAAGAGTAGAAAATTTTAAGCCAAAAGAGATCTAATACTAACAGCCAACAAGTCAATGAAGTAGTGGAGGTGGGTTGCCAGCAGAAGGCTCGATCGGGTTGGTCAAAATTTGCAAATTGAAATGACTTAAGAGTATTATATTATTCGGAAACAAAAAAGAGAGAAATAATTATATTGGCTGAGAGAAATATTTATATTGGCAGATGTATTCGGAATCGTACAAATGGGTTCTACATGTACAACATACTGTATTTGAATCGTAGGATTCCGGAAACGTTTTTAAATTTTCATCCATCTGTATAGCTTGAAAAGAAATGGGAACCTTTAAACTCACATACAAGATGAAATATCTATTTGCCTCTTAAACTATTACTCCCTCTGTCCCTTTTTTAGTGTTTAGATTTTCATTTTGAGTTGTCCCTTATTAAATGAGTGTTTTGAAAGTTAATGGGTAAAAGTTGGTACAATTATCTTTTGAAAAGTTAGTGGGCAAAGAGTTAATGAGTAAAAGTGGAGGATAATTTTCAAAATCAGAGGTAAAGTTGATGTAAAAAGTGTAAAACAGAGGTAAAAATTGATGTGAAAGGTGTAATGATGATATTTTTTTAATAAGTTGGATTTACGAATTAACACAGTAAAATAGGGCCATAGGGATATATATATATATATATATATATATATATATATATATATATATATATATATATATATATATGGAGTACTTCTAATCCGGACCTCCCGTTTCCGGACTTCCATGATCCAAACATTTTTTTGACGATCCGATCCGTCCAATGTGTTCAGAAGGTGTTTTCAAGGGTTCTAGCGGGAAATCTTAAAAAAAAAAATACTGGGATAGGCTTGATCCAAGCAGTTTTTGCAAAAACTTTATATTTACAATTTTTGCGAAAACTACTTGGATCAAACCCTTCCCGGTATTTTTTTTGAAGATTTCTTGCGTGGACCCTTGAAAACACCTTCTGAACACATTGGACGGCTCAGATTTTTCAAAAATAATTTGCAACACAAAAAAATCATTTGTTTCTTATTTTTGGGAGGTTTGGACTAGAAGTTTTACCTATATATATTTAATAAGGGCTCCCTTACTTTCTACGGTGCGGGATATTTTGTTCCAGATTGAATTCCGATGATCCGAACCGTTGGATGTGTTTAAAACGTGTTTTTAAGGTCCAACGCGAGGATTCGTCAAAAAAATACCCGGAAGGGCTTGATCCGAGCAGTTTTCGATAAATATGTTTTTTTTTTTTTTTACAAACCTCGTGTTGGACCTTAAAAATATGTTTTAAACACATCTAACTGTTCAAATCATCGAAATTCAATTCCGAACAAAAAATACCGCACCGTGGCTATATAAGGGAGCTCTTACTAAAACGACTCCTATATTGAACTTCCCCCTTCAACTATTAATTGAACTAACTCCCCCCTTTAAACTACCAGTTTCTTTTTTACTAACGATTAATCACGCTTTCCATCCATGCCATAAACTATAACGGAAACTGTTAATCTAACCCTATCTATTTGTTAAGCGCCAAACAAGAGGGTAATATGGGCATTTTCCAAACCCTAAAACTATCAAGCCAAATCGAGGGTTTTGCTACTGTCGAGTGTCGATCGAACCAAAACCCTAACTCCAAACTCCGAAGGAAGGAAAGGAAACAAAACTTGTTTCCAACTTATTGTTTTATTTTTTGCTACTGCTGTGGGGTGAGTGGACAGAGAGTAGAGTATGTCAATATGAAACATGGAGAAGATCTAGTTCGGTGGAGATTGAATTTGGGGTATTTTTTTTTCTTTTCTTCTTTTCTATAATGGTCTGAAGTAGAGTACATATTTCAATCCGGCTTAAAAGCTACCGGGAACTGAATCGGACATTAAAAAAACCGAAAAAAAAATTATGTCCGGTTCTCCTGTTCGGTCTGACTTTCTATTTTTATTTTCACCCCTATAATGTAGGCATATCGGCATCTAAAATTCAAGAGCGAAAAGCTGTGGACACAATAGACAAGTAATTAATACATATTAGTTTGCCAAAAGATAAAATGAGGTGGAGTACATTCTCTTCAGATTTCAGCAAAGTTACAACAAAAGTTTTTATGACTTGCCTTGTATAACAGGTACGAGCAAGAAACACACCAGTATTTTTATTAGACAAAAACGTTGGAAGACAAACATGTGAAGGTTGGCAACTTAAAATTAATAGGAAATTCTATAGATGCTAGATACGTTTGACCACGTTAGATACGTTTGACCACGTCCTCAATCTTAAGTACGATGGGGGCACGACTTAAACAAAACCTTAAACTTGTATTGCAAACTATGGAGAAGTCATTATTATACTTGATATCGTAAGTTCCAACCTCAAGTTTCAAACTATCTTTTATGAGCTGTTGAAACCGTCCCAGTTTCTCAGTCGAAGGCACATCGAATGGTATTTTTCTCGGTCCATATTCCACTACTACCTCGACCATATCCTGCATCCTTCTCTTTTCATGTACACGCTGGGAGACAGATCTGCTTTGCTGAAGCTTGGACCATGTCTCACCTGTGTGTTCTTTAAGACGACGTTTCAATGTGCTACTGCTAACTGCAAAAAAGAAGATTAATCAAGACAGAGGCAATAAGGCCAGAAATTCGATTTGGGAGGGCCGAACTAACAAATATGTATACTTATATTATATAAACAATTGCGCTCTCAATACTACATACTATTTCCTTTCATATGTAATACCTTACTTAAAATTAGATTGTCCTTTTTTAGTGACCAAAAATTATATTTTTCTTTTTTTAGTGGCCAAAATAAGCATGTAATTATATTTTGATTGTGTTTTATAAAAAATGAGAGAAATATTTAAGGAAAAAGGTAAAAAAAAAAAATTCAATTTGAAGTCAATCTTAATCGTCTATGCGATTTTAAAGACCAATTTTTCTGTTTCTATTGTAAATACATAAATAAGTGGTACATAAATTGATAAAAATATATCAAATAAAGGCAAAAGCTAGTGAGAACCATAAGAGAACAATAATTATATTTTTAAAAAATGCCAAGGCTGGTAGGGGTTTACGCAAAAATTCCTGAAACTTATTACAACAATTATATGGTAATAAAAAAAATTATATTGTCGAGCATCACTTTCTATGTTTTTCATTTCTTAAATTGTATGCTTAGAGCATCTCCAATCGTGAAGTTAAAAATATTATGTTATTAAAATGTAAAAAGTACACAAATGTATGTGAATATAAAGATGTAGGTGGGGGTCTCGCCCTAACTTCCCTCTCTCTCTCCCCTCTTCTGTTGAGAAGTTACCCATACTGGTACAGTTATAAATTGTTGTAAGGCTGCACTAATTTTCGGCACAAATATTCATGTGTTAACTATACCATTAGAACACAAAAAATGAAAAATGTTAACTAAACTGTTCTTTTCTTACACTATTTCTTATATATACTAGCAACTTTCTTGGAGATACCCTTACCCTCGAGTTTCTCTGCAGCAGCCTCTAACGTGTAGCCTTTGCATTCAAGCAATTGCTCCATAGCAAGTACTTTCTTAGGTCGTCCTTCGAGTTTTTTCTTTTTTTGGGTATCCACTGATAGTAAACCATATGCTCACAAAATTTAGTATAAAAGATGCCAAACGCATATTCAAAGGTAAACACGAGAGAGAGAGAGAGAGAGAGAGAGAGAGAGAGAGAGAGAGAGAGAGAGAGAGAGAGAGATGCCAAACACAAATTCAATGGAAAATTGGGGAGGCAGATAGGTGACATCTATGCACATTCCATGGAACAGGGGATCATCCGGCCGTCCGTTGTGAAAATACACGGCTCAGATCAAATCCAAACAATGGCTCTCACACGGGGTTGGATTTGATCCAAGCTGTGCATTTTCATAACGGATAGTCGAATGGGTGCATAGCATGGTACCATGCATCTACTGCAGGACAGGATCTCCAAATCCACATTCCACACACATTTATAACTAGCTAGAATAACAAGCAAGCAATACCATAAAAATTGTGACAAATGAACCAAAAACGACGCAACAAACTATCAATTGCATTAGGGCATCCACAATAGGCTCTCAAAATAGCTCCTAGATGAGGATCCTAAAGTTTGCCAAGCTATTTGCTCAATTTTGGTCTTCAATAGGCTCGCAATACAAGCTTCCAATAGTGGCTCCTAAGCATGGCTCCTAACATATTAGCTAAATTTAGGTAGCATTGTAGCTAGCTCCAAGTGAGACCCAAAGTCTTTAAATCTTTTTGCAACATGGAATTTTCAAAAGATAAAGGATTTTTGGCAACCTCTTATTAGCTCATTGTGGATTCCTTGAGACATTAACCTTAAGATTGGCATCTAACAATAAATATAAAATTGTTCATAATTTAACCTAAAAAAGTTATTACACAGGCCAAAATATTAAACATTTTACCTTAACTCTCTCATAAAACAAAGATGGTAAAGTGGAATCCAAAATTGTGTTAGAGTTAGAGGTCTTGAATGTGCTGGGCCGGTCCGAGCACGCCATGTTTAGTGATGGACAACATGATACGACGCGAAAACTATGGTGGGCCAAACTGGGTTATCATTTTAGAGCCCACAACACGTAACGACACAGGCATGGAGCACATTACGGGCACGGTTAAGGGCACAAAGCGAACATGATGTTTTCTATTTTAAAAAAAAGTACTACTTGGAATCATCCAAAAAAAATAAAAATTTTGATTTAAGAAATGCAAATGATCATTAATAGTTGAGTTGGTGCCAACCTAACTTTGGGATGCATTCGAACTAGAATGACACACTTCTTATATACAATTACATTAATTGTATTAAAAAATTTAACTATCAATATTTTTTGAATTAAATGTGTAATTTTAATTATAATTATTTGACATTTCTTTTTTTTCAATTTCAAAAAAGAGAGGACAATTTTTTTTTTTAGAAGTACTATTATTTAGCTTCACAAGGCTCGATTGTGCACGGGCATGAGAATAGTCATGGCACGGCACGGATTGTGGTGGGTGGTGGGTAAGGCCAGGCTAAGAATATTCTGAAATAGCAGGGCACGATACGACACAATTATCAAATGTGCCGACACAAAGCATGGTAGGCACAGAAACAAATGGGTTGGGCTGGCATGGCACATCATGGTCCATTCGACACCTCCAGATAGAGGTTTGGTAGGTAGATTGTGTAAAAATGATACATTTAACTCTTTAAAATGAATTTTTATAGGCAAGTGATTTCCACACCCTTTTTTGATAAACACACCCCCTTTTTGTCTTTTAGTGTAAATTTTATGTGTAAAAATTTCATTAAAAGATAAAAAAAGGGGGTGTGTTTATTGAATAGAAAAAATGGATAAATTCAAAAGATAGTACTACATAATACTCCCTTTGTACTTAATTTTTGGTCCCAAATAGAACTTTTTATTGTTCCAAAAAAATTGTCCGAATTAAAAAGTGATGGGCAAAAAATGAAGAATTGGCTCTTTTATCCTTACTTTTGTGTATTTGCATTTTGAAAGTAAATACAAGTAATGGTGATGTTTTGAAGGATAAAAGAAGGAACAAAAAATATGATAAATGTAATAATGATGTTTTCCTAATAACTTGGAAAATGATTTTGAAGCTTTTATGCTCCATTTTACGCTTTAAGGGCCTTTTTTTCCTAGCTCAAATTTGGGTTCGATTCTTAAGCTTCATTATCGATGACTCCCAAAAAAACCCTAAAAAAGAGCTGTGTTTGGTTAGATAGTTAAGTTTAGTTTTGATGATGTCAGCAGGTGTAATGAGTGGAGAGAGATAGAGAGAGAAATGAAAAAAATGATGATGTCATCAAAATTAAAATTAAAACTAAACAGAGAAAAGAACAAGGCCCTTGATAGTTTTGCTCACCGGAAAAATCAGTCGGAGAAGACACCGGTGAGCCTCCCTGGACATTATTCTTGCCATTACCGAAATGCACACTCTCTGCTGCCATTTTACAACTCAAATTGACGGGTTCACTATAGAGGGCCAACTGGTCTGGTCCAAACTGGTTGTTGAAACTAGAGGGTGAATGAGCCATTTTATAGGCCAGAAACATTGAACCACAACAGCTCAAAACACTAAAAAAGAATCAGGAAAAATGGTCTTGACTCTTGACAAGAGCTCAACACACACAAAAAGTACCAATTCAAAAAGTAAACATCACAAACTAGAGCGAAGAGGGAGGCAGATTTCCGGGAAGTTTCGTTTCTTCGTTTCTTCTTCGTTTCTTCTTTGTTGTTCAATGGAAACCCTCTTTCCCTTCGCTTTGTCGAGAAGCAAGCACCTGAAATCAGCACGATTGGTACAGTTGTAAAGCGTCGTCGGAGTCCTTCTCGTAGTCCTTTGACTGTTGTTATGGGGTGTGAAGTAACAAGAGCATTCGATCGGGCAATTGGATAGTAAAGAGGCAAACTCATCGTTAGGGTAAGGATTTCAACTAATCGTTTCTTGATTAGGATTGTTCCTTGATCCTTTGTGGTATTTAGTAGTTCAATCTCTCTGTTGCCGTCTTTACCATTTTCTAGAATAATAATTGCAAAATTTTTGGAGAAGAGGATGAGGCACTTCAGGGTTAGTATTTAGTACTTAGTAGTTCTTTCAACATCAGATTATCTCCAATTGCAAGTGTTTTTCTGATTTTATGGATGAATTTGACCAGCTGGTTTCTCACTGTTTTGCTTCCGGAAAAAAAGTCCTCAAATTTTGGGAGAACTACTATTTGGAAGTGAAAAGACAAATATCACTTGTGTAAAGTTTATAATGTGGTAGATTACTATCAGCACCCATGACTTCAGCATATTTTTTATTTATCGGATATAACTTAAGTGGGAGTTGATATACCTCGCTCTCACTCGGAATATTTAGCAATGAAAACCAAGTTTAACGCATGATGGGGTTTGGTAATGGAAAGAAATCCCATTTAGACATTTTATCAAACACCTAGCGTGCCGGAATTTTGGTTATCTGCTTTATTTTGCTTCTGCTGGTGAGGCAGTCTTTTCCCATTCCTCATGTGTATTTGTTCTTGATTCATGTATTAAGGTTATGCCAATAGGATGGTAGATGTAGGAGTTCAATGACAGAAGTAGAGAGTTTGTTAGTGTCATTTGTTCTTCTCTGGCAATTATTCGATCTTTTGACCACTTCTTTCTATACTTGCAATTAATGGGATCCTTTGTCATGCTTAAATTTGTTGTGAATAGAATCAATGGCAATGCCGTGTTTCCAGTTATCTGGAATGTTATTTTTCCTTGTGGTCTTGTATGGGATATTGGCCATACACCCTCTTGCTTTTGCCACTGCGATTTCATGTTTTAAAGCCGATTCTTTCCTGTTAGCATTAACTGATCAGAAAGAAACCTGTAGTATTATACTACTGCAAACTCTACATGCAGTGGGATGACCCATTTGCATTTTCTATTCATTGGAATTTCATCGTCACAGAAACAGCTATGTTAACTAGCTGTAATTGTCATGCTTCTGTGTAACAAAACTAAATTGGAGAACAAAGTTGAGGTAAGAGATAAATTAGAAGCGGAGAAAGTTGTACACACACACACACAAAAAAAAAACTACTCCCTCCGTCCCATAAAGTTTGGTCCTTGCGAAACTACGTGCAATTTTCAAACTAAAAAATAATGTACTTACGAAAATAATTTTTTAGCCAATATGGATCTTGTTTGATAGATCTCATTGAGAACTTTTATATGGTGCAAAAAAAAATTCAAATTATTTTAGCAAATACATTATTTTTTACTTTGAAAATTGCACGTAGTTTCATAGGGACCAAACTTTATGAGACGGAGGGAGTATATTCCTTTGGCCAGAGAAACAAGGATCTATCCGGAGATACTCTGAGAGAGAGAAGTAAACATAGGAAGTACTGATGTGACACTCGGCGCAATCAGATTCACTTGCTGATGGAGATTCACTTCCTCATAGGAGAGAGCAGAGAAGAGATCTCGTTGGCTTTTTTAGGGAAACTCAACGGAGCTACTTTAATGCCTCTAGCCGTTCTATATTTGTTGTTAGTTGCTTTAGATCTCTGTTAGAGGGTGAGTGTTTTCATTGGTCCAGGACATCGACCTCACCAACTGCAAAATTTATGACCCTAGCAAAAAGGGTTCTATTAAAGAGTATATACACTTCCTACTTCTGAATTCCTCATACATTGATGGGCCACATATTTTCGTAATATTGTCCTTGGAACTTCTATACGATATTAGTGACAAAAAAGAGATTCCACACACTCCCTGCAAATACTTTCATACTCTTGCTGTCTCACGGATATGTTGGTCTGGTATTGCATGCTACTTTTGATAATTCTACATTAAGTCATCCAAAAGGATTTTACTCTATGGTCATGCATGCTATCCTAATTCCCAAGCACATGAGATAGACAACTTTGAATATGGAATTAGGTTAGTTTAAGTGCTGAATTCCTTGATCAACTGCTAATTTGGGTTGAAACTATGGGCTTTAGAGCATTTGTGAAAACTCCATACTTGCATTAGTATGGATTGAGGGTTAAAATAGATGCAGCTACATGTTGAACGCCCTCATGGTCGACTACTTAGATTGAGAAGAGTGTACCATCTCATCATAAATGGAATTTGAACTTATTTTAATAGCTCTTTTGAGTTCTTGATGGACTGACGTGTTTTCAGTTTTGGCACGACTTTTCACTTCCTCGTATATTGATGAGCCTGGTAATAT
Organism: Vaccinium darrowii; assembly: GCA_020921065.1. Taxonomy (NCBI): domain Eukaryota; kingdom Viridiplantae; phylum Streptophyta; class Magnoliopsida; order Ericales; family Ericaceae; genus Vaccinium; species Vaccinium darrowii. Next base: position 42,987,369 of record CM037160.1, on the reverse strand, counting down.
TTTTTTGTGTAGTTCTTTAAATTTCTATAGAAGATTACTCATACTCTTGTTGCCTCGCTTATATGTTACTTTGGTATTGCATGCTACTTTCAGCAGTTCTACATTAAACCACCCAATAAGGTTTCACTTTGAGATCATACACACTTTCTATAGGGTCCCCACATAAAACATATGGTCTTCTTGGGAGATGGTGCGTAAATCGTATGTGTTTTAGGATGATCGTTTAGAGCTTATGACAGTGAAAGGAAGAGAAGTTAGGTGTTTCGCATTATAGCAAGATAAATTAGAATAGACTTTGCTGTGTTTGGTTTAAAAAATATATAGAAAAAGAGAGGAAAAGTTAGTGACAAAGGAAATGAGGAAAGAATAAGGAAGAAGAACAGATGGACAAATAGATTTGATTTGTGACCTGTGTACTTGTTTGTGCGCATTGGCATTACATTTTTCACCTGCCTCTGTTTGGGATTCTGAAACGGGAATTTTGGGAGATGAAGTCCAGAAACAAGAGATGTAACTTGGGTAGTTTAGGAGTGATTCCTCTTGTCATGTGGTCAATGTCTTTAGCGGTCATGGTGTTGAACTCATGACAATGAAAGAAAGAAAAGTTACGTCTGAGTAATTATGGCAACGAAGATAAAGGAAATGAGAAAAGAGCAAGGAAGAAAAAAGAGAGAGAAAGTGTAGTTCTGTGATCTGTGGTTTGTACTTCATTTGCATCTAGCAACATAAAGACACAACAGAGACCCTATCCACTGTCAATGCAGAGATTTCACAGAACTCATAGACAATAGAAACAGAACCTCTACAGCAGAATTAGAGAGCAGATTACTTGTTTGCTATGGCTATGTTGTTCTCTGTGTCTACAAAAACTCTGCACATTTTGACGAAGAAATCTGATTTCTTCTTGTTGTAGGAGAGAAGACTAGACTTTTGTAGGAGTGGAGTGGAAGAACTCTGCTTTATTCTAGGAGAATCTGACCTGTGTTTGGTTATTGTGTTCAGGCAGCCTCCACCGAAGATGATTGTCTGCACCATTGAGAATACCAGAGTACACCGTTTGTAAACCTGATGATGAAGAGGTTTCTTATTTTATTTATTGATGTTATTGTTAAATGAGTAGGAGCCCCACCAGAAAATTTGAGGAGAAAACTTCTTGTCCTTGATGTGAATGGACTACTTGCTGATATTGTTCCATCTGTGACTGGAGGATATAAACCTGACAAAGTACTCGCACAGAAAGCTGGTGAGAATTGACTCTAGGAAATCAATTTTTTTGTGTCTTTTTCGGTCTGTTACCTTCATTTTGGGCCTAATTTGATTGTCGTTTTCTGTACAGTTTTTAAGAGTCCCTTCTGTGGCGATTTTCTGCAGTTTTGCTTTGATAGATTTCACGTAGGTGTTTGGTCGTCAAGAAACAGGTGACCTTTATACCTTTGGCTTAAGAGATTTGCTTTTGTCATCTACTAGAACTGCTATTTTCTTGTCTTTTATTTAAATGTTTATTCTCGGACTTTATGGACTTTTTACTTGTTATTATCTATTTAGTTTTATTCGATCATTCTATGCCTAAACTTTGCTGTCCATTTTCTGCAGGGAAAATTGAACTCAGTTCTTGATTTTCTCATGGGAAATTCCACGTCTAATTTTTTTTTTTGGGTAAGCCATTAAGTCTTTCTGTTCTTATTATAAGTAGAATTGACATGGTTTCTGCATATTTGTTTGAATGTATGTTGTATATTTTCTGTGGAGAGTTTCCAGGTAATTGTAGTTTGTTCCTCAGTTCTGGTTCCAACTTGTCTGTAACATTTAAATCTATTATTTTTTCCAGACCATAATTGGATTTTACTTTTGATAGTGTTTCACCATGTTTGAAGGTTGAATAGCTATGACCCTCCCGGCATTTCAGTCTATTTGTCTGTCTGATGATTGATTTTTGTTTGATGAGATTGCAAAATTGTTTTTTCCAGATCAATCGAATGACTATCTTGACAAGTAGGATTTGGATTGAATATATATTTATGCAACCAAGTACCTTTGTTGTCTTTGACGAATTCCCTTGTCGCCTCTGGAGCTTCCTGGTTAAGTTGTTAAAAGTCTGACTCATTTTTGGTGAAACCAGATTCTTGGTAAATTCTCGAGTTCATTTTAGAGTTGCGTTCTGATCTTATAATATGTACCCACTACCCAATGTGCCTGGCTGAAAATGTTTTGGCTTGTCCAACACATGTCCAAATGCGTCCGTGTCTCAAATTTGTTGGACTCGGAGGGCCTATGCAAGCTTGTGACAGCCTCTCTCATAATCATATCTGTTGATTGAGTTGCTTACAGTGTTTTCTGTCCACATTGTTGTATTTCTGATAAGAATGTGACTGGTTTTGCTATCATGGTTAGTAACTAATAAGATTTGCCGAGGGTCAGTTCTCCCCCTTCTTAAAATCTCTAGCCCCTCGCTCGTTAGATAGTAAAAATTTCTCACAAATGATTGAAGTTATGCACATGGGCTTGAGGAGGGTTGCTATGCCTGTGCTCTCTGTATGTATGGCATAGCAACCCGTCTCTATCATATCGGTATGTATGGCTTTAGTACTTGCTTCAACCCTGGGTTTGAGCAGCCTGTTCCATTGACAATCGACTGCAGTTAATTCTTTAAGAATGAGAGCTATAATTGTTCACATTTCACGTTAATGAAGACACCCTGCCAATGTCGATATTCTTTGATCTAAGTCAATTTTTGGACAATGGCTAGCCTGGCGTCAAAAATTTTCTTTGTTTCCCACTCCATCTTTGAGGTCAGCGATTAGTACCGCGAGAACATAAAACTTTAAGTATTCCCGGTTGTGAATTTTAATTTGTGATCGTTGTAGTTGATTTATTTATGTGTGATATCATGTTTTAGAAAAATAAATGGACTTGTTGGGAGGATATGAAAGATAAAACTTTAATTGGACTGGGTTTGGGAATGTAAAATGAACACTGATTCTTAATGGGCCGGACTGGGACATGCGCAAGTCTCGTTAATATTTAGGTTAAGCCCGACCTAAAGTACGTGCACCTCTACTAAGGAAACACTATAACCGCAATAAGGAAACAATACGTACACCAACAAAAAAAAAATTGCTTTTGGCCATCAATAGGGAAGCACTATAACCGCAAAAGGTCTCCACAAATCGCCAAACAAAAAAGAATGTGATTTGTTTAACCGATTGTTATGGTTAGAGTAGGTTCAAGAGCGGAGCTAGGATTTTAGGTTAGTGGGGTAAAAAATTAAATCTATATATAAGTTATTTTTCTTTTTGCTCATGCAAATAAATAACTAAAATTAAGAGGTTAAGTGTAACGTAGATTTAGAGTGATACACGTACTTTTGCTTTATAATTGGTCCCAATGAGTTATTATATATATTACAAAAATAATGTACGATAGCCTTATTTGTACTACCATCAACTCTCGAAAAGAATTAAAAACTTGAGAATTCTATGCGTTTTAAACAAGTTGGAGCAATTTATAAAAATTTTACGGGGTCAAAATTACGGAGTTTAGCCCCAAACTATCAAAAATCCTTATGAGAAATTAATGTGTCTTGTACCTGAAGAGGGGATTGGGATTAACAATATATGGCCAATCTGGAAGATTAATAATCTCATGGTACAAATAGTCCAAGACTATTTTGCATAGCCAAACAAATAATTAGTGGTCTCATACGATTGAGAGTCCAATCACATTGCCAAAACATTATATCAAACATACAAACTTGGGGTAGCAATAACGGATGGTGAAATTATATATATGTGACCCATATATAAAAATTAAATTATTTAGATATCGATAAAGTTATGGTCGAAACCTACTGATTTAAAGTAATGGACATTGCTCTTAACGTACACATGCTATTTGTTTAAATCTATACAGATGTCCCATCAACTGATTTTTGCAAATGATCAATTAAATCTATGAAAATGGCTACAATATACCTCCATTATTTGCGTGTGTATCATACACACCCCTGTAAAAGTTACGAATTTTTGGGAAAAGTTACGAATTTTTTTGTAAAAGTTACGAGACACACCAAAATGTTACGAATCATAGAAAATGTTACGAATCATATTGCTGAAAAGTTACGAAAAACTAAAAAATGTTACGATTGTCGATGAGGTGGCACAATCTGGACCATACAATCGGTGCATATGGTACACCCAAATAAGGGGTGTTTATTGTAGCCTTTTCCTAAATCTATATATACTATCAAAATAAAAGGGTTAGATCGCGATTGGAACTAGGTGAGTCTCATTTGCATCAAATAAAAGGATCTTGATTCCAAAGACAACACATTGAAACAACTATTAGCTTGTCGGTTATATTTGTGATATCTAAGTATAATTTTTCCTGGGGAAATTTGTGAGATCTAAATGTAGTTGCTATAAAATTTGATTCATTTTTAATTCATTAAAAATACCGGGAAGGGCTTGATCAGAGCAGTTTTTCACAAAACTGTATATATACAGTTTTTGTGAAAAATTGCTAGGATCAAGGTCTTCCCGGTATTTTTCTTTTATGATTTCTCGCGGGGACCCTTAAAAACACCCTTTAAACACATTGGATGGTTTGGATTTTGCAAAAATAATTTTTAAAACATTCAAAACACCAAAAATCCTCCACTCAGGGATCCCTGACTTGAAAATCTGTCTATATATATATGTTCGCATCGCTTTCTATTTAATTTCTAAAATTGTATGCTTGGGGCGTCTCCAGTTGTGGAGTTAAAAATGTGGTGTTATCTGACACAAAAGTGTTAAAAGTTGGGGCCATTTTTGTGTGGTTATGACAAAAATGTTGTTAAAATAGTGAGTGTTACAATGGTGTTGTTAGAGTGTTAATAAAATGTCAAAAAAAAAAAAACACAAATGTATGTGTATATATAGATGTAAGTTGGGCTCTTGCCCTAACACACACCCACCCCCCCCCCCCCCCCCCCCCCCCCTCTCTCGAAAGCGGCTGACACATTTTCTCTCTCTCTTTCTCCCCTCCATTGTGGAGTTAACTGTACTGGTACAATTATATAAATGGCTGCAGGGCTGCACTAATTTCTGGCACAAATAATATTCATGCACTAACTACACCATTGGAACACAAAAAATGCAAAATATTAGCTAAATGTGCTTTTCTTACAATAGCAACTTTCCTGTAGATACCCTTACCTTGGAGTTTCTCTGCAGCAGCCTCTAATGTGTAGCCTTTGCATTCAAGCAATCGCTCCATAGCAAGTACTTTCTTAGGTCGTCCTTCGAGTTTTTTCTTTACATATTCAAAAGTAAACTTGAGGGAGGGAGGGAGAGAGAGAGAGAGAGAGAGAGAGAGAGAGAGAGAGAGGAGATGCCAAACGCAAATTCAATTGGAAATTGGAGAGGCAGAGGGGTAACATCTATGCACATTCCACACACACATTTATAACTAGCCAGAATAACAAGTAATCAATACCATAAAAATCGTGACAAATGCACCGAAAATGGCCCAAACAAACAAACGATCAACTGCATAAACACTAACCTTAATATTGGCATCTCTCAATCAATATACATACGGTAAAAAAAAAAAAAAATCAAGATACATAGCTTTACTTTTCTCTTGTTCATAATTACACCGAAAAAAGTATGTAAAAATTATACTGAAATGCTAACAGTAAATATTTTTCATGGTAAAAACACTCATTCATAATTTAACCTAAAAAAGTTATAACACAGGCCTAAATTAATACTGTATTAAACATTTTGCGTACCTTAACTCATAAAACAAAAGAATTAAGAGCATTGACTCTTTAAATAATGTTTGTTAACGGGCGATATATGACGAAAAAATGGTAAAGTGGAATCTAATATTGTGTTAGAGGTAGAAGTGTCAAATGTGCCTGGCTGGCCAGAGCGCGGCACATTTAAAGCTGGCACGACATGACACGACAAAAAAAACTAAGATGGGCCAGATTGGGCTATCGTTTTAGAGCCTACAACACAGCATGACATAGGCACAGGACACCGTCCGGGCATGGTTAAGGGCACAAAGCGAACATGATGCTTTTAAAATAAAAAATTAAGAGCATCTTCATTTTACTCTTTAAAAAAAAAAAAGAACTTTTTGATTTTAAGAAATGCAAATGATCATTGATAGTTGAGTAGATACTAACCTAATTTGGGATGTATTCAAACTAGAATGACGCACTTCTTATATACAATTACATTAATTGTATTACAAAATTTAACTATCAATAATTTTTGAATTAAATGTGTAATTTTAATTATAATTATTTGACATTTCTTTTTTCCAATTTCAAATTAGAAAGAGTTGATAATTTTTTAGAAGTATTGTTTAGCTTCACAAAGTTCGATTGTGCATGGGCATGGGAATAGGCAGTGCACAGCATGGATTGTAGTGGGTTGTGGGTAAGGCCAGGCTAAGAATATTCTTAAATAGCAGGGTAAGGTATGTTCCATTCGACACTTCCATTTATAGAGGTTTGTTAGGATAAAAGAAGGAATAAAAAATATGACAAATGTAATAATGATGTTATCCTACCAACTTGGAGGGTAACATTTGACACTTTATAAGGGCCTTTTTTCCTAGCTCAAATTTGGGTCAAATTCTAAAGCTTCCTTATCAGTGACTCCCAAAAAAAAAAACCTAAAAAGAAGAGAGTTGGTTTTGCTCACTGGAAAAATCGGTCGGAGAAGACACTGGTGAGCCTCCCTGGACATTATTCTTGCCATCACTGAAATGCACACTCTCTGTTAAATTATCTCACATTGCTCATCTAAGCCACCCAAGCCTGGTTAATAAATTCTTAAGGTTACTGCACCTATTGCCAATTGGTTTTAGGTTGGAACCTTCCAAGAAATTTAACATGGTATACATCAGAGCTAGGTCTTGGGTGGTCTCATCTCACGTGGTCAAGTCTCCTTTGACAGAGTCAAATCTCCTAATCTTCTCAATTCGTACATCCACGTGCATCCGGGCTGCATGTGAGGGGGAGTGTTAAATTATCCCACATTGCTCATCTAAGCCACCCAAGCCTAGTTAATAAATTCTTAAGGTTACTCCACTTATTGCCAATTGGTTTTAGGTTGAGACCCTCCAAGAAATTTAACTCTCTCGCTGGCCATTTTAAAACTCAAATTGAAGGTTCACTATAGAGGGCCAACTGGTCTGGTCCAAACTAGTAGTTGAAACTAGAGGGTGAATGAGCCATTTTATAGGCCAAAAATATTGACCACAACAGCTCAAACACTAAAAAAGAATGAGTAAATCACCTAGACACCCCCTGAATTATACCTCTTTTACCCAGACACCCCCTAAACTAAATAAACCTATGAGGAGCCCCCTCAACTATTTAAAACTTTACCACAAGACCCCTTCTGTCAACCTTCGGTCTCCAAACTCAAAGTTCTGGGTCATGTTTTGATGATCTATCCCATTCAAGTTGTTTAAGACATGTTTTTAAGTGTACTCGGAAGAAATCAGCTAAAAATATGACCGGGAAGTGCTTGATATGTGAAAAACTCTTTAGATCAAGCACTTCCCGATCATATTTTGAGCCGACTTTTGGCGGATCCCCTTAAAAACATGTTTTAAACAACTTGAATGGGTTGGATCATCAAAACATGACCCGGAACTTTGAGTTTTGAGACCGAAGGTTGACAGAAGGGGTCTTGGGGTAAAGTTTTAAATAGTTGAGGGGGCTCCTCATAGGTTTATTTAGTTTAGGGGGTGTTTGGGTAAAAGAGATATAATTCAGGGGGTGTCTAGGTGATTTACTAAAAAAGAATCCGGAAATAGTGGTCTTGACAAGAGCTCAAAACACACAAAAAGTATCAATTCAAAAGCAAGCATCACAAATTACGTAGTAGAAACGAAGGTTCATGAATCGCTGTACATGTTCAAAATGTATGTAATAAAATTTCAGCTATTAAAGTAGGAAGGAAGTCAATGAAATATAAGGGGTAGGTTGGACCGGTTGGTTCTGGAAAGGTTCGTTTGGGTCAGTTCAAAAATAATTTAATCAAAAATAACAAATTAGTTAAATCTCCGTTCAATGATATTGCAACTTGCAAGGACAGGTCAATGGAATTGAGGAGGAAGTTAGGTAGGTAATAGGTTACGTGCAAATTTTGCAACTAGAAATGAGTTAGTACTCCCTCCGTCCCAATTTTATAGTCCCTTTTGGGAGTTCGTGCTACTTTTCAAAGTGTTATATCTTATAATCTACAATGTTTTAGGTGATTTTGAACACTTTGTTTATTAGATTAAATCAAGATCTATCAAACAAGATCCATATTGCATATAAAATGTATTACCGATTGAAAGAAATAATCATTTTTTTATCCGGTTAGAATAGAACGAGGGACTATAAAATTGGGACGGAGGGAGTATTATTTTGAAATACTCCCTCCGTCCCGCAAAGTTTGTCACTTTCACTATTCCAGCCCTATAAAAAAAATTGATTATTTCTTTTAATCTGTAATGTTTTATATAAGCAATATGGATCTCGTTTGATAGATTTCAATTAGATCTTTTGACCAAAGTTTTAAAAATCACATAAAACGTTATGAATTGAAAGATATAGGCAATTTAAAAATGGCACGCACTCCTGAAAGTGTCAAACTTTGCGGGACGGAGGGAGTAAGAAATAGAGCAATATAGGGTGTATACATTCGGACACAAATGTGTTCGAAATAATCTTATGCACGTGGATCCTTCGTAGCAAATGTGAGTCTACACGCATCGTAAGACTCTAAATATTTTCATCTATGTTGGGTCATTGACAAAAAAAAAATTATTTAATTGTGTGTGTGTGTCTATACAAAACATATCCTGTGAGGGCTCCCTCACAAAAAAAAATGCGGGAAAACAATTGTGGGCCGTTGGATCCTATGCCCTTCTTGCGATTCAACGGCTAACAACTGTTTTCCTGCACTTTTTTTCGTGAGGGAGCCCTCACAGGAAACTTCTTGATATATATATATAACTATATATATATATATATATATATATATATATATATATAGGATAAACTTCCAATAAGGGTCCCTTATTGAAGTTAAAATGCGGACCTCACCTTTCCGAGCCAAATTTTGACGATCCGAACCGTTCAATATTTTTAAAATGCATTTTTAAGGGCCTCCGCGAACATTCGTCCAAAAAAAATACCCGGAAGGGCTTCATCCGATCAGTTTTGGTTAAAAACGTTATATATAGCGTTTTTAACCAAAACTGATCGGATGAAGCCCTTCCGGGTATTTTTTTTGGACGAATCTTCGCGAAGGCCCTTAAAAATGCATTTTAAAAACATTGAACGGTTCGGATCGTCAAAATTTGGTCCGGAAACACAAAAAAAGGCTAGGTCCGCATGGTATTTTTCAATAAGGGACCCTTATTGGAAGTTTATCCTATATATATATATATATATAACTATTTATGCATTGGAGTTTTGGAACAACAAAAAACAGTATTGGCATTATCACTACCCTATATATATATATTATGCGTTGATAATAGGTATAAAGGCATCGTGTTTTGAAGTGGTAATTAGCTGCACACCCTCTATGCAAGAGGTCGTGTGTTCAATTTTTGTCCCTCTTCTTTGTAGACAACAAAATTCACTTCCTTTATCCCAAATATTTTATACACTTTCATCAAATAAAAGGAATCTTGATTCCAAAGACAACACATTGAAACAGCCATTAGCTTGTCGGTTATATTTGTGATATCTAAGTATAATTTTTCCTGGGGAAATTTATGAGACCTAAATGTAGTTGCTATGAAATTGGATTCATTTTTAATTCAAACTTACATTTGTTTTTTTGTTAAGAGTTAAGCCAGTGCTAGTTGTCCTAATGTACGAGTGTACTATATTTCTTAGCCGAAAGAGTGAGAAAGTCAAACAAAATAAGTACATTACAGTAAATTATTTTATCAATAAATGGTTCAAGGCAAAAAAAAAAAAAAAAAATTTGTAATAGACGAAAAAGCACTATTTTTGTATTAACTAATTAAAATAATTGGAATCCGATGTTGCTTTTTGAAAGGGAATTATGTATACTAATGCATTAGAATTAAGGGCATCAGGGATTTCATGTACTCCTAGATTTAGATGGGCTCAATAACAACAACTCACCCTCATCTATTGGCTTGTGTCACTAACAGCCCATCAACATTAAAAGTTGACAACGGCACACCCTTATCTGTCTGTAATTGCTAATGGCCAATACTTTCCATTGATGGAACAAATTGACCTTTTAACCCCTGTAAGGACCAAATTTCGGAGTCGATTTGGTTTTGGCAATTCCATATGACAAAACACATATTTTTATCGAGTTGTAACTTTCTAAGTAGGGGTCTATATAGGATTAGAGTGGAAGGAATCACTTTATAATGTAATTTGAGAGTTAGTGTTTTAGTCGGTTGTCGGCATTCGGAACGAGAAGATCAATCATGCGATCAATCGGTTTCTCAATCAGATAACTCTGATTTAGCATCGTGGAGGCAGTTTCAGAGCATGTGGATTGATAGAGGGATCAATCGGGTTTTTAATTGGCAGCTCCAAAAGAATCGGATCTACAATAGTCCGATCAATCGACTTATGATGCAATTGATCGGAATGACGTCTTCTATAAAAACATCATGCGGTTTTAGATCTAGGGTATCGGCTGAAAAAGAATATTAGAGCCGCTTGTTTTCAAAGCCAAAAAACCCTAGAGTATTGAGAGTGAATCTTGAAGCACAAGATCAATGAAACTTTAATAAAACCTTCAAGAGGTTTCTATCATCATCGTCGACCAAGTTGTTTTTTGGTGAATTTCCGGAATAACGTTTGGAAGGCTCGAGGATTCGAGGCAGCAGCAATCAAATACTGGGTGTGGTGAGCGAGGAGTCGACAAGTACATCTTCGAGCGATTGTGAGTGATTCAAATCGTAGAGTAAGATTACTTGTAACTACACAATGGTTTTATAGTGTTTGATTCCTTCCCGTGGTTTTTACCCGTTTTGGGGTTTTCCACGTATATCCGGTGTTCATCGTTTAATTGCTTTTTGTTTGCGATTGGTTCATATACTGATTGATGTTATTGTTTTTATTGAGATTGAATAATCTAGCAAATTATAAAACCTAGGCGATCTAGGATTTTTCAACCCCTGTATGACATGTATGGGTTCATTCTATTCCATGTTGTCTCTTCTTCTCTCGTTCTCGTCTCACGTATGGAGGTGTTACAATAGCAATCTAAACTTTGATAGTTTAGAACGAACAACCCCTAATTTCGCACTTTAGAAGAGTTGATATTGAGAAGGAGGAGATACACATTTGAAACCCACTTAATGTTGATAAGTACATCTTCGGGGTGTTTGTAGTTTAGTGTTCTTCATAAATCATTTGTATTGAAGTTGAGTTTTGAGCAGTTTTATGCTCAAATTTTGATGAAGATATGTGAGAGAGACCCGGGGGTTATGTTTGGCTTAGAAATGCCCGGATATACATTAGTTTTCATGTCGTATGAAAGTCACCAAAACCCTGAATTATGCCATGAAAGCACCACATCTTCAATGGTTTCTTGACGGAAGGGTGCAGTTGGTTAACATGGATAGATTAAGTTGTGCAATTGTCCTTTTTCCAAGTAAAGGGGGGGCGCCATTACTGATACGGGCCAAAAGATGAGGAGGTCCGTGTACAATGGATGTGAGTATTTCAAGTTAGGTTATGGTTAATTTTATACAAGAAAAATTCTACTCCCTCATTTTTTCAATGTGTTACTTCGTAAATCCAACTTATTAAAGAAATATCATTATTACACCTTTCAATTAACTTTTACCCCCACTTTAATTTACACATCTCACATCAACTTTTAGCCACTAACTCTTTGCCCATTCATTTTTCAAAATGCAAAATAATAATTGTACAAACGTTTACCCATTAACTTTTTAAAATATATACATACAACCTAAAATAGAATACTCTATTTTTGTTGGGGACGGTGGGAGTATAATGCAAACACCCATTCGGGTGTGTACTGTACATATCGTCTTTAATAAACTTGAATTCATAATATATTGCATAAAAACTTATAAACTCTCCCTCTCTCTACAACTCTTCCTCCCTTCTCTCTATATCTCCTAACACGATACCATGCATGCTTAATACATATTTCTTTAACCATTTTTATATCGTGTTTATGTTTATCTATAGTATTAAAAAATATAAATATATCATATAGATACACTAAATAGATAATATTTAAATTTTTAAATATATTATCCATTAACCTTTCAAATATTTGTGGTGCATTATTTAGATCAAATGGTTTTACTATCCATTCATATTGTCCCCGTGGAGCACTAAAAGTTGTTAGTGGTATACTTCGACCCTATATTCTATTGAAAAGGACTTGTTTATTTGTGATGAAGTACCATCAAATTTAGCATTATCATTTTATTTTTTAATAACTAATTACTAATTACTATCCTAGCTTTTTCTCTTTTTTCTTCATAGTGATTTCTTATCATAAAAGCGGGACTACTATGTGGGTTATGGCTATCTCTAATCAATTTTTTGGATTTTAATTCTTCCATTTGTATTTTAAATTTTTAATATCATCATAAGTATGAATCATTTGTTTTACTCGAGTAATTTTATTAGGCTCTGTTTGTTCAATATTTGTAAACTTTTGTCTCTATTCCAATATTTTATGGGATCTTCACTATAGAGATCTTTACATCTTTTTTGTAGTTCTTGTTATATTTCTTATAGGACACTAAGTCCTTTTATGCTACGCTTGCTATGGACGAAGTCGATGTTTTGATGACTTACTGTTGTTTTTAGTTTGTTTACTTTGACTTGTATATTATTATTATTAATTGCAAAAATTACTGTATGTGATTTTGTGTACATGGGCATGCAATATAAATGTGATGGTTGATCTGTTGCCCATAATTTGTGTATTATGAATGAAACTCCGTTGATTTATATTTTCAAATTTCTACTTCTGTTTCTTCTTCAATTAATTGTACGATTCCCTTACTATTTTCCAAGGCTAATTCCAAAGCCTCTTCCTCTTCTAATGAGTTTTTTTTTTTTAATCCCCTAAACTATGCAAATTTTTTCTACTTCATTCCTAAACTATCAATTTGATGATTATATCCCCTAAACTATGCAAAAAAAAAAAAATTTACTTCGTCCCTAAATTATCAATTTGACGATTTCATCCCCTAAACTACCTGTTTTGCAACTTGTTTGGTCCTTTTTTAACTCCTATTTGGGGAGGAAATCGGTTAAAATCAAGTAGTTTAGACTTTAGAGGATGAAATCATCAAATTGATAGTTTAAGGACAAAGTAGAAATCATGTGTATAGTTTAGGGAATGAAATAGTCAAATTGATATTTTAGAGACGAAATAGAAATAGCATGAATAGTTTAAGGGATAAAAATGAAAAAAAAAAAAAAAAAACTCTCTTCTAATTATACATAGTCTATGGTTCCTAGTGCTTCTTAAAAAATCTTCTTTTCTTATTATAAGGTTTAAAATGTTTTTTGAAATATTTGCTCGTGTATTTTTCTCCTCGTTGTTTATTAAACTTTTTCTTTTATAATCTTTTTTTCCTTTTATAGGATTTTTATTTCCATTATTTGTGCAGCCACACGAATTTGAGGATTGGCAGCAATGCAAATATAATTTTTTTTTCATTCTCTTTTTTTTTTTTTTAACATTTTTTATCTGCCCATTCACTTGAATACCTAATTCTATGACCGAGGGAGTCTTTTTTTCATGCTCCTAGATATTTTAATCATTTTTTGAATTTTCCTTCAATACTAGTAACATTTATAGGATATGGTAGTTTATAGAAAAATAAAATCAACTTATTTTTATTACTATCTACTGTAGTTTATAGTAGTAGTAAGAAAATTGGCATATATAATTTTCTAAATATTTCATATTCCATATTTTTTAAAGGTTTTCTAGGAGAATGTGTTTCATTTCTCCCAAGCTTATCTTAGTTTGTTTACACAGGTTTTCTTCTATCGCAATTCTACTATAGTACTATTTAATTTTTCTCTTTTTTTGTATCATCCATTTTATCTTTTTTTTTTTTTTCTATTTCTTGAATTATTTTATATCTTACTTCACTATTATTTTTTGTCTCTATCACTTTTTCTAATTGTTCTACGTTACACTTACTTAGATCCATTTCTAGTTAAATAATCTAGTGATGGAAGTTCAAAAGAAATTATAGTTTTGTTAAGGTGCAAATTTAGTTTCTATTTTTGTTACTTGAGGTCCTCTATTATGTCTAACTTTATTTATAATTTGTAATTGATTATTTTTTTTACTTTTTTAGTAAGTTCTTTTAATAATCTTAGTATAATATTATTTTGTTCAACAATTACTTGCAAACATGCATTGTTATTTAAATTATCAGATTTTGTTTCTTTAATATATCTAACATTGATAAATATTATTTATGTAATAGCCAGGATGAGAACCAAGGCTTTGATACCAAATTTCACGTGCGCATATATCTATGAAATATAAAGAAGTCAGGTTTAAGTGAAATACAATAGATTTTTAAGGTACTAGTCCAGTGTAATTATGGCACAATAATAAGTGAAATACTATAGATTTTTTGAGCCAGTGGGGGCCGGCCTTCGTATTTGTGATGGTTTTTTTTTTTGTCCTGAGGACTCTTAAGCTGTTGTTGACTTGTTGGTCTGACCTTTTTGAATGATTTTGTGATGAAGACCAAAAGAGCCGACCCCTATGCATGTGATTATACTTTTGGACTTGGTGGCCAAGGAGCCTTGAGAGCGTTTTCAGCCATTAATTCTGAACTGATCCTTTTTTAGTGGTTTTCTAAACGGATCCTTTTTTACTGGTTTTCTGAACTGATCCTTTTTGAGTGGTCTCATCCTTTATGGGTCACTTGAATCCTCTATAAAAAGGTCTTTGACCCCTCATTAGTTGCACTACCTGTTTGGACGACCAGACCAGTTGGGCATCGGAGTGAACCCTTCCATTTCAGTGAAATGGTCAGAAAGAAGGTGCTTTTCGGTAAGGACAGCAATAATGTCCCGGTTTCTCGCCAGAAATCTTCCAAGCTTCCAGGCCCCAGGCGCCCACCCCCCCCCCCCCCCAAAAATCTCTCCCCCTCTCTCTCCTCATTTTGCCCAAGTTCAATTATCCATTTATGAAAGGGTATGAATGCTGAATTTTTACTAGTTTTCAGGGACAGTTGACGGCTCAGATGGGAGCTTGATCAGTGAGTCTTCCAGTTCTAGTGACTCTTCCAGTTCTGGTGACTCTTCCATATCCTTCTCTCTCTGTTTAATATATATATATATATATATATATATATATATATATATATATATATATACCGGTGATCCAGTCAAGGATCCCGGAATGAAGGAAAAATGGTGTTTTTGAGGTTTTAAAAATTGTTTTTGTATAATCCGAACCGTCCAATGTGTTTCAAACTTGTTTTTAATGGTCCCCGTGAGAAATCATAAAAAAAAAAACTGACCAGGAAGGGCTTGATCCAAACAATTTTTTACAAAAACTGTACATATACATTTTTATGAAAAACTGCTTAGATCAAGCCCTTCCCGGTATTGTTTGTGGATGATTTCTCACTCTTGAAAACACGTTTTAAACACATTGGACAATTCGGATCATGAAAATTTAATTCAGAACTATGAGTCCCGGACTAGATCCGGACTATATATATATACCCCTTTAAATTTGTGTTTAATTTTCATGAGTGTTTGATATACAATCAGTGGATTCCCATAAAAGAAAACAACCGCGAGGACAACATGGGCGACATGAGGAGGATTTGCAGGGACGCAAAGCTGACATGTTTAAGACTGCTGAAAAGAAACCCCATGGTATGTATACATTTTCATAAATTACAAATATAAAAAGTGTGAGAAATCTAAGGTACCGGAGTTCGTTACGTATGTTTTTGGTACTTTTTACGTATTTTTTTGATATTATTACACATGTATTGCGATATAACCGCATATAATAACGTACTAATATGAATAGTGAATTTTTCTTAAAAACCTATAACGGTTCGTAACAAATACCAAAACCATACGTAATAAGGTGTGAAATGAAAAGTGAATTTTTGAAAATCCATAAAGGTTCGTAACCTAATCAAACCATATGTGATAAGTACCAAAACATACGTAAGAGCGCAATAAGTACACCCCCTTAAAAGACTCTCCTAAAAAGTGATGCTCTACGAATAAAGAATACAATTGTTGTAAAAAAGTTTCTTGTATTTTTCCATAAACCACTCTCTAACCTAGTGCATTTTCTCAAAATATATCTTCATGACTCTTAATTTCTAGATTTGTTTGTAGCTTTGGACGAGAAACAAATTGAAGGACAGAATTCTGATCTGCTTTCTGATCAAGCCTCAGCTACTAATGATAACATTAAGTTCGAGATCCAAGATGCAGATGTGGTGATGATCCGCGCAGAGAATGTACGGCTTAAAGAGAAAATAAAGTTTCGGTTGTTTTGGCCGTATAAGTTAGTTGAGTTCAAGCAAGAAGTGGCTAAAAGGCTGCCGCTAGAAGGGGATGAGGGTCAAAAGCTGCGTAGAGATTATACTATCAACTATGAAGATGGGGATAAGGGTTTGATTCCAATAAGTTGCGATGATGACTTGCAACTTCATGTAAAAACTTCTGGAGTGCTGCACAAGAAATGTGTGGAGGTACTGCTTATTTAAGCGTATGTCTATATATATATATGTATATGTATTGGCCGTGTTTTGTAAGCATCTGATGTTGTTGTTGGCCGCCTAATGATCTGCACTCTTTGTTCCCTTCTTCTCTTTAGATGAATTGTCAGGAAATGATCGTGTAATTTCCGTATCAAAATATATTTTATGAAAATTTGGAGTTAACTGCTACTTCGTACGACCGTGGTTAAGACCGAGTATCGTTTTTTAGGGCCCAGATGAATTGAATTGCTGAGTTATGTTAAATTCTTTAGATTCAATAACTTTTTAAATTAATTCATGAAAAGAGATTTAGTTTTTGAGAACTAGAATTAAATTAAACAAAATCATTCAAGTGGAGAAAATCAAAGGAAGAGAAGTACGCTAGGGTTTCGAATCATGTTTGAACCAAGCAAGTTTACTATTGCCGATATATATATATAAAAAAAAAAAAAAAAAAAAGGCCAGTTGTCCCAAGAAATTGTCAGGCTACAAAAATAGAATTGCAAATAAAAATAGACAAAGAGAAGCTGGGGGATTGCAAAACCAATTGATGGGTAACTTCCCAAACTTTGCTAAGGCAGCTATGGAGTGAGCTGCTTTGTTTGTCGCCCGACGAACCCAGTTGAACTTCAGACCGTCCAAGCGATTCCATGGAGTAACGAGTTCCAAAACGCTGAGAAGAATGACTTGTTTATTGTCAGACTCTAACCCTGAGCACTAATCATTAGACAAGCCTCCCTTATCGCAAGAAGTTTTCACAGATTTTGCAAGGCCATCCACCAGCTTTCCTTTCCAGTTTCGCACCACCACCGAAACTTTGCCATCACTTCCATCATTCTTGAAAGCCAAATCACAATTCGCTTTGAAAAACAAGAGATGTTCGATTGAATTATAAATATTGTCAGTCCATTTTAAGGCAGAGTTTGGACTTCCACCAGGACCATTGAAGAGGAGAATATTGCAACCAAACCAAACGGCCACGGCCCATGAACAGAAAAACAAGAGAGATTCGATCAATTCAACATTAGAATTGCAGGCAGGGCATGTTTCTGATGGATCGAGCACATCTTCTTCTCCAAAGAGTTTCCTTGGTAGCTAGACTGTTCTTGCAAACTCTTCACAAAGAATTCTTTGATTTTGTTGGGGACTTTTAGCTTCCAAAGGGCCTTCCAAAGATTGGGACTAGGATGGAAGGACGATTCAGGTTTTGCCATAGCTGCACTAGATTTTAGCTGGGTAGCCAAATGGTATCCAGACTTCACAGAATAAGCTCCATTGGAGTTGAAACGCCAGACCAATCTGTCCTTCCTTTGAAAATAGGAAGGGAGATGATTTGAATGGCCTTCAACTCTGTTGGAGAGACTACTAGTTTACTATTGAAATCAAATGTCAGAGCTTGCAAACCAATTTGAGCACAGGCATAGACGACAATCATTATTAATGATTTTCTAAAGGGAGTTCAAACTTACCCATGAGAAAAAAATTTAGGGATCGAGTGGATACCACGTGGCCGAGCCCACATGGTACCTGAACATTGCATCCACGCCGTTCAAAAGTGTATTGGACAGCCGAGATCGAAACTCTCTCTCTCTCTCTCCTCCTCCTCCTCCTCCTCCTCTCTCTCTCTCTCTCTCTCTCTCTCTCTCTATCTATAATCCGAACCATCCAAAACCAAAATAGACGGTCCAGATTGCGTGAGCGGGTCTCGGCACTGAAAAATTTCTCTACCCTTGAGGATTGCTTTTCAAAAAAAAAAGAAACACTCACCCATGAGGATCCAATGCACCTTTTCTCATTTGTTAGTATTTTTTTTTTTTTTAATTTCCTTTCCTCCCCACCACACACATTTGCGCTTAACCTAAAAGCACAACTCTGATACACAAGGCCATCTTTGTTCGACTGAGTACTCATCAATCTTAAATTTAGCCTTAATCCACAAAGCCATCTTTGTTTTGGCTATATCAATTAGCTCACCAGTGGATGAAGCTTTATTTCTAAAGACCAGATCATTTCTTCCAAGCCAGATAGACCATATTACCGCATAAAAACAGGTAAACCAACAATGTTTTTCAAGATTTGTAAATCTCGTATCCGACCACAAAATCAATAAAGAGTATAGATCATGTGGGCATACCTAGTTGAGACCCCGCCATTGGATTATGTCAGACCATATTACCCATGACTTTTGGCAAGATAATAACAAGTGATTAGAGGTCTCACTTACCAGGTTACACATGAGTCACATGTCTTGATTATCAGCTATGATACCTTTTCTGGCTAGAATTGACTTTGTGGCAATACATTCCTGCACTGCCATCCAAGCAAAGATTTCTACAACCACCAAACATGTTAAGGGTCCAATGTTAGGCTAATTGATGGTCTTGTTTTAATTTTTTTTTCTTAATTGGAAAAAGAAACTTTATAGATGAACATTATTTATTTATTTATTTATGCCCATTTCGTGGTAATTGTTGCACATCCATATGGTAAATGTTATACTAATGTTATAACCCTGAAATTTATGTTATGCCTAGTTGGTACAATTACAAACTGTTATATATTGTTTTGATTAGGTTGTGATATGACTCTTAGTGGTTACAATATATTTAATGACTTGTTGGGATTACCGGTCTAACAATTCATTTTACTTTGGTGGCACAAACATATCTAGACCTTAAGGTTCTTGAGATGCGATTTATTATCCATGAAAAAAATAGATGAACATTATTCATTTTATATGAAGTTCAAACTGAGCTCCACTTTGACGATCATGCATGTATATTCTTTTATAGACCTTAATTTTTAAGATAATCCAAGAAAAAAAATCAATTTAATCCAAAAATGGCCCGTGCATGTGTTAAATAGTGAAAGAGAAGGATAATAGAGTCATTTCATTGGATTCCATGGGAGCAAAAGTCAGGGTCCACCTTCGTGATAGGCAATACTGATTTTTCCTTGTTGAACCCTCTTGATTCAGAAGGATCTCGATGAATAAATTCATTATTACTTTTTTTTTAACCCCCTCGGTTCAAACCCTCATGCATATACACCCACACACATTCGGTAAATTCTATTAACACCCTTCTATTCTATGCAATTACACTAACACCCGAACTCTTAAAAATCACAATAATACCTTATTTCAGGTCCAAAATGGTTTCTAAAGCTTACCACTCATAGAGGCAACCTAGCATGGCCCCACATATTTGAATGTACAGAGTCAAGAGTACCCTTAGGTTGGTGAATAGCAATGCCAAACTTGACTCTAGTTTGCTTCCCCGGGACACAGTATTCACAGAACCCCATCTTGTAGGTCTTGGCACTTTTCAGCAAATTCTGCTTCAGAATGCATCGCCTTTTCGCCTGCATGACTCAAGCGCAAAATATTTGTGTCTTGTGTTATTTTCATTTTACTTTATTGTTCTTTGCACTTTGTAGGTTCATTGGTTTGGCCGATTTCACAAAAATATCAGGCTTATTCTTTACCTGATTAGGGTAGATGAATGTAAATTTACATCAGGGTTATGTATCATTTGCAAGAAGAGAAAATGAAAAATGGAAAAAGTAGGGAAACACAATTATGGAGATTCTGAGCCTTCCCTACGTAATGATGCCTTGACGGTCCTTGAATACCATTGCTAAAGTTTGTAGATGAAGAAGCCAGTCTGTAATTTAAACATGTGTTATCCTTGCTATAATTATGAATTGCTGCATACAAAAGGCCAAGTTCTTCCTATTATTATCTTGGTCTTTCTGTTTGTCTATCCAAAAAAAATTTGTTAGATAACAAATTTTGCTAGATTTACGTTATTGTGGATTAATTATTCGTATCACTAAAAGAGTTAAAAATAAAAATCATGACAAAAGAAATCACTTGAGACCAAACAAGTTTGAAATATTTGTCTTGTTTTGGGGGGTAAATTTTCAATTACCACCTCTGAGGTTTCTAACAAATATAGAGACCTCTCCTACACTTTTTGAAATTTCATAGCCTCCCTTGCCTTTTAAACTTGGCCCAGTTTTCCAAAAGATTTTAGCACCCAGGTGCTAAAATCACGATATTTCAAATCAAAAAATGAAGTGGTTCCATGTATTGTTTTTCTATTTTTTTCGCACCAAATTAAAGTACACGAGGAGTACTTTAATTTGGTGCAAAAAAAATCAAAAAACGATACACGGAACCACTTCATTTTTTGATTTGAAATATCGTAATTTTAGCACCTGGGTGCTAAAATCTTTTAGAAAACTGGGCCTAATTGTCAGATTCTCCCATTCTGTTACTTCAAGACTAACAATATTAACTTTTTTCGTGAAAGAACTGTAGTACCTTAGTATATATTCTCCACCATAAAAAAAAAAAAAACGTTGTTTGAAAAAATAGAGTTGAAAAAGTTTTTTTAAAAAAATTAAACCGTTTTTCATTTTTAAAAAAAACTTTTAAACAAAAAGTATAGAAGATAATTTTTTTCAAAAAAGCTACTTTTAAATTTTTTTGCAGTTTTTTCTCAAAAAAATCATACTTTACTTACCATGAATACTGGGTGTACTTACCACAAAATAAGCGAATACTTTTTTTTTGAACAACGGAGACATATCCCAACTATGTTAGCGCCCCACTCCGCGACTACTTAGGCATGGTTCTCCAATAGATTTTATGAGATAAAGTGAGAAATCTCATTTAAGTTGGTGTTTTATAGAGGGGTGATAAAATCACGTTATTTTTCCAATAGATAAAATCTAGTTGTGATAAAATCTCCGCTAATGTCATTTTACCAATTTACCCTCCTTTTTGTTTCATCTACAAGTTGTCCTATTTTATGTAAAGGTTAAAATGGTAATTTTACATGCCATTTGTGGGTGTGCCACACAGGGACCACAATGGGTTAAAAAAAGAGAGATAAAATCATTCCTTCATTTTATCTATTGCTAGAGGATGGATATAAAATCTCAGATTTTATCATCCTAAAATCCATTCAAGAGTCAAGCCTTACAAATAAGTCGAATACTTATTACAGAATAATACCGACTGGTCAATCTGGTAGTAGATCATCAACTTTAAGCGGAAAAATACCTTACTTTTGGGGTTTTATAAAACGACACCATTTTTTATTTATTCCACTTTGAATATTGTTCTTTAGCTAAACTATCGTCTAGTGGGCAACATTAAAAAATGAGTGAAGACATAAATATTTTTTTTTTTTTAAATTCAACCGATTTCAAGTGGTAGCTGGAGAGAGAGAGAGAGAGAGAGAGAGGAGAATTGTTGAGGGTCCACTCTTTTCGTGTCGGCAGAAAATACAATACAAAAGGCAGTTGAAGATTCCATTACGAGTTCAATTATATGACATTCCAAACAGCGGTGAAACACCACCATTACCTTTTTTTTCCATTTATCTTTAAATATATATAAGCATGCCCGATTGAAACTATGCCATGAACTTGAAATTGTGGAACAAAGTTGGGCCAATTTTATCAACAAATTAGACCAAAAAATTAAAAAATCTCATGTGTTTTTTTTAATCTATTCCAAAAAAAAAAAAATCAACTTAATCCAAAAATGGCCCGTCATGTGTTTTTTTTTTTTCCATCACTTGTCATTCCTAATCTATTACATGGGAGAGAGGGAAATGAGACTTAATCCCAGAATGCAGTGTGAAACACGTGTTAAATAGTGAGATTTAAATCATTTCATTGGATTCCATGGGAACAAAAGTCAGGGTCCACCTTCGCGATTGACAATAGATTTTTTCTTGTTGGACCCTCCGGATTCAGAAGGATCTCGATGAATAAATTCACCATTATTTTTTTTAAGCCCCATGGGTTCAGATACTCATGCATATATACCTAAACACATTCGGTAAATTCTGATAACATCCCTCTATTCTATGCAATTACACTAACACCTCCTAACTCTTGAAAATAGCAATAATACTCCCTCCATCCCAATTTGCTGCGCCCTTATTGGGAAATGAAAAATTTACGGAAAATCATGATTGCATTGACTTTTTGATAATTTTACCGTTTTACCATTTTAACAAAATATACTACTTCAGTACTCATCAAAATTATGAAGAACAAAAAAGCTGGGGGCAATTAAGTCATTTGCTCTCTTATCCTATCAAATCCACCTACCAAATCCCCCTTCTCAAAATACCATCCAAACACCTCATATAGAAATCTACTCTTCTTGTGAGGTGGGCCCACCTCATTACAAATCCACCCAAAATCATCTTCAGTCGCCAAACGGGGCCTCAGAGCAAAATGCGATTCGTGTTATACAAAAACGTGTGAGGATTTGAACCCTCTAGGGGTCAAGGTTCAACAGTTCATAGCATTTCTAGTGTTGGTGGGTTTGATAGGATAAGAGAGCAAATGAGGTCTATATATATTTGTGCCACCAAAGTAAAATGATTGTTAGACCACTGATCCCAACAAGTCATTAAAATATATTGTAAGTTTGTAACCACTTAGAGTCATATCATAGCCTAATTAAAACAATACAACACTTTTCTTTCCTTTTTAATTTTTATTTCCTTTTTAATTTCTTTCCACTCTACCGCATCTGGTTTATCAGTGAAATGCCCCCATGTTCCCTATTTGACGTTACCACCTTAGATTTTCCCTTCTTGGCTTTGGGCACAAGCTCATCACCAGCCATCAAAAGGCGTACATGTATCAAAACGAAAGGCGTGCGTGGGACCCAGAGATCTATCAGTGTTTTACGGAAGATTTTGCTCCTTGGTGCAATGCAAATGTATGTGGTGTTGGAATATTGGTGTGAGGAGTGCGGTGGGAGAACATCGGGTTTTTATTTGTCAACGCGGCGGATTGAGAAGTGTCTGTGGGTGTTTCGTGGTGGTGTTTCGTGGGTGTTTCGTGGGTGTTTCGTGGTGTCTCATGGCGTTTCGTGGTGTTTCAATTGTTAGGCATGTACAGGGAGAAATGAGTGTATATAGTACACCCCCTGCACTTTGCCCAATTTAGAAAGACACCCCATCAATTTCATTTCTGGATATTTAAATCCTCTCAACTTTGGACCAACTTGATACCATTAACTTTTCCGTTAAAACTAAGACCTACACGCACTAAACTGATTTGGCGGTAAAGTTCCCTAAAAAAACCATTCGTTTTGACTCAGTTGCCCTTAGAATACCTTATAAAGGTTCTAGAGGCCATTAGGTCACCATATTCTCAAAAAAAATCAACATACGTAGTCTCCATCAATGACAATTGGAGCATAGGTATACTAGTCTATAGCTTTTGGGTTGAGATAAATTTGTTACTCCCTCCATCCCAAAAAAATGTACTACCCGCCCGCAAAATGAGAACTTAAAAATAATGTATTCTTACCTAGAAAAATTCAAAATTTTTACCACTAGTTACTTAAATACCACTGAGTTCTTTTAATTATCAAGATTTTTTTTTTAATCTTTCACAATAAGAATGCATTTTTTTAAGTTATTGTTTTGTGGTCTAGACAATCTTTTTTCAAAGAGAGAGCATAGCTTTGGGGGATGCGCTGTGAATGCGGAATTGATTCAAGTATACTAGGATAGCTACCAGATTTTTTTGTGGACATATTTTTAAAGTTAAAGGCGCGTTAACCACTTCATTATATTTTTGGGGCTTGTTTCAAATAGAATGTTGTTACCTTTTTATTTTTCTTGGCCTGATTAAATTCAAATAAATTTGGTTTGGAAAATTTTTTTGTTTGATATTACCTGTTTGTCGAAATACTTACTCCTACAATTTGCACAATCTAGTGTGGGGGACCTTCACCTCATGTGAGTGTGTGCAAGTGTTGGTGAAATTTTCGTTGTGGCTCTAGTATAGTTGCTTCTCAAATAGCTCGGCATGACACTATAGGACCAATAAATGGAGAGTGTGTATGTTGGTTTTTTGGAGAACTAGGGTGACCTAATGGCCTTTTGAACCCAGGCCCGGCCCTGTGTTTCGCGAGGCCCCAACCCTATTCTCAATTTGAGGCCCTTCATATATATAAATTTTTTTTTTTTGTATATAAATTTTTTTATATATATAAAAAATTTTTTTTTCTATGAGAAGGGGCCCCAAAAACCGGGGGGCCCCAGACCCGGGCCTCCCCAGCCTGCCCACAGGGCCGGGCCTGTTTGAACCTTAACAAGGTGTTCAGGGCAATTGAGTAAAAAATAATGATTTTGGAGGGAACTTTGCCGTCAAATCACTTTAGTGTGCGAAGGTATTAGTTTTAACGGAAAAAGTTAATGGTTTCAGTTTGGTCTAAAGTTGAGGGGCTGCAAGTATCCAAAAAGAAAGTTGAGAGGATGTTTTCAAAATTGGGCAAAGTGAAAGGGTGTAAGTTAAAATTACCCTATATTATTTGGCTATTAATTGATACTAAAACGGGTTGGGTTGGGTATGGATTAGCCCGTATTTGACCCACCCATTTTCAACCCTATCGACCCTCTCAAACCCAAATTTGCCACCTCTAGTGAAAACTTTCATTTTGCAATTTCCATATCTTCTTTACATGGCATCTAGGACTTTGTTGTTTCACTACTGTACTATGACTTCAAAATTGAATTGGCTTTGTTTCATGAAGGAGATTTTTTGTTTTTTGATCAAGAAGGGGTGATTAGGGTTTTATAAAATTCTAACGTTAAATTTGTAAAACACCAGGCTTTATTTACCTACAATATGTATTGAGTGGATTGTTTTTACTGTAATTTGTCTTTGGGACCGTCAAGTTAAATACAGGTTGTAATCAAGTATTTGTCTTTGGGACTTTGTTGTTTCGCTACAGTATTATTTTCTTGTACCAAACCACTTCTGTCCAGTTAATTTACACCCTTGGGAAGTTCTTCATTCAACTTCTGTTGTGCATTTTTGCTCCTCTTTCCCTTCGATATGCTGTGCGCTTTAGTGGGTTGTTACTTTCAATGAAATTGTTTTTCCTAGAATTGTGATGCTTGACTCGATCATTGCAACAGTTCAACAAGTTTTATGATTTTCAATTTCTGAAATTTAAGAATCTTTGGTAACGTGCAAACTTCATTTGAGCATCACGAGATTTGATCAAATCTTAAATTTGCAAGTTTATTGGTATAAATGTCAAATGTCTAAGTTTTCAGGACAACCACCATTTACTTTCCGGTTGCGACTTCTAATTTGGAATTGAATTATCTTTTCCTTGGTTTTCGTAAAACTCAAAAGTTTTATAGTATTATTCAGATAATATTTTCCAAAAAAAAAAGAAGAGATTTATGGGGAAAAAAACAAGTTCTTACAGTTAAAACGTGGCAACTTTATTGGCTAGGTCTAGTAAATCATTCTTATTTATTTATCCAAAAAACATGGCTCGTGATTTTTCCATTTCAGGCACCTAATGGGTTGGGCGCACTGTTTGGGCTGGCCCAGCTTATACTCTGTAGTACCACATTCTGCAACAAATCCAAAAAGCCACAGATGATAGAAAGTGAAGCCTAATGCGAGATGGGCTTGAATGGCAATCCAAAAGTGTATACACTTCAGCCCAATTCCGGTTTCTCCCATGGACTGGGCCCATCAGTCACCAAAATCACTTTTTTCAATGTTCCTTTTTTTTTCCCCCTCTCGTTCCTCCAGAAATTGTACGTGCAAGTATTTTCTTTTCAAAAAGTTGTGGTACATGCAAGAAAGGTACACAAACGGTATTCATTATTTTCTACATGTTGGAGTTGTTTAAAAAATTGTTGAAGCTTAGAGGGTGTTAGGATTATGATGACCCAATTTCTCATTTTCATTTTCACATTTTTCAAATGTTAGGTGTTTGGCTTCGTCACCCAAGATGAATTCTCCAATAATTTATTTTTGGTTTTTGACATTAGAGAACAAAAACCAAAAATAGGTCCTTTAGTAAACAGGTTGGGTTCGGGTTCAACTCGCATAACCCAAAAATGACATAAATTAACATGTTCGTTTATTCGGGACGACAAGGTTACCCGAGAATGAAACGAATTAATCCGCATAACCCGAGAATTAACCCGAATTAACCCACATAACACGAATTAATCGTGTCAATTTGTGTCGTGTTCTGGTCAAATTTGGCTAAATAGGTCGTTTCCAAGTTAATCATGTCAATCCATGTCATGTTCGGATTGACACGATTAACAGGAGGTCGGGTTAGGGTTCATTTTTTTTACACGATTAATTAAGCAGGTCATTTTGACATGACATGAACACGACACGACACAACACAACACGATTACCGGCTCTACTAGGAAGGAGAGAATGAAGGAGAACACAGTAAGGTTTTTGACAAAGATGCACCCAAAAGACCTTTTGGCTTTTTGGTGAGTTTGGTGGTTCTAAATTCTAATTGAGGGGCTCTTACATCCACTGTTTCATTGCAAAATACTTTTGGAGATTTTATTTTATTTTTTTAACAGGTATTGTAGATATTCTGGAACTATCAATTTGCATTTTGTGATTTTCTTTTTATCCTTCTTACTCTTTTACTCTTTTGTTCTGACCTTTTTTTATTGATATGAACCATGAGGAGTTGTGATTAACTCATGTTTAACTCAGTACCGGCTCATTAACAAATCTGATGAACCCTGGGCTTTAGGCCCACCAAAAAACCAAAAATTTTAGGGCCCCCAATTAGTTAGGACCCCTACATATATATACTAAGCCCAATACAATATTTGTGTAACCCATCCATACAAAAAATGGCCCAATTAGAAATTAGGGCCCAATTGGAATTAATCAAATAGGGTGGGCCTCATTCAATAAGTTCGATTTAGGCCTCCGAAATGTATGAGCCGGCTCTGGTTTAACATAACCCAATAGAGCCTTTTCTGCAAGCAACCTACCCCTTATTATTCATTGACCAGTCATTGCAATAATATTTGGGGGAGATCTTAACAGGTGTAGTTGAGAATCAGGAACGTTCTTTTCTACTATGCCATGTTTATGTTTGACCTGATCCTTTTTGACTTTTGTGTTACTTTGAGCTGTTGTGTTTAAATTGCTTTTGACCTGATTAATTAAAAGTGATTTGAGCTCTTGTGATTAAATCACGTTTCTCATATAAATGGCTCATGAACCCATCCCCAGTTCGAACGAGTCCAAACTAGCACCGGCAGTGGTAATTAACGAATAAGTGGGGGAAAAGAGGGATGGATTTGAGTGAAAATTATTATTGGAAATGAGAGTATTTTTATCTGCTTAATACTATAAGAATGCATTAACGATATCGGCGTTACTCCTTCTCATACCCTAACTCTATTATTTTGAAAAAGTGTACCATCGATTGAGGAATTGTTGCCACTTTTTCTACGGGAATGCAATTTCCCCAAAAATAAACTAAGCTAGTTGGCTGAAACTTCCTTTTTTTTTTTTTTTTGTCGCTTTTGTACAAATAGTTCTTCTTTTTCCAATCAAATATTTAGAATCAAAACATTTGAATCCGTCAAAATATAATTTATATCTAATTTTCACAAGTCAGAAATTGAATTCAATAAACACAAATGAAACTCCAATTTCAAAAGTTCAATGAAAAATAGGAAATGACCAAGAACATCAATTAATTAAAAATTTATTTGAAGAAATTGAATTAATTAAAAAGTACAAATGTTGATTACAAATAAGAGTACGTGGTGATGAGGGGCAGTTTTTCAACCACGTTGCTTTAGACTTGATTCTAATTTTTGACTCGGGATATGGACGTGGCTTGTATTCAAATACTAGTGTTAGACATAGTGCTACGCACGAAATCGCATGATCAGTGTTATGGCTTTCGCTAGGTTAAAATAATAAAACTTAAAAGATTGGTTACAATTAAAGTGAATGATATTTGTCCAATTTTTCAAATGGAAAAGCTAATTTATAGGCTGCTCTAACCGTCGTTTTAATATGTGTAAATAGCCAACTCGATTCCAACACAAATCTACTTTTGAAAATATGGGTAACAAAAGACATTCCTATCCCAATAAGTAATGGCAGGAAGAATCCTAACAACAATTAGGAATGCCAAATAGCCAACAAAGACTCTGGCTACCATAATAAATACTCCCTCCGTTCCTATTTGTTTGTCCACTACGAAAAGTCGTCCCACTTTTCAAATAAAAAAATAAAGTGTTTATGTGTATCATTTTTCAAATTTTTTAATACCGAATTAAAGTACTCATCGTGTACTTTAATTCGGTGCGAAAAAATTTGAAAAATGATACACGGAAGCACTTAATTTTTTTATTTGAAAAAAGACGAGAGAGAGAGAGAGTGGGACAAACAAATAGAAACGGAGGGAGTAGTTTTTAGCTTTCCATAAACAGAAATATAATAAAGTTGCCTTTCTCAAGGAAATTTTCGATGTAACCCAATTTTTTTGTTCTGCCAAAACCTCTGTAGAGAATCACAAAGCTCCAAAAACAATGTTTTGTCTACCTTAATTGCCCTAATCTCTATCAAACAATTTATAAAAAGAGTCAATGCATAAGATAAACTTTTAAAATAGAATGAAGAATTCGCAGATTTCGTAAATTCCACTATATGGACATGATAAATCAGCTCTCATAGGAGACACACAAATAACATCTATGGCATTAGAACACTCGAATGCATGGAAATATTGTCAAAGCAACACACGAAATTTTGTGGCAAATTGAAAACACTCCAAAAGCCGCGGCAGAACACATAAGAAACCTTAGATCTGTCACTCTCTTGTGGCACATAATTCTTTAACATAATTACATAAACGAAATGAGAAACCGAGTGCACTAAAATCTGATAAAAGAGAAATTAGATGGTGGAACCAAGAGGGATCTCCAGCCATTTTCTCGATACCCATAGATTCAAACCAAAATCAAGGGGGAAATAGTATATCGGTGGTTAAAGGGGCTAATAATTAATTCCATCTTCTCGTTCCTCCAGAACTGGTACATGCAAGTAGTTGAAGGCTAAATCGGTTCAAGCAATACCATGACAGAATCTATAGAACTCTAAGTTGACAAGTTAATAACATTTACAAGAGCTTCTTTGGCCCAAGCAGTACAACAATTGAATTTTTACCCGAAGATCTAGAAGTGTTTATACATAACTGTAAGTCCTCGTCGCAAGCGATTAAAATCGGCTCACCGTCCTCATCTTCATACATGATATCATAACCTTCAGCCTTTAGGTTCAGCCTCTTACCAACTTGTTGATGCAATTCTTCTAGTCCCGACCACAAAGGCAACTTAAACTTTATTGTAAAACCATTTTTGTATTTTGCCCTTATCGTCACCGTTTTCGTATCTTGGACTGTTGTATCACGTGGCTTTACATGAGCAACAGTGTCTAACACTTGATTAGAAGGTCTATCAAAAGTCAATTGTAAGATTCCTTCCTCAAGTAGGGAAGCTTGGTTAGAAGGCATATCAGAAGTCAATTGTGAGATTCCATCCTGATGTTCAATTTTAACCCCAGTTTTACCCCTTTTCCTTTTTTGTGGTATGATGCTGCCTTCTTTTGAACAAGCTACGTCCAAGTTGCTACGTTCGGCACAGATGAAACTCCTTCCATTATTTACTGCATCCATTGATGGCTGACTCGGATCTGGTGGTCCCATAGCTCGTCCTTCATTTTGCAAGGGTCCAAGAACACTTATCTAATTTAACAACACCACAACAATAACATAACCAATTTAGTCCCTAATAATTGGGGGTATGGGCGGAGGATGGATAGGAGACAGACCTAACCTTTGGCAATAAATGCACAAAGTGGCTGCTCCCAGAATACCACTGAAACAGATGGATTGGAGATAAACCTAACCTTTGGCAATAAATGCACAAAGTGGCTACTCACAAAATACCACTGAAACAGTGGTCCCCCTATACCGTCGCGTTTGTTGCAGAATCATGCCCTTAAATCAAAGCCAAAAGGCATCATAGAGGGCAGACTCAAGAATCATTTTGATTTATGTGCACATATGCTTCTTTCATTCGGCATCCAGAGCATTGGCATCGCACAAACTTATCTGATTTAACAACTCGTACAAATTTAAGGAAAGAATTATTTGCTCTTTTTACCTTCTTCTATTTTTATTTTTATTTTTGCTCGGCAAAAAAATGCTTTATTTACCTAATTACTACCAACAAGAAAAATTACTTATCAGAAATGAACGAGTGAGTTACTTGTAGATTTGGCCACCGAGTGATCCCATGCTGTCTGCAGATGCTGTCTACAGAAAGAATTAGCTGGTTCACACACAAGAATACAAGATCCAGATGGCAAGCAACTTGTAATCTAAGTGAAGAAGCTTACCACCAAGGCTTTTTGCAACATCTGCACGTCTACGTCCAAAATGTTGTGGGAGACTCTCAAACGTAATTATACTTTCATCCTCCAAATGAGAACTAGATGGGCAGCTATGATCTGTCGGTTCCGTCCTGACATCACGCGGCCCATCTTTTGTAGTATCAACTTCCAGATCTTCTGGTGAATCAAGGTGTCCAATATCTTCAACATTTGATAACGCCAAGGGAAATACCTCCTCCTTTTGGCAATTTGGAATCAAGGAGAGAGTAAGTAAATTTGACGTCCTATGGATTTACCTCCTTCCTCCTCCTCCCCTCCCACCCCCCCCCCCCCCCCCCAGCCCAGTTCTATCCCAGTTACGAAAAGGAAGTACAGTATTTATTATGTAAACAACCAAATCTCCTTGAACACAACAGTGGCGAGATTCCTGATAATTATGGAGCCCGGCATAATCAAATAAACTTGGACCCTTACAGTAATCAGATTTCAATTCATTTTCTTAGCCGATTTCAAAAAGCGCCCTAGTTCAAAGGAAGCTGAAACCATGCTTGGATTATGTCTCTGAACCTGAATTAAATTTAAATTACATTTATGGCATGGTCTGAAAGCAACTAACCTTTTTTAAGTCGCGAGGAGGCCACCGATGGACACCATATTTCCTACAGACACGCGTCGATTCGCTATCTACAACAGATAAATTCAGATAAAATAAAGTTGCAATCATTATGGAGGTACTAAATTAATGAGTTTTACAATGAAGCTATGCAAATAAGACTTCTTTGGATTTTGCAATACTCTAGAAGTGCCCCAATATATATCAATCCATACTGAAAACAAAGATGAAAATTAGACTTTCAATGCTAAACAAAGATGGCAAGCGCGAGATTATTGCTAAAATAGAGAGAGAGAGAGAGAGAGAGAGACTCACCAATATCGATCGGAAGCGAAGAAAATGAGTTTTGTTCGTTCAGGACATCCCATTGATCGCTGCCTGTCCATGGAATTGATCCTAAATCTGGCGCAAATCGGCATCATATGTTCATGAAAATTAGTCTCCATAAAAGATATGGCAAGCTAAAAATCAAAGGTAAACGGGGGGTAACATCTATGCACATCCCACACACACTCATCCGTAACTAGCAAGAAAATCACTCAAGTAATACCATAAAAGTCTTGACAACTGAACCAAAATATGCAAACAGTACACACTCATTCACTATTACACCCAAAAGAAATGTGTAGCACAACCCAAAAAAGCGAGTCGAACAAAACTAACTAGTCAGAAGTACGAGTGGAACAAAAACAATTACGAACATGGACTGTAGCCTGTATGTAGTAATGGCAACGGGGCGGGTTAGGGAGGATTTTGACATACCGCAACCGCAAACCGAAAATCTATCCCCACCCCTGCCCCTAACCAGACCGGGTAATGGATGGTAAGGGCTTACCCGCTCCGCCCCCTCCTATTTTTTTTACATGTTAAAAGATTATTCCAAAATTAGTGAGTACAAATAATAAAAGTTCGCAAAATAACAATTACAACTTAACCAACATCTACTATCTAGAAAATGAAAAATAATTGATATATAATGTGAGATTTTAGTTGTAAGGGTAAAAATATAAGAATAAAAAAAAAATTCGTGACAGTTATTGGAGAGAGTGATGTCTATCGTAACCCTACCCTACCTGGAAAAAATTACTCCCTCCGTTCCAAAAAGAGTAATGTATTCCGTTTTGGGTTGTTCCTAAATTAGTGTGATGTTGAAAAGTTAATGGATAAAAATTGTACATTTCCTATTTTGCCTTTAAAAGTAGATTCTTTTTTAAAAAGTTAAGTGGGTAAAGTTTAAAGATAATGTCTCCATCCATCAAGAGAAATAATAGAAAGTGAAAGTATAAGTTGGAAAAAAGTTGTTGATCAAAAGAAAAAAATGTTTGGAAAAAAGTTTATGTAAAATGTGTAATGATGATGTTTTCATAACAAGTTGAAATTACGGAGCACTACACTTAAAAAGGAACGGATGGACAAGGACGGAGCCAGGATTATTGCGTAGGGGGGACGGGCTATATATGTAAAGGAGGGGCGGAGCTACATAATTTGATGATATATATATTTTTTCAATGTAATAATTGGGTTTTTTCAAATTGTAGCAGGGGCGACAGCCCCTACTAGCCACCCCTGGCTCCATCCTTGCGGATGGAGTAATAGATACCGCCCCGGTTGTGGTGCGGCGAGGTGAGTAGCCATCTCTAAGTTTAGGAGAGAGAAACTGTGGAGAGATCCAAGACTCACCGGAATTGGGAGGCGGAGTGACCACCTGTTGATTATTGGTCTCGGCATCTAAAGCAGACGTTGATGAAAATGAGAGACAGAGAGAGACAGAGGGGTTACATACCGGAAAGAGGATGCAAAGGAAGCCTGTTTTGATCGACCGGTGTATCATCTGACATCTGTTCATGAAGCTGAGATTAACAAAAGCGAAAATTTTACTACTTCACCACTAACTGCACACAATCTATAAGCTCTTTTGTGGTATAAATATGATTTTGCTTGAAGAAGAAAGTACTATTGTCTTTGTTTTCATTGAAAGTAGTTAACTTTTGCATAATATTTGCTCCCGGTTAACTAAAAAATTTAGCTCCGCGGCTTAATGGACATATCGAAGACTCACCGGATTCGGGAAGCCCGTGGAGAGGTCGATCCCTAAATCCAGCAAATGGGAATCATGTTTTCATCAAAATTTACTAGTCAATTGTAGAGAGAGAGAGAGAGAGAGAGAGAGAGAGAGAGAGAGAGAGAGCTCACCGGAATTAGTCTCAGAAAACCCCGGACTGTAAAAACCACCGTGAGGAATTGAGAATCAAGGTCTTCTGGGCAATTAGTATTTATGGTAACGAAATGCGGCATTTTGTTACTACTCCTAGGCAGAAGCTAGAACCACCCTAAGGGTGGTCAGCATTGCACCCCACGCGCATCACCTTGACATTTCTTCACGGGGCGAGTTATAATGCACTGTCAATTCGTACAAAAATGATTAAAACTGACCTAGATCTAGGCTTCTACAGCTTCTCTCCTAATCTGATGTCATATTTCTTTTTTCTTTTTTTTTTCTTTCCAATCAAATTCAGTAATGGACCCACATGAGTGCACACCCTCCTTTACATCTATTCACACGGCGAGTTATATTGGTTTTATTCGTTTCTCTATTTTTTAGTTTTAGTTTTAGTTTAATTTTGATGATATCATCATTTTTCTTTCTGTCTCTCTCCACTCATTACACATGCTGACATCATCAAAATTAAACTAAACTATCTAACCAAACACAGTCATTGTTTTTCCCGAGTCACCACGGCCTTCTCCTGGTCGTGGTTTGGTGCCATAACCCACAGGGTCGTGTACACAAGTCCCTCTGATACCATTTGTTACAATCCGACCTGGCTGACCATGGACCCTTTCGGGCCAAACACTTTGCCTGATACACCTAAGTAGGTACCATGTAGCCCAATATGGATGTCAATAAGGGTACACCATTTGTGCACGTACACCATTTGTGCACCCTAAATGGAATTCTTTTTTAAATAAGGACAAAACGAAGGGAGTTATATTGCTCAAGAAAACCAAACCAATAGGGAATTTTAAGACGAATTTTTTTAAGACGAATTCGTGGTCACTCGGGGAATTCGTCTCAACCAGATCATCATCTCAACTATCTAACCGAATTTTTTTATATTAATAGATCATCTCATCTTTAGATTTCCTTGTTTTTTTTTTTTTTAGGTCGTACAATTTTGGGGAATACGAACGGGTGCAACATTACACTCGTTAACGGTAAAAAAAAAAATGTACGGACCCTCTGGAGCGGTTTAGGTCGTCGTGCGGCTGCCCTTTCAAGAGGTTATTTTCTAGAGAAAATATGAAGAGAGTTGTGAGTCAGAGTCGGGGTTCAAATTCGTCAAAATGATTTGGCTCCTTAGAGAAGTGTCAAAAGGAACAAAAACGGTGAAGTTGAACTGGGGTCCACACCTCAAGGGAAAAGTCAGAACTTGGAAGGGAACACTCGCGGAACCAACTTGGAAGGGAACACTCGTGGAACCAACTGGGAAGTTTAATCTGGGTCAAAGGTGTCAACAGGAACAAAAACGGTGAAGTTGAAATGGGGTCCACACCAATAGGGGAAAAGGCCTGACAAAAAAAAAAAAGAAAAAACAAAGAGGAGTCAGAAGGGAAGACTCGCGGAAGTGCGGAACCGACTGGGAAGTTTAAGGCTCTGTTTGGAACTTAAGAACGGAAAGGAAAGAGAATGGAAAATTTAAAAAATTTTCTTTCCCTTGTTTGGTTCCTAAAGAAATAGAAGGGAAAGTTTAAAAAACAAGTATAATTTTCCCTCCAATTTCTTCCTAATTTTCCCTCTAATTTTCCTTCTTATTATTTTCTTTCCCTTTTTCTTTCCGTCCTCAAGTTCCAAACAAAGCCTAAATCCAAGTCAAAGGAAAATGTATGGCAACAAAAAAAGACAAGGGTGGGGACCGACTGGGAAGTTTCTGTGAAAGTGTACCATTGAATTGGGAACTTTGTTCATGAGTGAACTGTTCGAAGCTAGATTTGATAAATGTTCGTTCGATTTGAATACTAAAAAAACTGAATTTTAATTTTAACCTCACAGATAAATGAGTTGAACCTAAGCTTGAAAATATTTGACTTCATTAAGCTCGCAACCTTAGAGCATGGGATGAATAGATCGGAGTACTATAATTTGGAGGGGTTTCGTAATTAAGGAGTCTTGAGGTGAGCTGATCCCATCCAGAAAGGTAGGTACCAATCGCGGTGGATATATGAGCATCTTGAGGTGGCAATTTATTACTTCATCTATCTCAAAATGATAGTCTATTTTAAGGTTGCGTGCCACTTTCAACTGGTTATATCTTTTAATATTAATACTCCCTCCGTTCTAAATTAATAGTCCATTACGAAAAGTCGTGTCATTTTCCAAATCAAAAAAATGAAATACTTCCGTGTATTATTTTTTGAATTTTTTGCACCAAATTAAAGCACTTGACGAGTACTTTAATTCGGTTCGAAAAAGTTTAAAAAATGATACACAGAAGTACTTCATCTTTTAATTTGAAAAATAGCAAGAGAGAGAAAGTGGGGCTCCTAATTAGGAACAGAGGGAGTAGTTTTTATGATTTTGAGATTTTTGTATAATATACTGTAACTAATTTAATTTTGTATAATAGAACTAATTCAATATGTGTGTATGTGCGAGCGCATATTTTAAAAGTTCACTAAAAAAAATACTGTGTACAACCAAGTGAAAATGACACGCAGAATGTGATTTTGAAACAGAGAGAGCACCATATCCAACAAAAAAAAGTACTAGTAATTTGTGGGGTAGGGTTGTGATTAAAAAGCATGTTAGATGTGGGGTAGGTTGTAATTAAAAAGACTGTTAGATGTGGAGTAGCGTTGAGTAAAGAGAAAATGTGTATGATCACCTCTCGGTCCCATCAATTGACACTGTTTTTTTTTTTTTTTGGTTACATTTGTGTCCCATCAATATTCGAGTGTAGAGCAGTACGGAGTAAATTGTTTGTCAATCTTCACAAACAATTTTTTTTTATGACACATCTACCTTGAGAAAATTTTTGGTACCAAGTTGCATGGCAACACACGTGGTACCCCTAATCCAATAAAACCTTGACACCACCTGTCCAACTCGTAAGTCATCAGAAATATGCCACCTCAGAAGACAAGCTATTGAGAGGAGACAAACGGCAGTTTACCCCTCTCTCTCCCCTTAACACCCCCCCCCCCCCCCCCCCCCCCCCCCCCGGCGCCTTGTTTGGATGCTTTCAAGATGGAAAATGATTTGGGTGCACCGTTACACCATATGCACACTAAGCTGATGTGGCAGATGAGCAAAAGTTCAATGTGTGGCCCACCTAAAAAATGGGTAGATCCTTATCCGCCACATCTCCCTAGTGTGCATGTGTGATATACCCATAGCATTATTGTTTCGAACAGGGGCGGGTGCAGGATTTATCATTAGAGGGGTCAAGAATTAACAATATTTAGTTCTTTCGTTTCATTTTGATGGTTCCCTATGAAGTTACATGCAAATTTTCAGCACATTTGGGACAAGTGAATTATTTGTGGGGCAAAGGAACAAAATGTATAAACAACAATATATACTCCCGTGGAACAAAATTACAAAAATAACCAAAAAAATTATGCGTATCCCAAGGAGGATTTCCGGCTCAGGGGAGTCAGCTCCCCCCCCCCCCCCCCCCCTACATGGGGCCACCCCTGGTTTCAAAATACTAGTTCAAAATGAGTTTTGAATTTCAAATCTCCCGCTGGTAATTCACTCATGTATAAAAACGAAACTCTTTTTATACTCCACTTGTTACTAAAAATTGGAACTCACCTCATCCCCATTTGGCAACCTAATTTAGCTTTTAGGCTAATATAGGGAGCCAAAATCCTAAAAAAACCCCAAAAATTAGCCTCTATATTCTCCCTCCCCAAATTATTTTTGCTACAGTGCCTACTCATTGAGTAGGCATTGTTCACTCACTTGTTATATTACCGGTGGTTTTTTGTGGGGTTTTCTTTTGTCCGTTGGTTTCCGTAAGAGAGAGAAAGGAGGGGCATACTACTGTTAAAGGAAAAAAAGTGTAGTAATTATTACTTCAATGCGCGGAAAGCATCACCCGAGGTAGGGATATTAGCTTTTTTAGGAGTTTTTTTTTTTTTTTTTAGGACTTGTGGGGAATAGTTTAATATAGTAAAGTTTAGATAGAGAGTCTGATTTTTTAAGTTTTTGATAAAGTGGCTTGCTAAATTGTAAAATGTGTTTTTCTGGTTAAATTTGGTGTTTTTTTTGGTGAGGCTAATAAGGATGCTCTTACACGTCTGAGGGTAAAGAAGAATACATCGGCCTTGTTTATTTAGTAGTTTTAGTTTAATTCAGTTTTTAGAGATAGAGTAATAAGTGGAAAGAGATAAAGAGAGAAATGATGGTAATGATTACAAAACAAAACCAAAAATAAAACTAGTTTGTTTTTTCCAAAAATTAGTTTTTCCCAAAAATCAAGACAGGTCATCCTCTCACAATACATCACATAAAAATGTGCGAACACAAAAACTAAGACAGCTTTAAAACAAAACTCCCTTAGCGGAACACCCTCTAAACCATGAAACGAACAAGGCAGATGAAGTTCACTTTTCCCACCGATGAGAAGAGAACGGTGACGGGCACACAATGAAGACCACCAGTGTTGACCGATACCCTATTTGCACCTAAAAATTTCTCCTTTACCTCCGTTCTCGTAGCCTCCTTTCCCCCCCCCCCCCCCCCCCCAAAAAAAAAAAAAAAAAAAAAAAACCAATAAATTGGTTTTTTTGTTTATTTATTTTGTCTTTTTAAAAATTTTTTTCTTACAATTATTAGTTTTGAGTCAAATTTTCGTGAATTATTGATTTGTCTCCATGAGAGGAATCCAAAAACTATAAAATTATGGTCAAAACTAATTTTTTTTAATAAAGCCAAAAATAAACCAGTTTATTGGATTAATTTTGGCTTTATTCGAAATAAATTTAGTTTTGGCCAAAATTTTATATGTTTTCGATTTCTCTTGTCGAGACAAATAAATAATCCACGAAAACTAACAAATTTAATTTTTTTTAATAAACACAAAATGAATAAACCAAAAAACCGATTTATTCTTTTTTGCCAAAGTAGGAAACCCAAGTCCAATGGTAATTGTAAAATGGCCATGACCATTTGCATAATTTGATTATTTTCACTAGTTGAATTTATTTTGAGAATTGAGGAGTTTCAAATGTTAACTACTCCCTTCGTCCCTTTTTTAAATGATCCATATAGGAATGCATGTTTGAAACCCCTGAAAAACATTTTTCTCTATATAACTTTTTAATTTGTTTTATACCAAATTAAAATGCTCATTGAGTACTTTAATTTGGTACAAAAAAATTTAAAAACGTTATATGAAAGTACATTTTTAAACGTTCACAAAAATACGCATTTCCCAAGTAGATCACTTAAAAAGGGACGGAGGGAGTCTACTTCATTTTCATCTACTTTTTCAACCCCAATTCACCTACCTATCTTCTCAAACCTCATAATTGGTAGACAATTTTTTTTTTATTTGGAGTGGAGTCAGGATTGAGCCAGAGTAGTGGTGATCGTCAAAACAATAATTTCAAAAATTGCGATTATTATATGAATATATATAAAAATTTATTCTCAACTTGCATAAGCCCGTCATCACGAAAAAAAAAATCATTTATTTTGTGTTATAAAAAAAGTGTCTAGTTCTTTGTTCTAATAAAGGAGACAAAATAATAATAAAAATTGACAAAACCAACTTAATTGCCACGTAAAATATCATAAACTATAGGTCTAAATAAGAAAAATCAAACTTCAAACTTTGCTTTTATACAAACTCTCTTCAGGGCCGGTCCTCGGCAAAAGCCAACCAAGCCGCTGCTTAGGGCCCCTCGTTTTTTTGCTGAATAACAGGGCCCTTGAATTGGAGGATATTTTATATAGTTAGTATTTCACTAGTTTTGCAAACATGGTTGCTTTACTTCAGCTGTTAGGTACATTCATTAGGTTATGAGATCGATTCCTACTGCTTTCTTTTTCTGATACCAATATATGTCGAAAATGTATTAAAAAAACATCATCTCCTATCAACATATGTCGAAAATGTATTAAAAAAACATCATCTCCTATCAACGCCAAGAATTGAAACCATGATCCCAAGGTAATAACTACTATTGTCTGCATGTGACCACTGCACACTACACCACAAGGAATTTGTGGTAACATTTCAAAAAACCTAATATATATACAATTGTTAAAGAGACCCTATTGTTAAATGGCAAAATTTACCGTCCGCCCAATAGGCGGATAAGACACATTATGACCGGTCATAATGTACCTGCAAAAAGGCATAATATGACCGGTCATAAACACATTATAACCGATCATAATGTGTTTTAATTGTCCGCCCAATGGGCGGACAGTAGAAAGAGCCTTGTTAAATTAGGCTTAGGGTCCCGAAAATCTTAGGGCCGGCCCTGACTCTCTTTGTTATATTTGTTTTAAGATGTTAGATTAACACAAAAGGGATGCAAATAGTAATATTTTATTTACATTTTTCTTTATGTCTATGAATGTCCATATTGTATCTTTTCAAATAGTTCCGTATAAATGTTTTCTATCCATAAGGTAAAATTGAGGTTCCGTCCTTGAGTGCCGTGGTGGAAAAAGAAGAGGATATTGTCATTATAAAATCATGGAAGGCTAATGGGTTGTTCCACTAACCAAAAATATTTTTTTCTAAAAATCAACGTTATCCTCTAATTATATATCCCATAAAAAATTATAAAAAACTAGTTTATTCTGAAGACTGTCAAAATGATACACCTCCTAACTGGAAATTGGTGTATTTACCTGCTTGTGGGAGATTGGAACAGCCGTTCAATCCTTGAAAAAGCCATTCATTCCTTGAAAAAAAAAAAAAAAAAATAGCCATAGGCCGTTGATATTTGATACACCAGGGGAGACTGTGGAGTTGATTAGCGCACGTCCACACTGTCTTGTTTCCTCTTTTCTAATCAGTCCAGAGGAAACGATCACCACCCCCCGTCTCAATTTGCAGTTTGCTTCTCCCCGTCCACCGCCAGAATTCCGGCGCCCACATTTACTTCGTGCCAAAACCTTCTGCGTTAGATTCATCGTAAAACAAGTCGGCTTCTTCGCAGAGACGCACGGAAACCTGGGACTCCGCTTGAATCAAGGTACTATTCCCTCCCTCCATTATTAGCTGCAATACATTTCTTCTAAAATTAATATTTTTATTCACTTTGACAGGATGATTATTGACATAATTAGCTGGTATGTAAGATGTTTGCTTAGATTCCGGGTAAATTGATGTAAACGTTAGGTT
This sequence comes from Vaccinium darrowii, assembly GCA_020921065.1. Lineage (NCBI taxonomy): Eukaryota > Viridiplantae > Streptophyta > Magnoliopsida > Ericales > Ericaceae > Vaccinium > Vaccinium darrowii. The sequence continues at coordinate 42,946,368 of CM037160.1, read as the reverse complement.
CGTGGTTCCGAACAATCATGTGGTACGCCAGGTGTTCGACTAAATGTGTTAGAGAATCTTTGTGTAACTTTTGTGTCTTACCCTCTCCTACTTGGTATGTTGAACATTAATTCAATTTCGCCAGCCTGAGCTTTGTTCACTGTGGGTCAGGAATTTGGGTCACGTGGATTCTCTTAAGTTACCACAGCATATAAAAATCGAGGACAAAAAAGGAGCAACCAAGAACACGATACTTTAGGTGTCCCGGCTAAAGGGTGGGGTTTTTTGTTTCGTTTTGAGAAGCTTGACTGTTCTGGTTGATGTTTACAGCTCGTCTTAGTGTAGATTGGTAATCAAATCTAGGGATTGATAGAATACATACACAGGTTCATAAGGATATTTTTTGAGATGAAAGTTAAAAATAGTTAGGTATGAAAGTTAGATGTGAAAAATGAGGCAGCCTTTAGTTTTGAGATGAAAAACCTAACTATTTTACCTGCTTGATTCAGTGTATGCCATTGATGAAACTCTTATAGACGTAGTTTTGTTGTTCCAAAAAAACAAGTCTTATGGTAAGTATTCGACAAATGACCGACAATGCCACATCGGCCAACTTCAAAGCTTTCAAACCAATGAGAACATGGGCAATCAAATATTGCCCCCCCGGTCTTATTAGTCTTTTTATGAAACATGTTGAGTAATTCAAGAAATGGCTTCTCAACTGTCCTTTGAATTTATATAAAATATTCCTCACACAAATGACATTCCACGCACTTCCTGAGGCAGATGTTTGATAATCCCCCTCATGGCAGCTCGAAAGCTGTTCAAATCAGTTAGGACAAGAGGATTGCCGTAGGCGAATCAAAATGTGATTAATTTGAGCATCACCCATTGCCTGGAGGGCACAAAAACAAAATGAGCGATATTCTTTAAGTTATTAAGATTTCTAGGATATTTATATGACATATTTGTCTTTGGCTGTAAATAAAGTAGAAGTTTCGTTACTTAAAGAAAAACATATTCCTTCTTTTACTCCGTGAACATCACGTATGAAAGTTAGAGGTAAAATGAGGCAGCCTTTAGTTTTGAGATCAAAACCTAACTATTTTTCCTGCTTGGTTCCAAAAAATGAAGTCGCATGCTAGGCATTCGCCAAATGACCCATAAATATGACTCTTGCAATCAACTCAATTTCATCCATGTGAAGATGATGTAACATATTCTTTTTAAGTTAGTTAATTGAACCAACTAATATAGTTAATTTTTTGCCACACGTTAGTTTTTTCCCCCCATGGGCTCAAAAACAAAATGAGCGATATTCTTTAACTTACTAGTAGTAGAAAAATGCCAATTAGGTCAACCAAAAGGATTTTAGTTAATGGTTATCTATGCTACCCCAAGCACATGGGATAAGACCACTTGGAATTTGAAACTATACTATCTCTTTAAGTTTAAGTTTAAGCACATGGACAGTGCTTACAATTTGCTACAGTTAGTTTTTATCAGCATAATTTACATATCACTAACCATCCGTGGTACACAGCCGATTTCAATGCACACTGTTAGTTTTTACTAGAATACTTTGCGCACATTGGACATCAACAATATATGGCGACCAACCACGAGCACGTGCATTGCACATGCCCCATGGCTAGTTCTCTCAAAACTCTCAAGCCAATTATCTGAAAACCCACACCAGCTCTCTCTCTCTCTCTCTCTGTGGAAACTCTAAATACCACATTTTGATTTCGAGGGATTGATTCCCACCATTTTTCCCCTACTCTCTCAATCAATCTCACAATCTCAGCAGAACAAACTAATTTTCTCCACGCCCAGATTCCGGCGAGTTAAACCATGCGTGATTTCGGCGATCTTTTCCTGCCAATCAGGTACTCCTGTGAGCCCGTCTAATTGCTCAATTGGTAGTTTTTTTCAATTAGTATAGCTGAGGTGCCAATGATGGCTGCAGGTTCCAAAGATAGAACCAACTCTAGAACTTTGTCATTTTACAACCAAGTTTCCATCACTAGTGGAGTTGGAGTTCTATAATTTTGCCATATATAGATAGAGAACCAGTTTTTCATTGTCATTGGAGTTGCGCTTATTGGTCTATCTAGGATTATCACTGGAGTATTTAAGAAACATTATGAGTGAAAACTGTGGTGCGGTGATGAAACCTCCACCACAGAAACTTGTAGGTTCATCACTAAACATCACCTCCTCTTGCTTATTAGCAGGTTCCTTCAAGGCTGAACCAATCACGTCCTTCGTGCCAAGGATGGAGCGAGAAGGGCTAGTAGAAGCTGTTGCCCCTGCTACAATTTGAAAAAATCCTACTATTATATTGAATATATATATATATATATATATATATATATATATATATATATATATATATATATATATATATATATATATATATATATATATACGTACCAACATAGAAGAGATCATAGCTAGATGGAAGAGTGTGCGCACAAAGTAGGACGGAGCCAGAATTTTTGCGTAGCTGGGACGGACTGTATCTCTGGAGCAGGAGCGAGGCTATATAACTTGATTATGTATATATATATATATATATATTTTTGCGTAGCTGGGACGGACTGTATCTCTGGAGCAGGAGCGAGGCTATATAACTTGATTATGTATATATATATATATATATATATATATATATATATATATATATATATATATATATATATATATATACATAATCAAGTTATATAGCCTCGCTCCTGCTCCAGAGATACAGTCCGTCCCAGCTACGCAAAAATTCTGGCTCCGTCCTACTTTGTGCGCACACTCTTCCATCTAGCTATGATCTCTTCTATGTTGGTACGTATATATATATATATATATATATATATATATATATATATATATATATATATATATATATATATATATATATATATATATATACATATATACATAATCAAATTATATAGCCTCGCTCCTGCTCCAGAGATACAGTCCGTCCCAGCTACGCAAAAATTCTGGCTCCGTCCTACTTTGTGCGCACACTCTTCCATCTAGCTATGATCTCTTCTATGTTGGTACGTATATTACAATCGCTCCTTTGTTTTGCAACTTGAATTACTTCTGTTTTTCTTTTCAGAGAGAGAGAGCGAGCGAGCCCCGGGGGGGTGGTGGTCGGGGTTTGAACTACTTCTGGACTGAAAATTAATTTCCTCAAAAGTCAACTGTGTGGGGTGGGTGTTGATGATGCTACTCTGTTAACCTGTGCTAATAGAAAAGTTGCCTATTAAATTTCTTGGCTTTCCTCTTGGATCAAACCCAAAAAGATAACAACTTGGAAACCAGTCGTTGAAAATATGGAGAAACAATTGGCTCTTTAATTGGAAAAGGAAATACATGTCTGATGGAGCTAGACTTACCTTGATCAAATCCACAATGTCTCACCTCCCTGTGTATTACATGTCATTATATAAGGCTCCCATCTCAGTCATCAAAAAATTGGAAAGAATTCAGAGGCAGTTTCTATGGGGTGATGGTGTGCTTAAGAAGAAAATTCACCTAGTTGGTTGGGATAAGGAGGAAAAACAAAGAAGTTTGGGGGCCTTGGAATCCAAAAACTGCTCCACCATAACCAAGCTTTACTTAGTAAATGGTGGTGGAGATTTGGTACTGTGAAGAAATCACTGTGGGCTCCGGTAATTTCTGAAAAACATGGATATGCTAGTTCTGACTGGCTGCCTCTTCCAAATCACACTCTTGGCTACTCAAGATCTGGGGGGACATATGCTCTATGGGAGATGCTAACTCTGATATTGCCTCTATTACTAAGCTGGGATTCTGGATAAAGGTTTGCTTAGGAGCTGACACTTCTTTCTGGACTGATGTATGGTTGGGCTCTGAAGCTCTCAACTATACTTTCCACAGACTTTACCCAATCTCAGATCAGGAATCAGCTAGTGTCATTTGCTTTGGAGCTGACACTTCTTTCTGGACTAATGTATTGTTGGGCTCTGAAGCTCTCAAGTATATTTTCCACAGACTTTACCCAATCTCAGATCAGCAATCAGCAAGGGTAATTGATATGTTTGATATTGCTTCTCAAACCTGGTCATTTACTTTTAGAAGAGATCTTTATGATTGGGAAAAAGGTTATCTAATTCAACTTAAAGCTCTTCTACTGAACTTCAAGCTTGACAATGGTGTTGACTCTCTCAAATGGAGATGGAACCCTTCAGATGGCCAATGGTCTGTCAAATCATGGTACAATTTTTTTTTGAACGGCAAAAATTTTTATTAATCTTTGAAAACAAATTACAAAGATTAAAGGGAACCAAAACAAAAGCATCAAGTTGGAAGTGGGGAAAACCTCCGAAGAAGGAAACCACAACCGACAATCACATGCCGTCAGGACCCTAGAAGGAAAAAACCAACACCCTCAATTGGCAAGAAGCCAACCAAGAAGAAACCCAAAGGAACAGAAAAACCCACCAAACCTGACGCAGCCCTCAGGAGTCAAATCATGGTACAATAGATGGGAGGAAAGTTACAACAATCTTAATCACATTGGTGAATCCTGTAATCTCATTTGGAACAGTCTCAGTCCTTTAAAAATCCAACTTTTTGTCTGACAAGCAATGCGAGAAATATTGCCTACTGCCTCTGAGCTCATTAGAAGAAACATTAAATCCATTGACTAGAATTTTAATGGTTTGTGTTCTTTTTGTGGTGATCTGGTTGAATCTGCTTCTGATGTTCTTTTACATTGCAAAATTGCATGGGCAATCTGGTCAGACATCATTGAATGGTGGCAATTGAAATGGGTTTGCCCTGGCTCTATTTCTTCTTGATATTCTGGTGTCTTCATGGAAGAAGAAATCAGTCGAGCAAGCTTGTTGGAGTGCTTGCTTTTTCGCTACTATTTGGTCCATTTGGTTAGCTAGAAACGATGTGGTATTCAATGAGAAAGCTTTAGTCTTCTCTGAAATTACTGATCTCGTCAAAACTAGAGTTGCTATCTGGATAAAAGCCAACTTTGACCTTCAATCTTACTTTGTGGAGAGCTTCAAGCTCAATCTATCTTCCATTATATCTCTCAAAGTCCCTAGAGTGATCTTCCAATTGTGTTTCTGGTGGTGGATGCTCATGCTTTCATTCTGTTTGGAGTTTGGATTAGTTGGTCCTCCTGGTGACTTATCAACTCTGATGCTTTATGGTTTTTGATTGTGGTGTTGGTGCCATATTCTTGGTCTCTCTTGACAATCTGCAGCTGCATTGGGATTCATTTGGTCTCTTGTGTCTTGGCTGTTGATAAATTGTAATCTTTTATTGTATTTTGCCTTTGGACTTTGGTTGTACTCCATGATCTAGGGGGCTCATGATTGTCGGGGGTTTTGGTTCCATCACAGTTCTTGCACTACTACAATGATAGATATAGATCAAACTAAGGAAATTGAAAAGATCACTCTTTTACAAAAAGCGTGATAGAGAAATACAAGGTAAAGTTTTAATCACAGTTTTTGCCTTTTAACTAAGATGGTAAGTAATTTCAATTACGGTTGTTAAAAAAATGTGATTGAAAATTAATTTTTTAATCTCACTTTCCCACCTATGCGAGATTAATGACGTGCCATGCCTTGTCATTTCCCAAATCACGCTCTCACATTAAGCCATGAGTTAGATCAAAACCAATTTTTACTATATTTTAGCCGCTTCAGATCCAAACCCCACATTCCTTCGACTATGTATTCCCATCAAACAAGAGATCTCTTGGGCTAACTGCGGGCGGGGACCCCAACATCAATCTCCTATGGTGAGAAGGCTGGAGACCCCAATATCATCGATCCGAGAATGATGGAGACCCATCGGCATCTACAGAGAACTTCAATCGTGGATTTGTACGATTCACAGGTATGCTTCGAACCGTAGTAATTCAAACTGTCCACTACTCCCATTTGACTAATTAAATTCCCAAATCAACCCATCATCTCCCCCACGTCTGTCTGCATGTTCGTAGTCGTCCCGCTCGTCTCCTCTCTCTCTCTCCTCCTTATCCGCACAGCCGCCAAACTCATCTACCTAAGCGTGGTAACAGTCCAGATGTGGTTTGTTTGTTTTGGAACCAATCAAGGTTAAAACCTCTTAGGGTTTATCATCTGATCTCGGATTTTTTCATATGCATGCTTTGTTTTTTCATCCTAGCTAATATCTTTTGTTTGCTAGATCTGTTCAAGATACAACATGAATTGGGTACAAAATGGATTCTCCTTTTTGCTTAGTCCAATGCTTTTGGGTTTTGTTCTTGCTGTAAGATCTATAAATGTCGTGAGCTTAGTATTGCTGTGCCTGGAGTTGTGGGGCAATTTCGGCTTAGTTTGTGGCTTGTGTGTGGTGTTGGTTAATTATGTTTCTATGTTGATTTTTGTTGTCAAGTTCGATGAATTGTCTTATGTTCGCTCTACGGGTCTTGATGCTTCTATTTACAGGCAAACGACGCTTTGGCGTGTGCCAGAATATTTGGGTTGTGAGGTTTCCCTTTTGACTAAATGTAGCTATGTTAGGTAAGAAGAATGTAGCATTCTTAGGGGTCATAGTCTGTTAAATTGTTTATGATATTTTGAACAAAAAATAAATAATGACGGGGCATATCCTAGCAATGGGTGGATGCTTATGTGGCAAGTTTCTTTGGGCTTCAGGTAGTGAGGGGTTATGTTCTGGGACATCAGGCTTAGCCAATTTGGACTGGACTAGTAGGTCGATCACTGTATCGGTGCATCCATTGGGGAGTTGGAAGGAATGGCATTCAATTTCTTCCGACTCTTCTCCTGATTGCCATGAAGGTAGGAGCAGGAAGGAAGTTTCCTTTGCAAAGTATTTGGTTGATTGGGGGCTGTCCAAGATGGTTTTTTGTTGTGTGTGGAAGATTGATTTTAGTTGTGTTGTTAGTGAATTGAATTTAATCTTCACGTTGTTCTGCATTTCGTGGGTACAACAAGGAGATAAAGAGGGGGTGCTGGCTAGTTGGAGGGGAAGGAGGGTTCGTCCAAACTGGAGGAAGGCTGGTCGCTTGCTCCTTTATGCCTCATGTAGTTGAGTTGGATAGAACGTGATGGTAGATCTTTTGGAGTTCAGGAACCTTTTGCCCCGATTAAGACTCGATTTTTTTTGCTTGGTTTGTTGCCAGGTGAGGTAGTCCCTTGCTTGGACAAACTTTGTTTTTTTTGTTTCCTTACAATGTACTTAGGGGGCCTTCTTGTTGTCGGCTTTTTGCGTTATCTTTGTATTGACTCAGACACCGACTAGAAGAGTTGGACCTTTCCCGCCAGAGCACTGTTCCTATAACAGGAAAAAAAAAACCCGTTTGGAAACTTACCGGAACTCTTCTGGCGTGAATAATTCAATTCCTGGCATGATTCATGAAACATGAATCAATGAAACATGATAAACATGCCCCGTTTAAGTTATAGCCATAGCACACAGCTAGGAAAATGTATTGCAAGAAAGTGAAGTGTGCCAGCACTGCAGAAACAATTTTCTCCCGGTGAGCTGTAAATTCTGGTTTTTTTTTTTTTCCCCCGGAATTTGAGCACCTTTTTCCACTGCGTTTTTAATCCTTTATTTGTTTGTCACTTGACGGGGCTGATACAAAGTAATTTTCTCAATCTTTCTCATCACAGACTCACAGGTAGTTTCCTCTCCGGAATTTGTACAAAGTAATATCAGTACTTTTTACTGCCATGTTATGAAGGTGACTATAAGTCTCTCTTTGGGTTGGAACTTGGAACTTGTTGAGGGAAAGGGTAACTGCTAATTAGTGTCCTTAGGCTTTGGCTTCCTCAACTTTATTAGGCAGTATAACTTACTTTCCAATATCATTGCGCATGTTCCTCACAAGATAAATGAAGATCTTCCCTAGTGTTCCTTGTTTATTTTCTTTGACATCCTACAAGTTATGGAGAGCATATTGCAATGTACTTAGATTAGTCACATCCATTGTGGATTACATGTACGACAGTACGCTGTTTTTTTTTTTTTTGGAATTTCTCAATTACATGTACATTGCCCTTTGTTACGTGGATCCTTTGAAATGTTTAAAGTACCAGTGTTAGATACTCGACACTCGGATAAGGGGGTATCCTCGTCCGACATGTTTAGTTGGACATTCACCTAGCAAGAACTTATTGAAAAACAAAGGTACTATGAGCTATGCACGTTACTCCTATATTATGCATGAATTGGCCAAAGGCAACTTGTAAACATCATTTATCTCAAGAAGTAAAAGAAATATGCTAGAGGAGATGAATATTTTGGCTTGTCCCCGTGTCCTACAGATATAAGTTGGATAAATCCGACACTTGGATATGTACCCGTACCCGACACTCGTACCCAAGTCTGTGCTACTTAGACGTTGCCTCTTAATTCTCTTCTTCAAAGCTTGATATGGAGTCTGATACGGGGCTTTGATTGAACTGGTATTTTGTGCTTCTAGCAAAAACTCCTATATGCTTCTTGTGTTCGATTTTCAAGTAGTTAAATGCACTTTCCTTGCTGAATTAGGTTGCTAGGAGATAAATCTAGAGGCTCTTTTACTGGTTATAATCTGATTTGGGTTTTGGAAGTTTTCATTCCACTTTCTTGTTTACTTGCTCACTAGTCCTTCCAATTCTTTGTATGCCCAACTGTCTTTTTGTCCCTTAGGATGCATACTCGGACGCAAAGACAGCAAGGGGAGTTTCTGACTTATGGAATACGAATTTTACGAGTTACTGCCTTGCAAAAAAAAGAATTTTATGAGTTACTTTTGGGCCAAGGATCAGAGTTTGTGCTTGACTCATACGCGGGTATTGTTAGCATCAAATCTATTTATTCACTTTGGTTATGCACTCCAGATCCGCTGTCACACTTTGGTGTCCTACCCATCCAAAAGCTGCCATGTGGAATACACTAACTCCCCTACCAAATTCATTAACTCTGTTAATTTAACACTCTCTCCGTTAAAACCCACCCAAATTCAAGACCTTTTCTCCCAACAAAACCCTCTCTCCCTCACCCAAATCACCTCCAAATCCATTCCCTTTTCTCTCCAAAACCCTCACTCCTCCATGGACACTCACCTCCCTTTCTCAGATTCAAAAGAAATTGTCAGCGGAGGCACCAACAGCATATGCTACGTCCCCCACAACGAATCATCCCCCTCTCTTGAACACTCAGAATCAGAAGTCGAAGAGTGACACCCAAAGGCCAAAACCCAAAACAGACCGACAATCTCAGCTTACATACGAAACGAACGAACAAGCAATCCCAGAATCACCGGCGACGTGTAGTGTGTTCTTTTTTTTTTTTTTTTTGGTAATTCGGAAATAAAGTGTGGTGTGTTCACTGTGGTGAGAACTCCGACCTCGGTGACTCGGCCAAAGTGGGGCCTTCGCTGAACAGTTGAAATTGGGGGGAAACTGAAACTGGAATGGCCGAATGGGTGTGGGTCTATAAACACACCTGGTTTTCAAGAAATATGTTTGACAAATATGTTCGAGAAGTACCCAATTTTGGTGGATTTTCCCTGTCGATTTTGTTGGGTTTTAACGGAGAAAGGGTTTAACTAACAGAGTTAATGAATTAGATAGGGGAGATTCCACGTGGCAACCTTTGGAGGGGTAGGACACTAAAGAGGGACACCAAAGGGGGAAAGCGGATCCGGAGTGTTGGTTATGACCTTTATGTTTCCTTTGATTTATTGACTCTGTGGTGATGGACAAATCAGTACTTTGTGAATGAATGTTGGACTGATGACTTGGATTAACTAGATTGTTTGCCTTGTGTGGTGTTCTTGTATGTGTGCAGTGTGCAAGTGATGCTCAAAGGATTGATGATGCATTTTGAATCTGTGGATTGAGGTACTGCTATCTGTGGGAAGTCAAAGTCTTGAAAGATCACTGCTTGAAGATATTTTGCTGCGTGTATTTGTATGCAATTAGTAATCTTTCTTTACAAAACTTAGGTTATAGATCGTGCATTTGTGTTAATAACCGATAAGGCTCATAGAAATATCCCAATTAAATTGTGAACTTCTTTATTTTGTGTTGGTAACTTTTGTAAGTAGCTTGTAATTTTTTATTGAAATTATGCTTGATTTTTGTGTAATTGATGTATATTGGTGCAAATAAATATTCAGATTAATAATTACAAGCTAGTTTCAATAGTGTATATATATACACCAGTGATCCAGTCAAGGATCTTGGATTGAAAGAAAAATGGTGTTTTTGAGGTTTTAAAAATTGTTTTTGCATAATCTGAACTGTCCAATGTGTTTTTAATAGTTCCCGTGAGAAATCATAAAAAAAAAAAAGATCGGGAAGGACTTGATTCGAGCAGTTTTTCATAAAAACTGTACATATACAGTTTTATGAAAAACTACTCGGATTAAGCCCTTCCCATTATTTGTTTTGATGATTTCTCGTGGGGACCCTTAAAAACACGTTTTGAACACATTGGACGGTTCGGATCGGGAAAATTTGATCTAAAACTATGGGTCTCGGATTCGGGATCCCTAATTGGATATATATATATACGAAAATATTCTCCTAAGGGATCCCGCACCAAATTTTGGTGCGGACCTCACCTTTCTGGATCAAATTTTGACGATCCGAACAGCTCAATGTTTTTAAAATGCATTTTTAAGGGTCCTCACGGAAAATCTTCAAAAAAAAATACCCGGAAGGGCTTGATCCACACAGTTTTCGGTAAAACTGTACATATGTACAATTTTACCGAAAACTGTGTGGATCAAGCCTTTCCAGGTATTTTTTTTTTGAAGATTTTTCGCGTGGACCTTGGAAAATGCATTTTAAAAACATTGAGTGGTTCGGATCGTCAAAATTTGATCCGGAAAGTTGAAAAAGGGCCAAGTCCACACGGAATTTTGTATGTGGGATCCCTTAGGAGACCGACTTCCTATATATATAGGTAAGCTTCTCCTCCGGACTCCGGACTTCCGAACCTCCATGATCCGAATTTTTTTTTGACGATCCGATCCGTCCAATGTGTTCAGAAGGTGTTTTCAAGGGTCCACGCGAGAAATCTTCAAAAAAAAAATACTGGAAAGGGCTTGAAAACACCTTCTAAACACACTGGACGGCTCGGATTTTCTAAAAATAATTTGCAACACAAAAAAAACTCACTTTTTTCTTATTTTCAGGAGGTTTGGACTAGAAAATCCACCTATATATATAGTCCATTTCCTATCCACACCTTTAAGTTAAGAATTTCGTCCGCACCTCCTAGTTCTAGACCAAATCTGGACGATCCAAACCGTTTAATGTGTTTAAAACGTGTTTTTAAGGGCCTCCGCGAGAAATCAACCAAAAAAAAAAAAAATACCAGGAAGGGCTTGATCCGAGTAGTTTTTCATAAAAACGAACATATACAGTTTTTATGAAAAATTGCTCGGATCAAGCCCTTCCCAGAATTTTTTTTGTTGATTTCACACAGGGACCCTTAAAAATACCTTTTAAACACATTGGGTGGTTCGGATCGTCGAAATTCGATTGGGATCTATGAGGTGTGGATGAAGTATAGAATTTTAGGGTTCGGATATGAAGTTTAGTGTGTCTATGTATATATATTGTGTTCAAGAAAAGATGTTAGTTCTTTCAAATAAGTGATATCTTAAATAAGAAAAGATCACACTTATTTATTTTCCATCTCAATTTTAACTATAAAAGATCACACTTTTTAGATATGAATATATGTTACATTCAACCACGGTTTTAGAAGAAAAGCAACATTGAAAACCAAAAGAATTCACGTGGAATTAGTTTTAATCTTGGTTTTTACAAGTAACACGCTTTTTGACTGTGATTGTTATCTTTCCATCACGCTGATAAAGCGTGATGCCGTGATAGAAAACAATGACTTACCATGTCACTTGGAGCCATCACGCTTTTGTGGGCGACATAGAAAGTGAAACATCACGCTTAAAAAGAGAGACAATCACGGTAAAAAAACCTGATGTTTATGGGTTTTTTAGTACTGTTGTAATGAAGCCTTTAATAAATGTTTATGGAACTCAAATATAAAGTTAATAAATGAATGTTTTGTCGGATGTCCCCCAAAGGAACTAAATGAACGTTTTGAAAGCCAAATGCATGTATTCAATGCGGAAAAAATCCAAAAAAAATTCATATATACAAGATTCAAAAGCTTCACAAGTTCGTATAATTAGCAAAATCAAAAAATGCAAAATTATGCCTATAAGAGAGTTTGTATTTTCTTTTAACAGAAACAAGTAACTAAGGAAAGAGAAAAGATGCATCAAACTCTTTGCTGCCATAACGGCATATGACGGTTCCCCTTGGAACACAATCGCAATCCAAAGATTAGTGATGGCCATGATAATGGAAAAGTAACGAACTAAACATATGCGAACTCTAAAATCGAGCCGAAATTCCAACAATTATGCATGGGGCAATCGTGAAATCGTGCTCTAGTCCACTGGGCGGCACCCGAATCTCAAGTTTAGAGAAGCTGCCTTCAAGTATATCATTTCAGCTCTGCTTGTCCATCACTCAATACAAAAGTCATGCATATTTTTTTTGCAAGGCAAAGAAATTTGATTAATCAAAGAAATGAGAGTTACAATGATTAAAAGGAACCAAGACAAATGGCATCACAACGCATGAGAGTATCCCAACAAGGTTGGTACCCACTCAAGCGACAATCATTTGCCACTTGGACCCAAAAGATTGTAAGACATCAACCGAAAAAAGCTTCCCATAGAAATCTGGAATATTAGGCATAGGTAATGGCTACAATTTAGACATCTTTGAAGATAATATTGACGGGATCATTGCAGTCTTCTTTCCAGATTCTGACTTTGTACACATTGCCATTGACAATAATGTTAATCCATTCCTCAATCTTCTCCGGATAATCAGTGGAAATGAGAATCCTGCCAATATCATAAGAGTGCTCTAAAGCGGTTTCAGCATCTTGTCCCGGCCTTCGGGGACATCCGATAAAATTGGAACAATACAATTTAGACATCTTTCCAAACAATCATCAAGATTTCCATATCTTCCCATAACGTCAATATCGATCCCATCTTCAGCAGATGAATGAGAGAAGCACCACACCATCAAAATAGAATAAAGAACTAATGGGTGCAGCTCAAGACCTAAGAAAGATCTTAAAAAAAACAGAGTAGCCGGCAAGCTCGCGCTTTGATCTCACCCAATGTGTTAAAGTAATGCATCATTTAACACAATTAGAATACATTCTCCTTAACATCTCAACAAAATTGCAATAGAGAAGTTGTTACAGCTTGACTAGTACAACACATACGAGAAAGAAATGCACCATTTTTTTTTTTACCCAGAAATGTTGGAAGACAAACATAGGACCGTACGCAACTTAAAAAAAAAAAGGCAATTATATCGATACTAGATACGTTTGCCCACATCTGTAACCTCAACCTTTAGTTTGATGGGGTTGAATTGATCAGCAAGACTTAAACAACCCTGTAAAGTATCACTGTTGAATACGGTATGGTCACTACAACAATTTTCCCCATTGCCGACTAAAATTTTAGTCGGAAAATGTCGTAATTTAGTCGGCAATAGTAATTTCCGACCAAAAATTTAGTCGGCCCGTTTGGTCGACGGAATGAGGTAGGAGATTGTAATTTCCGACCAAAACAAGTTTGGTCGGAAAAAGTTTTGTTTTTACCGACTAAATATTTAGTCGGAGAAAAATAAATCTTTCACCGACTAAATATTTAGTCGGTGAAAGATTTATTTTTCTCCGACTAAATATTTGGTCGGTGAAATATTTATTTTTCTCCGACTAAATATTTGGTCGGTGAATATTTTATTTTTCTCCGACTAAATTATTTAGTCGGTGAATATTTTATTTTTCTCCGACTAAATATTTGGTCGGTGAATATTTATTTTTCTCCGACTAAATTATTTAGTCGGTGAATATTTTATTTTTCTCCGACTAAATATTTGGTCGGTGAATATTTATTTTTCTCCGACTAAAAATCTGTTTGGACGCACCATTTGTGACAAAATAATTCTCCATAAGATTAATATAAAAGAAATTTCATCACAAGAGGTTACTCGTAACAAAATCATCTTTTCACCACAATCCACTTATTGGTATGAGAAAGAGATGCTATTGGGACAATTTTACTGAAACCATATGCCATTGATAAAAAAAATACTAGTGAAGGAGCTCGCGTGCAAGGCGCGCGATTGGAGGCCCAATACGAAAATTACAATAGGAAGAATTTGTTGTGAGAAGCTTAAAGTGAAACAATTCTGAGAAGGGAAACATAAACTGCAATGTTCATATGTAAAGGAATGATAATCACTCACAAAAGAACAAAGCTCGTGAACCTAATCCTAGAAATTCTCCAATACATTTTTATGCACTCAAAGCATCAGCCAAAACTCACTGAGCTTTGTCTTCAAAAAGCATGACTCCACCTTCAATACCCAGAATATGTCCGCTCGCATCCATCCTTTGCAAATATCATAATCTGGAATCAAAATTTTAAGAGCATTTGAGGCTTTCAACATAATGATGAAACGCAGCAGCAGAATAACGAAGTGCAGCAGAAAAATAATGATGAAACGCAGCAGAAACACAGCAGAAACGCAGCATAAATACAACGAAAACGCAGCAGAACCAGTAGAATAATGATGACAAACAGCAGCAGAATAACGAAACGCAGCAGCAGCACAACAGAAACGCAGCAGCAGAAATGAGGAATAGCAGCAGAAATATGATGAATAGAAGCAGTAACCAAGCAGCGATCAAACATCCCAGAAGTAATGAAGTGTGACAGTATTTTGTGTCAAGACAAGAGGAATTGAAAATCTCAGTGAATTATGAACCGACTGCTAGCTTAATTCCACAATCCTTTAAATGGTTTAAGAACACAATTACTACTCTTGTTAGAAGTTTAGAATGACTAAGCCCTTCAAATCTAACTAAGGATGGAAATGAAAATATGAGTAAGTTACTTGTCAAAATGGCCACTGATGGATCCAGTATTGCTTATGGATTTGCTTCACTGTAGATACCCAACTGATACCATGCTTCTTACAGTTGCGCGTCGCTGCATGAGCACCAATATATAGGTAAGAAAACTAAAATTTTGTAGCTGAATCGGCCCGATTCAGCTAGAACCCGGACCCTTCTTCTATGGATAGTACAGCAAAAATATACCTGAGAAATGTACTGATTGTTGGTCTGCCCATTTCATTTATACATGTGATAGTACAGCATACGAGTCTCATCCTAGTCTCATCATTTTCTAAACCATAACAAATGTCAGCAGTTAGTTCGAAAAAAAATCAAATGTTTGATAAACACAATAGCTAAAGTTTTCTGCATTGAACGCAATCATGATACATTGGCAACGCTTTGATAGGGGAGAAGGGATACCTTTTTCAGGAGACCCAATAACACATCAGTCGAAATAGACCTCTCATGAGCTTCATCAACCATTATGACACTGGATGAATATGGAACAAGTTGGGACCAGGATAAGATACATAAGAATGATACCAGAACAAGTTATTGTTAGACTAAGTTAGCTGAGACATGCTCAAGAATCGAGAAATGCTCAATAGTCAGAAAAGGAAAGGAAAATCAAATGTTTAATACAGTGGTTAAAGGTTTGGTCAACTATAATCAAAGGCAGACCCAAATAAGACTTGCTCAAAGGCGCAATTGTGCAAAGATTTTAGGACTGGTTTATGTGAAATCCAGCAAACAAGCTCAAAATCCAGCAACCAAAGGTTTAAGTAAACTTCCTTAATCTGAAATTTCAATTACAAGAAAACCTTCAAAGGAGTGATAAAAACTTAAAAGTACTGTATATAAGTAGCTATGGAGATATGTAGTAAGGATCAACTAAAAGTTCAGTTCCAAAACTTCATATCGATCAAGAAAAACTGAACAAATGCAACATAATTTTCCATGATACACTCTCTGCTTGTTCTAAGATGAAGGGTTGCTACCACCCACGCAATGTAAATATTGAATGGTTGGATGATAACTCTATTCATTGTTGGATAAATAAAGCAACTATGTTTTGAGATTATTTGATGGCCAAAAATATTCTAGAAGTAAAAAATTTTGCAACCAAGGAGATGGCACTTTTTTCATCTTTTGCGTGGACTTTTCCTTTGTTCTCCACTACTCCTACACCAATCCACCCTAACCATCAATTTTTCACCTATAGAATAGTGACCCTTCCAAGTTTAAGTCAGAATATGACACCAAGCTATCACAACAAACTTTGTTTATTATAAAGGAGTCAAAGAGATTACTCAAGGACAGGAATAATTGCATTATTAGTAGATAAATCCATTGGTCCTGCTTCACTAGATACGTAAAACATTGAACTACTAAATAATCCCAATGACCTATATAACCAACAAAGCCCTCAACTGATTCAACAAGAACTACCACAAAAATATTCACACGCACAAAAAAAAAAGAGCGGATAGTGAAAAAAAGGTACCAAAAAAAGAAAAAAAAAGATATCAAAAAGCTTCAAAGCCCCCTCTTAGATACAGTGGACACTTAAAAGCAGACAACATTTAGTTTGTAGCAAATTAGAAAATATATTTAGGCAAAAACTTGACACCCTAGAATTGTATGGTTTTGAAGGCTAGCACAACTAGGACATTTAACTTTTTGTAATATTTTGTTCCTTTGTTCAAGCGTTAGTCCTTCCAAATTGTATGCAGGCTATTAATCTAGCAAGTATGGAATTCTGTTTTTGATACACAAAAACCGTATATTACCTTTATACCTTTATTTGATCAAAATTAATACTCACATTGACCCTAAGATACAAAACATACAAGGTATAAGTCCAAGCCCATCTATCTGGCTACACAATTCCACACACACAAAAAAAAAATGACTCTACTGATAAACAAACCTTCTCTAATTCCGCCGTTCTCTGTAAATCAGCCTCAATAGGCCCCGCAGTAGAAATCTGCTTTGTAACACCGTACTGCTTCAGCGAAGTAACGCTCAAACTCCCTGAACTCTTCATTGTAGAAAATAGCAAGAAACCCTTAACTACTTCTTCTTCTTCTTCTTAATAAGAAAACAAGGCTATATAGTGAGAATGGGTTGAAACTTAAAAGATCTATGAAGGTGAATACGAGCCCTAGATCCGAAGCAAACCGACATCTTGAAATCGATAATGAGATGGAGGGTATTCTCTCCAGTTTATTACTGTAGTAGTATTGGATTTGATTATTGAACCAAAAAGATTCCCAATAAGGGTTGTTTTCAAAAACCAAGATGTAAACTGAGATGAATATAAGAACAAAAAAGCACAGATTTTGTACCTTTTTTCAGATCTAATTCTCTTACCGGAGAGTTGCCGGAGAACAACTTATTGAGAATCGACTTCGTTTGAATCGTCTGACTCGTCCTTGTCTTTTCTTCTTCCGGCGAACGCCTCTCTCTCTCCCCCTCTGTGATGGCATCCGTAAGAAGTAAATAGCAATATAGAAAGATTGATGACTGAAGCCCTAGATTGAGATACAGGGAGGAATTCAAGGACGAGATTTTTCTTTTCAGGAAGAAGAAAGATGAGAGGAATCGAGTTAATTTGGGGATTTTAGGTCAGGAGTGGTGTGGAGGGAGAAGATTTGGGAATTTTGGTTCATGGAGGGAATTTTAATTTTTCACGTGAAAAGTTTTGGGGAATGGAGGGAGTAGACCGTATTACTCCATATTTCAAATTGTCTATGCACCCAACTGTAAAATTGCCGTATAATTGTATTACTTGAAGGTCGTCAAGTATTTTTTTTCGAATCGGAACCGTCTACGTTTTACGTGGGAGTGATTATATCGTCCATGCAAAAAATGAAGTAAATTAATTATCATTAGGTACATGATCGACGGAGACAAATTTTTGGTTTATAATGAATCAACGTCCCGATGAAAGAGTTTTCTATACCCGATAGACTTCAAATTTGGCGAGAGTGATTAAAACATAAATACAAACAAAGTTAATGGTTTAGATCGTCATAATTGTGTTGTGATCGTGTGGTTAGCGTACATTATCTTATAGCATAATAGTTTGGTTCAGAAGCAAGTAAGTTCGATGTATAGGATTACAAAGCAGGTGCAGACTCGATTTCTCGAATGTTCGATCTAAACCGTTACGATTTAATATCTTATAAATTATATCACTTTCCCCGAAAACAGTGACGATCAAATGTCGGTAGCAACCTGATCGGATCACATTCGGTGCATCTAAGAGCAATAATGTCCTATAATGCATGACTCGATGGCCATCAGAGCAGTTTTTTTTAATCGAAACCGTCTAGATTGTAAGTGGGAGTGATTATATCCTTCATGCAAAAAATGAAGTGATTTAACTATCGTTACGTACTTGATCGAAGGAGACAAATTGTCGGTTGATAATGAATCAACGTCCCCGATGAAAGGGCTTTCAATACCCGATGGGCTTCAAATTTGGCGAGAATGATTAAAATAGCAAGTCAAACAAAGTGAACGGTGTGGATCGTTATAATTGCGTTGCGATCGTGTGGCTAGCGCATAAATGCATAATATAATCAACATTTTATACATATTATGTAATTATAAAAAATTCAATTTTGACCTATCAATTAAAAAATCAAAATTTTCATTTGTATTATTCAAAAATTCATTTTTTTATTTTTCCTCATTTTTTTTTAAAATTTATTTTACAAAAATGTATTTTTGACTTATTAAGTCAAAATTTCAAAATTTATATTTTTTGTTATCAAGCTTATTTTACAAGCTTATTTTATTTTTTTTGTCCAAACTCTCTCTCTCTCTCTCTCTCTCTCTCTCTCTCTCTCTCTACAAAGAATTATTATTATTTTTAAATTTTTTATTTTTTTCTTTCATGACTTAGCGACTTACTTACAAGTTGCGAAACGCTATTTTTTTATTTTATTTTTATTTTTTTCACAAACAAAAAAATGTTTTTTTTTTCAAAATGTTTATTAGATAAAAGGCAATGTATCAATTATCAAACATGGCAAAAAATATTTTAAAAGATTATTTTATTTTTTTGTCCAAACTCTCTCTCTCTCTCTCTCTCAAAATTAAAATATAAAATAGGAGGGAAGGAAAAATAGAAAATATAAGAATGAATTGCCGACTAAATATTTAGTCGGAAAATATAAGAATGAATTGCCGACTAAATATTTAGTCGGCAAATATAACAATATTTTACAAGCTTATTTTATTTTTTTGTCCAAACTCTCTCTCTCTCTCTCTCTCTCTCTCTCTCTCTCTCTCTCTCTCTCTCTCTCTCTCTACAAAGAATTATTATTATTTTTAAATTTTTTATTTTTTTCTTTCATGACTTAGCGACTTACTTACAAGTTGCGAAACACTATTTTTTAATTTTATTTTTATTTTTTTCACAAACAAAAAAATATTTTTTTTTCAAAATGTTTATTAGATAAAAGGCAATGTATCAATTATCAAACATGGCAAAAAATATTTTAAAAGATTATTTTATTTTTTTGTCCAAACTCTCTCTCTCTCTCTCTCTCTCAAAATTAAAATATAAAATAGGAGGGAAGGAAAAATAGAAAATATAAGAATGAATTGCCGACTAAATATTTAGTCGGAAAATATAAGAATGAATTGCCGACTAAATATTTAGTCGGCAAATATAACAATATTTTACAAGCTTAATTTATTTTTTTGTCCAAACTCTCTCTCTCTCTCTCTCTCTCTCTCTCTCTCTCTCTCTCTACAAAGAATTATTATTATTTTTAAATTTTTAATTTTTTTCTTTCATGACTTAGCGACTTACTTACAAGTTGCGAAACACTATTTTTTATTTTATTTTTATTTTTTCACAAACAAAAAAATGTTTTTTTTTCAAAATGTTTATTAGATAAAAGGAAATGTATCAATTATCAAACATGGCAAAAAATATTTTAAAAGCTTATTTTATTTTTTTGTCCAAACTCTCTCTCTCTCTCAAAATTAAAATATAAAATAGAAGGGAAGGAAAAATAGAAAATATAAGAATGAATTGCCGACTAAATATTTAGTCGGAAAATATAAAAAAATTTACTGTTTCATCAAAAATTGCTCGAATCAAGCCCTTTTCATAAAAAATTTACTGTTTCATCAATGGGAAAATTTCTTCTTTCATTTATTTTGACAAACTATATTTATTGATGATAAAAAAAATCATAATCAATGTTTTTTTCCGACTAAAATATATTTAGTCGGTGAATTGCAAACAATTTCCGACTAAATATTATTTAGTCGGTGAATTTCAAACAATTTCCGACTAAATATTATTTAGTCGGTGAATTTATTCTTTTTTCCGACTAAATATTTGGTCGGAGAATACTAATTTCCCCAAACAAAAAATTTCAAAATGTTGAAATTTTTACCTTGATTTCCCGACTAAATATTTGGTCGGAAAATACTAATTTTTTCCGACTAACCAATTTTGGTCGGTGAAATGCAAACAATTTCCGACTAAATATTATTTAGTCGGTGAATTTCAAACAATTTCCGACTAAAATTATTTAGTCGGTAAATTTATTCTTTTTTCCGACTAAATATTTGGTCGGAGAATACTAATTTCCCCAAACAAAAAATTTCGAAATGTTGGAATTTTTACCTTGATTTCCCGACTAAATATTTGGTCGGAAAATACTAACTTTTTCCGACTAAACAATTTTGGTCGGTGAATTGCAAATAATTTCCGACTAAATATTATTTAGTCGGTGAATTTCAAACAATTTCCGACTAAAATTATTTTAGTCGGCCAAACCTTTGAATTTTTTCCGACCAACAAAAATTTAGTCGGTGATTGGTGGTAATTTCCGACTAAAATTATTTAGTCGGAAATTGAGGTGATAATTTCCGACTAAAACTTATTTAGTCGGAAATTGGACAATAATTTCCGACTAAACATTATTTAGTCGGTGATTTTAGTCGGGAATGGTGTAAATTGTTGTAGTGGGTCCTCTCCTCCGCGAAAGTACTTGACATTATAAGTTTTAGGCAGAAGATTGAAACTCTTTTTAATGAGCTTCTCTAACTCCTGAAACCGTCGTGGTTTCTTTATTTTAGTTAGATCAAATAAATAACTTCCCCCATTGTAATCCACTCCTACGACAACTTTATCCTCATCCTGCATCCTTTCTTTTTCATGAAGACGTTGGGAGTCGGGTATGCTTTGCTGAAACTCGGACCATGGCTTACCTATGAGATCTGTAATACGACGTTTCACTGTAGTCATGCTAGCTGCAAAAAAAGATCAGATTCATCCAGGCAAGGGTGAGGCCAGAAATTTTTATTCGGAGGCTGAATTAACACATGTACTTCTATACTAAAAACTATTTCACTCTTATTATTACATACTATTTCCTTTTGTATGTAATACCTTACTTAAAGTGACATTGATCTTTCTTTTAGTGATCAAAATACTCACACCCTTATATTTGATCTTGCCTTATAAGAAAATTAAGAGAAATTCTTAAGGTGCAATGTAACCATTTTAAAATTGAAATCAATCTTAATCGTAACGCGATTTTGAATAACTTTTTCACATCAATGCTATTGTAGAGTATCACTTTCTTACTTCTGAAATTGCACACTTACCACCAAGTTTTTGTGCAGCAGCCTCCAATGTGTAGTCTTTGCATTCCAACAATTCCTCCATGGTAAGTATTTTCTTAGGTCGTCCTCCTGATTTTTTGCGTTTATGGGAATCCGCTGGTTGTAAATAGAAAAGGTCATGAAATTTATATATACACATATGTATGTATATTTATAACTATAAGAAGCCAAACGCAAATTCAAAGTTAAAATGGAGAGAGAGAGAGAGAGAGAGAGAGAGAGAGAGAGGACTCACTAGAAGAGGAAGACTCGCCAGGACTGGAAAGCTGATCGGGTCCGATTAAATCCGGGAGATATAAATCATCTATTCATTAAAATGACAAAAGATGTCAAACGCAAACTCAAAGGTAAATTAACCATAAAAATCGTGCATACACATTTGTAACAAGCTAGAATCATCAAGTAATACAGTAAAAAAACCGTGACAAATGAAACGAAAAACTGAGCACTCAAGTTCCCAAACATTTTTTATTTTTTTATTTTTATATATGTTAACTCCCTCATCTATACTACTACTTTTAAATGTACGAAATCCATTATTTAACAATTAGGCCGCATCATAATTGTGGTGGTGCCTTTGATTATTGATCGGCAACTATAGTAACGTTCTGTCCCTTCACAACGAATGATACTGCATCCATTTTAAAGGAATAGAGCTTAATCGTTGGATCAACCATTGAATTTTTTCTACTTTTCTATTGGAGAGATTATTCAATGCTCATGTGCATCACAAGGCGGTGCACAAATTGGTTTTCCACCACCTATTGTAGCGGGGTATATACTTTGTTGTGAACTCGCTACAATGAGTGGTAAAATGGGACTAGGCTGTGACGGCGCCCTAAGAGCATTGAATAATCTTTCATTTTTTTTGTAGAAGGGAAAAAAAAATGATACTGTAGTTGAAGATTTAAACAAATTTTTTTTTCTTCTTTTTTTTTTTTGGTTCTCACACGAACGCGATTCTTTTATATATCGACCGAAGTCCGATTAAACTAATTTTTGGATAGGATATTTTTGTAATTGAATTCTTCAAAATAAACAATGGAAGATAGTTGGGAGCTTACCGAAAATCAATTGAGAATTAGGGCCTCCCAGGAAAAAACTGTTGCCATTACCGACATGCACATTCTGGCCGGCCATTTTAGGAGTATTTTACAACTGGATTGATTTGAAGGGTTCACATATGGCCAACTTGTCTGATCATATTTTATACACAGAGAATTCAACCAAAACGGCTCAAAACACCAAAAAAGGATCAGCTCATAAATAACAAGAGGTCAAAACTTCAAAAAAGGATCAGTTAAGAAATAATGGTCCCACAATGAGCTCAAAACTCCCAAAAAAGATCACATAAAAAATAAACGTGATAGAGTGGAAAAGAAGGTTCAACCTCCACCGCACATCACGTTCAAAAAGTAAATCTCCACTTGTACTACTGAAAATGACAGGTAAGTGAAATATAGGGGTAGGCCCATTTGGTCGAGAAGAACTTGGGTAAGGAGAGAGTACCATGTGGTGCATCTGGGCTGTCTAACATTGCAACTGACGGTCTGAATTAAAAGTATCTTCTGGATTTAAAAAAGAAAAACAAAAAGTGAATTTCATTCCGGACCGTCGCATGCATTTTTGGACGGTCCGGATGCACTGCACAAGTACCACATCACTCATATCCTATTTGCAACCAAGTTTTTCTCCTTTTGGTTAGATCAAGAATAATTTCATCACAACTACTGCTCAAATCATTCAAAAAGGGCAGAACAAAAGAATGCCAATAATACTACGGGTACAAATCAGAGGGACCCATATTGCTCACGACAACGTCAGTCTGTGGACTCAATTGGTTGATAGTTGGCCAATGGCGAATTTCCGCTCTTCCAAGGTTCTCATTTGCGGAAAGACCAAAGGCCAGCCTTTGCATACAGAAATGCTTGAAGAAACGTGATGTGATGAATCATGTAGCAAAAATTATCCATTTTTCTCCTTTTTGTCCCCAGGCCCCTGATGCCCAGGTCCCTGCTGTGCACCTAGTGCACTGCACCGTGCAGCGCACATTCCAGCGGTCCATCTCGAAAATCAATGGTCAGAATTCGCAGAAGTTTTCTTATCGGTAAAAATGAATTTTGACTGGGAAAAAAGTGTCTGAGTATCCGGACCATTAAAAAAACTTTTGGATGGCTGGGATGTTGCGCTGCATCGTGCAGGGCAACAGGTGCACCGTGCACAATAGGCCCCCGTTTTCGTTGCGTGATACGAACTTCATAGGAACCTGAGAGAAATTTAACATGCCTTACAATTTATTAAGTCACCTTATTCATCGGAAATCTATCTGAGGAGATGGACGAAGTTTGGTTTTACCACCTATTTGCAGGGATGGGAAAGCTAGTTCTAACTTTCTTACAATTAAAGGTATTGACTGATGCAAATTCAGTTACAAATTTTATGTTATTTTGTATATAATAGTTATGTCTGTTCTTTTATAAAGTTCAAATGGAAGGATTTTTCACGAGACGTATCTGTTGATTTTCCAAAGGACGTGCTTTTTTTGGGAGTCACTTGGAGGCCAATTTTGTTTTAATTGATACAGAAAAAATGTCTTGAAATATCTTATCTCTCTCCAGTCTCCATTATTTTCTATACAAGATGATAAATTCAATTTAGATTTGGCAGCCCCGTCTTCCACCGACGGTGCAACGTGTAGCGAAATTGTAAGATTATGTTTGGAATTTGGTCCACATTTAGACAAGTCAACAAGGGTGGCTTAGATGTGATAAAGATTTCCTGATTTTCTACTTGTTAATTTACAAGCGTTAAAGATTTTGGTTCCTTGGATTTCTGATGATGACTAGAGCAATCTTATCTAGCTAGTTGGATTGAAAGCCAAGTTGGTTTTTTTGGTAAGGTAGAAGAGAGTAGAGAAATTAATGGAGAGGCAGAGAGAACAGGGCAGCACCAATGGTGCTGTTGGGATAGAGTGTGAGGGTGAAGAAAAATATTAATGAGGGGGTAACCCATGAGATTTTGGGGCTCATGGGCACTGGGTGAGTGGGGAAGTTTGTATAACTTTAGGGATCGGATATGGGTGTCGGGTTGAGTATTTTTTAGTATCACTATAGTGTAATCTCTCTAGTGTTCATATAATGGAGTGCCTCTCTAGTGTTCAATACATGTGTATTGTGGGTATCACCAAACTTCCACTAAAATCCAAATTTGTTGGGATTTTAGCGAAAGCACACCAAAGTCGACATTCGATAAGAAAATAATTCAGGAGTGAAACACAAGAATTTCAAACAAAAAAACAGCCCAAGGAATCGAGCTTACAAACATAATTTAGGCCTTGTTTCCCATAACATTTAATGGGAAATCCCATAAAATCACACCAATGTCTTGCTGGAACATATTTAAACTATAGATTAGTGTCAAACCACTCGTACAAACTTCTAGCTCCGAGCAGTAAGATACATTTAGCAATCCCAGAAGCATGAGGTCTTTTTGTCGATGCTCTGTTTCTCAATTTCATCGATCTTTCAATAATATAAACAAGCAGAAACTCAAAGGCTACATACTTCAACAAGCAACACCACAGCACTATGTGTTGATAGGCTAATACTCGTATCAATTACGTCCGTGGGTGAATGGCTTCTTTGGCTCAAGCCGCACCTCAATTGAATTTTTACCCAGATATCTAGAATTGTTCATGCAATCAAGTAAGTCCTCATCGTTGGCCATTAAAATCGGCTCACCGTCCTTATCTTCGTATATATATGATATCATAAGTTTCAGCCTCTAGGTTCAGCTTCTTAGCGACTTGCTGCTGGAATTCTACTAGTTTCGACGAAATAGGCTGCTGAAACTTGATTACAAGTCGATTGTGAGATTCCTTCCTGATATTTAACATGGGAGGGCCATGGGGAACCATCCTTGTTTATGTTGCGAGGTGGCCACCGATGGATACCATAATCATCCCTACAGATACGCTTCAATGTAGATGAGCAAACTGCAAAACAGAAAATTCATATTAGAGAAATCACTTTATGTTCTCTACTGCAAGCTAAGCAACAATCAGGACCACAATGCAACGCTATATTTAACTTCCCCAAAGTGTACTCTTACCTTTAAGTTTTCTTGCAGCATCGTCAAGTCTCATGTTCGAATATCGAAGGACATCCTCAAGAGGAATTTCAATTCTAACTCCAGTTTTTCCCCGTGCCACTGCTCCTCCATTCTGCAAGAGTTCAAGGACACTTATCTCATTTCACAATTCATATAAAATTTATGGATAACATTATTGCTGCTTTTACCTAGTTCTAACAAAACGAAATTGACTTATCAGAAATGAATGAGAGTTACTTGTTGATATGGCCACCGAGTGATACCAATATCTCTTGGTGAATCATGGGGCACAATATCTCCAGTACTCGGTACCGCTACGCGGAATCTCTCCTTCTTTCTCCAAATTGGAATCAAGTAGAGTTCGTATATAATTATATATTGTCACCCTATAAAATTTACATTTTTTGTATGCAAGTTTACGAGAGGAATATATTCATTATGCAATATCCGTAAACAACAACTGCGTCAAAATTCCAGATAACTACTGCGTCTTGCATAAGAGGGAAAAAAAAAAAATTTTGGGACCATTACAGAAATCAGAATATCAGATATCAATTCATCGTGTCATCCAATTTCGAAAAGCACCCCAGTTCAAACGAAGCTGAACCTGCGCTTGAATAATGTCTCAGAACTTGAATTCAAGTTCAATGATACGGGTGACATGGACTGAAAGACACCAACCTTGTTTTTGCCGTGAGGAGGCCACCGGTGGATTCCATATTTCCTACAGACACGCTGCAATGTCGATTCACTGACTGCAATAGAGGAATTAAGATAACACAAACTACTTTATGTTCTCTATTGGCAAAAACTCAACAACTTCTCTATCAGAGGAACAAAATCATCATCATCAATACTGCAAAAAAGAAACGCTAAGTACGATCTAATTTTTTGAGAGGGTACTAGTATTACCTTCGAGTTTCGATGCAGCATCCCTACGGCTCAACGCCGACAATCGTAGGACATCGTCGTAAGAAATGTCAAAGCTAATTCCTTTTTTTTTGCGTTTCCTTTCTTGTGTCTTTGTTGTGCTATCTTCTGAACTTGTAGCAACAATGGTGTCTGAATCAACACTACTAACATCCGGTCCATCTTTAAACGCATCAACTAATGGCTGATCCAGAGAATCTCCCGTAGAATCAAGTTCGCCTATAATTGGTTAAAAAAAACCTGTCAAAACCCACTTCACCTACTTCCCCCCTTCAACACAAACCTAAACCAAATTGAGTTTTGCTTCAAATTTATGACCAAACTCATAGACACAATTTAACAGACCCTTTGGATGGTGAGAGAAGAAAGGATAAGAAAGGGGAGGGATTTCCCTTACTAATGTGAAAAGAAAAGAAAAGAAAGAGGAGGAGTTCTTCTTCTGCCTCATCCAAACAATCGTGAGAAATCACTCTCTCTCCCTCCCATTCCGGTCATCTTTCTCATCTCTGGTGACTCTTCGGTGACCTCGAAACTGAGTTTTGATCACAGATCCCGCTTCTCCTCGACGAGACGAAGACAACGGTGAAAGTACGACGACAATCCAATGACGGGTGGACCGCACGTGCCGCCGGCATTCCGTTTCTCACCAAATCTCACCACTTTTGGTGAGAAGCGAAAAGGGGGTAAGAGGTTCCAGATTCTCACCATTTCTCCTTCTCTCCCACCACTTTTATCCAAACAAGGGAGGGAGTTTACTCCCCTTTCTTCTCCTTTCTCCTTCCCCCTCGATCAAAGGAGCTGTAAAAAGGCTATTCTCTTCCTTTCCAATTCAGAACTATAAACTGTCATCCTTAAAGCATTAACTAAAATTATGCTCGGTATTCAAATTTCCCAAATCATAAAATCAGATAAATCTTTGATTTGCTACAATCAAAGATATTTTCAAAAATCAAATGGTATCCTGATTTGCTAAAATCAACAGTTGATTTTAACAAATGTTGATTTTATCATCTGGGAGAACCCACGGTGAATTAGCTTACCGCCAAGACTCTTCGCAGCATATTCACGTCTACGTCCAAACTGTTGTCGGGAATCCTCCAAAGTAAACAGACTTTCATTCTCCAAATGGGAAATGGATGGCCAGCTATGATCTGCCCTGTCATCATGTGCTACATTTATGGTAGAATCACATTCCATTAATAACGATTCTTCTGGTGAATCAAGGGGCAAAATATCTCCAGCACTGGGCTCCGCTACAGGAAATCTCTCCTTCTCCTGCCAAATTGGAATCAAGTAGAGTTAGTAAGTAAATTCGACCCCCTATAAAATTTACAGTTTTTTGTATGCAAGTGTACAAGAGGAATATATTCGTTACGCACGTATCAAAATCTCCTACATTCGTTATGCAAATATTTTAAATCTCCATAAACAACAATTGCGTTGAAATTCCTGATAACTACTGAGTCTAGCATAAGGGAAAAAAAATTGGACCATTACAGACATCAGATTTCAATTCATCGTGTTCTCTGATTTCAAAAAGCACCCCAGTTCAAAGGAAGCTGAAACTGCACTTGAATAATGTCTCAAAACCTGAATTCAAGTTAAATGATAAATGTGACATGGCCTGAAAGACACGAACCTTGTTTTTGCCGCGAGGAGGCCACCGGTGGATACCATATTTCCTACAGACACGCTTCAATGTTGATTCGCTGACTGCAACAGAGGAATTCAGATAACACAAACTACTTTATGTTCTCTATTGGCAAAAACTCAATAACTTCTCTATCATCATCAATACTGCAAAAAAGCAACACTAGTATTACCTTTGAGTTTCGATGCAGCATCCCTACGGCTCAATGCCGAGAATCGTAGGACATCGTCCGAAGAAATGTCAAAGCTAACTTCATTTTTTCTGCGTTTCCTTTCTTGTGTCTTTGTTGTGCTGCCTTCTGAACCAGTGGCAACAGTGGTGCTTGAATCAACACTACCGACATTTGGTCCATCGTTAAACGGATCAAATGATGGCTGATGCAGAGAACCGAGTTTGCCTAAAATTTGTTAAAAAAAAAAAAAAAAGAACCTGTCAAAACCCACTTCACCCTACTTCCCTCCTTCAACACAAACCCAAAACAAATTGAGTTATGCTCAAATTTATAACCAAACTCGTAGACACTCATACTTTAAAAAGCTATTCTCTTCCTTTCAAATTCAGAACTATAACTGTTATCCTTAAAGCATTAATTAAAATTATGCTCGGTATTCAAATTTCCCAAATCATAAAATCAGATAAATCTTTGATTTGCTATAATCAAAGATTTTTTCGAAAATCAAATGGCATCCTCATTTGCTAAAATCAACGGTTGATTTTAGCAAATGTTGATTTTATCATTCGGGAAACTCCTGTCAAAAGACTGAATTTTTTTGCAAAAGATTGAATTTATTTGCTCAAATTTTTACTCGGATTTGAGTAAAAATCTGAATAGAAGCTTCATTTGGTATTAACGTACCCGAATGGGCTAATTCCCAAATTAATATTTCGAATTGGGTTTTCCTAAAGAAGCGAGTTTCATATCAAATGAGTGATATTTTTAACGAAATACTTAAGAAAAGAGATTTCATTGGGAAAGAGAGAGAGAGAGAGAGAGAGAGAGAGAGAGAGCAAGGGATGGAATAATTTCACACCCAATCTGTCGTCTTCCTCCAACATAAGCCGCTCAAAATCCGGGTCGATGGGAACATCGAAATCATTGCCTATGTGATGGTATTCATCACCACCTGAACCTATCCCTGGTTGATTTGCTCCCTCCATTTTCTCAGTATCATACGAGATAATGGACCTTCTGGGAGGTCAAGGGTGATGACCCTCCTGGCCTTTCTTGTGCTGGTCGGTTTTCAGATCCATCCATACAAAAGTTGTATACAAGAAACTTATGAGGATCTGAACCCTCCCTCTAGGGGTCAAGAGTCAACAGTTCATAGCTTTTCTAGTGCTGGTGGGGTTTTAAGGTCCATAGAATTTCACCGACACCCACTTCAAAATTAGGCCGCACTTCCCTACTTTTCAAAACTGAACCCTCCCTCTAGGGGGTCAAGAGTCAACAGTTCATAGCTTTTCTAGTGCTGGTGAGGTTTTAAGATCCATAAAATTTGACCGACACCCACTAAATACACTTCAAAATTAGGCCGCACTTCCCTACTTTACAAAAATAGTAACAGTTGGTCAACAATCCATTTCTTTATTTCTTTTAGCATACTCTATGATCAACAATCTGCTTGAACCTAGAAAAAATATGACATTAACAGAAAAATGGGTATTAATGGAAAGTTTGCCCATTCTTTCACTTCCCATTGATACCCTAATTTTTTTTTTTTGGCAAACGCACCCGATCTTCTTCTGTTTCCACACACAAACACTGTCTTGTCCTCCCTCACACGTACACACATAAATGACGACATTTTTCTCCCCCAAAACTTAAACCTATACCTCTATGGACCACTCTATCACCGATTGTCATTCCCTACTTCCACAAATATCTCTTTATCTACGTACCACAGTGGTCCCATGATATTATATTTAGCCAACTCATGTATGGCCAACTAATCATATTATCAAATGCCAAATTTGTGGTCTCTAAACCACCACCATCTACGAACCAAATTCAATGTCTCCAAATCTTTAAAGTAATTACAACATCTCGTTGTGCAATCGTGCCACTAAAATATGTTTATCTTTTGGTTTGTCAGTTTAAAGCATCCAAATATTGTATCGATTTTGGTGATTATTGGTGAAGTGTTGATGCGGGATAAGTAGTGGCTTATCGATCTATTGTTGACGGGCAACGGTAGTTGGGTATGCTTCAATTCAGTTTGTAGAACGATTGAACAAATATTTAGTGTTCTAGAGTTTTGGCTTCACATATAAAGCACTTTTGCATATGTTTTGGTATAAATGTGATGGGATATGCTAAATATTTCAAACATATGTAGAAGTGTATGCATAAACTTTTAATTTGGGATATGATTCTTGTATAACTAGAGCTTGTGATGGAGAATATTAAAATAGAGAGTGCTGTGATTGAGAATAAAATATACAAACTTTGAGGTTATTTACTTACAGAAAAAGAGAGAGCGAGAGAGAGAATAAATTGGGGAAAGAGAAAAGTGACAGTTGAAAATGGCGAACACCTAGAAATTGAATACAAACTACATGCATTGCTGTTATTTTATCATTCTGGACCTGAAATAAGGTATTATTGTGATTTTCGTGAGTAAGAAGGGTGATAGTATGATTGCATAGAATTGAGGGATGTTAACGGAATTTACCCAATGTGTGTGGGTATATATGCATGAGGATTTGAACCCAGGGTGTTAAACAAAAAAGTAATGGTGAATTTATTCGTCGAGATCCTTCTGAATCCAAAGGGTTCATCAAGGAAAAATCAGCCAATCGCGTGCGAAGGTGGACCTTGACTTTTGCTCCCATGGAATCCAATGAAATGATTTTATTATCCATCTCTTTCGCTATTTAACACAAGCACGGGCCTTTTTTGGATTAAGCTGATTTTTTTTTTTTTTTTGGATTGACTTAAAAATTAAAGTCTATAAAAGAAAAAAACATGATCATGAAAGTGGAGATCAATTTAAACTTCATACAGAATCGAGAATGGATAGTGTTCACCTATTTTTTTTGTGGATAAACAAATCGATCGCATCTCGAGAACCCTAAGGTCTATAGATCTTTGTGCTGCTAAAGTAAAATGAATTGTTAGACGGGTGATCCCAACAAGTCATTAAAATATATAGTAACACTAATATTCATATCATAACCTAATTAAAACAATATAACACTTTGTACCAACTAGGCATAACATAAATTTCAGGGTTATAATATTAGTATGACATTTAGTCATTTTCCATATGGATGTGTAACCATTATCACGAAAATGGGCATAACAAAAAATAAACAAACAAAACCAGTTCATCTATTAAATTTCTTTTGCCAATCAAGAAAAAAAAAGAGACCGTTTTCTTGTCCATGTGCAAACAACATTTTTGATTGTGGTACGAGTGAGCAAACAACCAATGGTCCAATCCGACCCAAGGGTCCACGGTCGGATTCAATCCGACCCAATACGAGTGATCTCTTCCTTGTGGTCTCCCTAGAAATCACCCCGTTTTGGGTCCCAAAGGCACAACAAATAAAACACTCAAAACTACGTCGTTTTGTTGCCATCCATGATCATATAACAAACCTGTTGCTTTCTTCTTCTTCTTCTTCTTTTTTCCCTTCGAAAATTGACCTGTTGCTTTCTTCTTGTTTTTCCCCTTCTATAACAATATCATTTGATTTTTCACGAATGAACAATTAGACGACCGCAAAAAACAAAAAAATTGAACAACTTTTTGAGTCCAAGGCTGAATAGAACCCTCACCCTGAATTATAGAAAAACAAGGTCATTGAATCTTGAATTTACGAAACTATTTGAGCAATTCCTCAAACGACGTTGTTTTGAGTTTTTTTTTTCTTTTTTGTTGTGCCTTTGGGACCCTAAAACGACATCATTTTGGGGTGATTTCTAGGGAGATCACTAGGGAGAGATCACTTGTACCCCTGAACCCGGTTTGCAACTCACTTATGAGGGTTCCCCCTCACATTTTTTCCTTCCTTTTTAATTTTTATTTCCTTTTTAATTTGTTTCCTCCCTACCGCAACTGGTTTATAAGTGAAATACCCCCATGTTCCCTCTCTGAAATTGCCACTGGCACAAGCTGATCATCACCAGTCATCAACTGCCCCAAATAACCCCCCCGTGTCTGGACAAAATAATAATGCAGCGCCATTAACGGGCAACCACAAAGAAAAAGGTTTGCGTGGAACCCAGAGATCTACAAGTTTTTTAAGGAAGATTTGCTCCTTGGTGAAGTTGTGCTTTCGTGGTCCAGCTGTGATGCCCCAAGGTGGTGTTGCCCCGGTTTTTCTGAGCCGTTGGATCTCCTTCTCTAATCCCAAGTATCAATTATTCGTTGAGGCACCCCTCCTCTTTCCTCTCTCGCTCGTGCTACTGGTTAAACCAGTTGGAAATTTTTTGAAAATCCTATATATATATTTTCACCTCATTTTTTAATGTTACACATCAGACAATGGTTCAGTTAAAAGGACAAAATTCAGAGCGGATTAAGTACAAACTGATGTGGTTTCATGAAACCCCAAAAGTAAGGTATTTCCCTCTCAAAGTTGGTGATCTGCTACTGGATTGATGAGTCGGCTTTATCTTGTAGTAAGGATTCACATATTTTTGTGGTAAATACTGACTTAGTTTGTGGTAAGTATTCATTTATTTTGTGATAAGTATTCAGAGTCTTCGTGATAAGTAACGTATGATTTTTTGGAGGAAAACCCACAAAATACCTCGTTTTTTTTGCATTTGACCCTACTTTTTGTGTGTGGTTTTGATCTAATGGCTCATATTCATCTATTTTTTATGTAATGGCGTAAATTTAGTGGGGCATTATTGCTCAATACCACATTGGGGCACCGTAGAAAAGGCGCAAATGTGTGTGGTGGGAGGAAGGGAATAAAAGATACTCCTACTAACAAAGGAGATAAGGTGCATTATTGGATCCTCATGGGTGAGTTGGAAGCACATTCATTTACCCACTAATTTATTTAGTTGTCCTCTCTTTTTACTTGACAGGACAAGTGCATCATCACTAAGTGAGAGTGAACGTTATCCTCATTCTAATTGGTGAAAAGATGTAAGATTTATCAAAAACTAATTTCATAAGTATCAGAAAGTCAATTGATTATGTAAATTCCATTTTTTATCATTTAGAATGAGAGTATTACCTCCACACTCTCATTTAGTGAGGGTGAACAAAATCACTTCGAGACACGTAGCTTCATGTCTTTGGATTTTGAAATTCCACCTTATCCTTTTGTGCCCTCACCCCACAGCCCACGGCACAGATACACACTCTCTCTCTCTCTCACACGCGCGCGAACATTTCCAGTGAGAAAATGAGAATTGCATTGCTGGAATAATCTTAGTACATATGATTATAAGTAGTGCAAAGAAATATAAAAATAAATACCACATAAGTTAATTCAATTGCATTCATGCATTTGCAAGATCTACAGGTTAGATGAATTAGATTTTATCGTGCAGTGTTCACTGGACACTGTCTGAGGAAGCCCGAACCACTCGGATCGGACCCAAAATAAACCATTCCAACTTGCTTTAGCCCATTTCGTTCCTCTTGAGAACCAAATAAGATTTCATGCCTTGATTCATGGCCCAAATCTAGCCCAAACCACTTCTACTAATATCATGCTTTGTTCCCTAGAAATGTGCATTTGTTATTTGAATAATTGAATCTGTAAATTTATTTCTTTGATTGTTGGCTTCCAAATGGGAATGCTAGCCTGGACAATATGCCAAACATTTGGGGGACTTAAATCTCCTGTGCCGATTTTTCAATGCATTTTCAATCATTCGGTACATGTTAATTTTTAAAACACTAAAATTTTCAAAAACAATCCAACGGCTCAAAATAGACGGGCAGATCGGGGAATACTCAATTTAAGTTGGAGCTGAACTATGTTTGTGCATGTCATTTCTTCACCAAGAACCTTATAAACCCAGAGGGAGCAAATTAAGAGAAAAATCAGTAAATTGTTCACCGAGAAGGTGGATTCCCATTCATTTTCTCCAGTAAAATGACTTTATTATCCTTCTCTTCTACCGAAATAATTACTCCTATTCGATCAAATAGTTACATAAATGGGATTAAGCTGATTCTGTTAGGATTCTCTTCATAAATTAAGGTCTACAAAATGTAAGTCTCACACAAAATGAATAAAACATATTATTTAACATCATTTGAGCATCTGAAATTCAAGAACGAAAGGTATAGACAGAATAGAAAAGTAATACATATCTTTTAACATCATCTGAGTACATTCTCTTCAATTTCAGCAAAGTTACAACAAAAGTTCTTATGACTTGGAAGAAACACCCCGGTATTTTTATTACACAGAAACATTGGAAGAACATCAGCGAGCCTGAGAGCATGAACGCAACAATTATGTCAATTGGATTAGATGTAGAGATTTTGAGATACAAAGTACCTTCAAGAATTTCATGCTGAAGTGGAAGATATCTCATCAACTACAATTTTTACTCCATGCCATCTAAAATAATAATGTGATTCCACAAACGAATACCTTAAAAAAACCCAGGCATAGATAAATTGGGTTTTGAAGTCGAAATATCCCAAATTCCTTAGTAAGCTGCTTCTAATGATTGTAGGGAAAGACCATGGATTAAACAATTTAGCAATAAAACCAAATTACTTCTTGCACCTTAATTAAAAGAGAGAATATTTCCTAAAACAAGTACCTCTTTCTATCTGTTAGTTTATCGCTTGAATTGCCCTTCTTTCTCCTATTCTTCCACCCACGACTCCTATTGCAAGATTCTTGTTCTTCACTGCATGAACACCAATATTCAATGTGTTCAAAAGGTGTTTTCAAGGGTCCACACGAGAAATCTTCAAAAAAAAAATACCGGGAACGGCTTGATCCAAGCAGTTTTCGCAAAAATTGTAAATATAAAGTTTTTGTGAAAACTGCTTGAATCAAGCCATTCCCGGTATTTTTTTTTGAAGATTTTTCGCATGGACTCTTGAAAACACCTTCTGAACACATTGGACGGATCGGATCGTAAAAAAAATGCTCGGATCACGGAGGTCCGGAAGTCCGGAGTCCGGACTAGAAGTGGAACCTATATATATATATATAGGAAAAATTTCCAATAAGGGTCCCTTATTGAAGTTACCATGCGGACCTCATCTTTCTAAGCCAAATTTCGATGATCCGAACCGGTCAATGTCTTTAAAATGCATTTTTTAGGTCCCCCGCGAGGATTCGTCCAAAAAAAATACCCGGAAGGGTTTCATCCGATCGGTTTTTGCTAAAAACGCCGGATCGTCGAAATTTGGCCCCGGAAACACAAAAAAAGGCAGGTCCGCATGGTATTTTTCAATAAGGGACCCTTATATATATATATATAAGCAAAAATGGTATGTCAATCATAACATATCATATCGTTACAACTCACCCCAACGGTTTTTCATATTTTGAAACCGATTCGTGATAACCTCATTTGAAATGGTATAAAAAGTCTCTCGCTCAATGTACACAGCCAAACTATCCTGCATCCACTGGTCACCCATTCGGTTACGAAGTCGGTTCTTCACAATCTTCATTGCAAACAATGCTCTCTCCACTGTAGCGGTCGCAACTGGTAAAACTAAGGCTAATCAAAAGTTTGTATACCAATGGATATCCGATATCTCTTTGGGTCTCAACCATCTTTTTAGCGAGATCGCCAATCCCTGTTAAGCGCGAAAACTCAACACTAGAGCGCACATCAATGATGAAATCCTCAAGTTGATCCGAAAGTGTCAAAAACTCAATATCCAAGAAGTCTTTAGGATAAAATTCAGCAAAGTGATTCAACCTTTGCTTGTCAAAACTTGCAAATGAGAAGGATGGATTGAGATATGCAACTCAAATAAGCAACTCAGTGGGATAGAGAGAGACCAGTTAAAAGGCAAAAGCAATGGGTGTAAAGCAGAAAAATAATTGGGTGTGGCCGTGTAGCTACCTCATCATATAGAAAGTTAAAAAGTTTTGGGACCACCAAAAAAAGGAAAAGATTGAAGGTGATCCGGAAAAATTATTTGGGCATAGTTATATTTATTTTTTGTTACTTGGGGCAAGATTAGAAAATAATCTATAGGGTATGGGGGCAAAATTACCAAAATACCCAAAATTATATATGCAGGGCAATAGAAAATTTCAGTCCAGCGGGGTCGCTTGACCCCCCTTGCCCCTATATGGGGCCATCACTGCAGGTACCAATGCCATTGTACATATGTTGTACTGCACAATTCAATCAGAATTGAATAGATCACTATTTCGTAAAAATTGTTGTTTACTCACGAGGATGATTGTATTCGATGATACGATGTGGTTTCATGACATTTAATTACCTGATGGAAACAGTACAATGGCGTAAAGGATTTGGATCATGGGGAAATCCCTTAAAAAAAGAAGGAAAAAAAAAAAAAACTCTCCATATCCATAATCAGCAAGAAAAACCACAAATAAGACACAAAAGAAAAAAAAAAACTGACATGCATAGGACAAGGCAGAAATATGACTAAATAGATACTCTCTATCAAGAAACTAAAAGGTACTAATACAAAACATGAGCAGAAAATCCAGCTTAAGGATTTGGTGGTTTTCCCACAAGCAAATGGCATTAAATCATCTATCGTTCTTCTTCAATTCTAATTTCACATCAAACATTTTGCGCTGCTTACAAAACCATACCCATCATAGTTTTAAATCTCGGTATCGGTCGCGGTATCGGTGTATCGGTATCGGGGCGTATCGGCGATATGTCGCGGGAATCGGCTGTCTCGGCCGTGAATTTTTTAAAATCATTCACAACTCATATAAACTTTTTTGATGTACATTTTTTTCTCTCATTGGGCATATTTTGGCACATTTTACACAATCTTAGGACATGTAAAGAGGTATCTTGAGATGTTGAATATTTCAGAGCTTTGCTTCATCAAGTCATGCGTTCATCAAGTCATGCGTGCTGTTGATGTTGAATACAAGGTTCTGAATACCGTATCGGTTCGGATATCGGTTTTTCTATTGGTATGGTATGGTATGGTACGGTATCGGTACCGGTCGATACCGGGTGCCGTATCGGATTTACCATAATATACATATATATACACATATAAATGTATAAATTGTAATTTTTTTTTTGATAGTTGATGAGAATTACCAATTTACCATACAACATGTTACTAATAAAGTTCCTATTTTTTTAATTTTTTTGCGCCATTAAATTTTGATTCACAAAATCAATGGCTGTCATTTATTCTGCCATAGACAGCTGTAAAGATTCTCGAGATCAAAGTTCTGTATCAGTTTGGTTCTCAAAAGTCAAAAGGAGTTTATTTCTTCCTTCTCTACCTCCGAAGTTTTCTCTCTCTACAAGCAAAAGATCTGGGGAAAAGAAATAGAGCAGCCACATGGTTGACGACGGTCGATCTTCTCTCTGGCCATGTCTCTTTTATCTTCTCGGACGAGTCTACTCACATCAATAGTTTCTCACTTGGAGTTGCCGGAGACATTGATGACGCCATCGCGGGTAATTTTGTGGACGGAAAACCCAATCACAGCCTTAGTCACTACAAAAGCCAAGATCTGCAAAATACCAGACGGTTGTTTTCTGGACAGAGTTGTTTTTCCCCTTTGATTTGTTGCGTGCAAAACTTCAAAAGATGTTTGATTTCTCTCTCTCTCTCTCTCTCTCTCCCCCTCTTTCTCCGCCGCCGCACATAGCGGCCGCCGCTGCACAGAGCAGCCGACCTGAGTTTTTTTTTTCCCCGTATCGGCCGAGACACCGATACGTATCGGGTATCGGCCGAGACAGGGTGCGATTTTTCCTCACACCGAGATATCGGCCTGTATCCGTATCGGAGGTCTCAAATACCGGTACGTATTGGCCGATACGATACGTCTCGGCCGATATTTAAATCTATGATACCCATACAGCGGACTCTTAGGCCTCGTTCAGTTGTCAAGAAAGTACGAGAAAGGATGGGAAAATCAACTTTCCCATAACTATTTGGGTGTTCAGTTAGCAGGAAAATAATGGAACCCACAAAAATACTTTTCCCACTAGGACTCACTTTTCCTCAAAATGCATCCTGCAAAAAGGAAGGATTTATGTGTCGTGGGAAAGTTTGCTCCCACCAATTACACTTTCCTATAAAAATCCTTTTATCAAGTGAACACTCACGGGAAAGTAAATTTTCCTTTCTTTTACTTCACTTCATTTCACTTTTCTCAGGATTAACTTTCTCGCATAACATTCTTGGCAAATGAACAAAGCCTTAAGGATTCACTAATTGGCAAGAGATAAGGATTCACCATAAGCAATAAGTGACTGCGTAGTTGAAGTTGTGGTCCAAAGTTCATAATGCACTGGCTATACCATCGAAAACCTGTATAAGGAGGACAAAATGGAAAACCAAACAGAGTATTAAAAAAATGGAAACACAACATACGTAAAAAATAGACACAAAGCCTTTTCAGGAGCTGAGAGGATTTCTGAGATAACTTTGGAGATAGGCTCAGAAGTGCAAACCTAAAACAAGCACAAAACAAAACCAAGATATCGGAAACAATAACTTTCAGTACATTTCAACAATTAAAAGACATAAAACACCACAAAAAACAAAAGCGAGTTTAAAACTGTTACTTGGGGGGGGGGGGGGGGGGGGGGGGTGGGTTTCTCACCTTTGAACAGATGGTTTGGAGAATCTGGGAGATTTCCAGAGGAAACCACAAATTAAGCTCTAGGTCTGAAGACGAACCGGAAAATTTGTAATACGCTATCGGGAACCCATCAACACAGAATCATACGAAAGACAAAAAAATAATAATATAAAATAAAAAATAAAAAAACCCTCAATGGAGAAGGGAACAAATTATGCACGCAGATCCTAAATCCAAAAACCAAATGGAATCAAATGAAAATTTTGAAAACCTGTGCATGGCGATGGCTATGATTGTGACCGGAGATATGAATTGCGCTAGAATAGAAGCCGTCGTGCATCGGTCGCGTGAGAGAGAGAGAGAGAGAGAGTGCATCGATCTTCTGGTAAGAGAGAAGAGTGTGCGTGTTGATGAGAGAGGCACACGTTTTTTCTCAAGATTTGAAGGCTGCAGCTAGGCAATCCTATATACTATGGCAATTTAGTTGGTGCCTTCAAAACTCTCCAAACCCCAATCCTGATTTTTCTAGAATTTTCAATTATTTTTTTACCCACTAAAATCCACGTGGAACATAGACTTCACTTTCCTCTAAGTTTTAACACCCAACTGTCCACTCCCCACAAATTTTCTCACGTGCCCATTCCTGAAAGTTCTCTTATTCACTGGATCAAATTTTTGAAAATTTGCAAAAACAATAGGAAAAAACTCCCACGTCCATCATGGCAGTTACCTTCCTTGACCGGATATTAGAATGTTGAAACTCCCTTTACACCATTAATTTACTTCACGATTGGCACTCTTGGGGAACAATTAAAGGATTTGCCACAAATTTGTAAATCGCACTCATGTAGTTCTTAAT
The DNA here is from genome assembly GCA_020921065.1 of Vaccinium darrowii. Classification (NCBI taxonomy): domain Eukaryota; kingdom Viridiplantae; phylum Streptophyta; class Magnoliopsida; order Ericales; family Ericaceae; genus Vaccinium; species Vaccinium darrowii. The sequence goes on along the minus strand of CM037160.1, from coordinate 42,906,454 downwards.
TCTACTTCTTTGAGGATGGTTACTTGAATGCCTTACTCTTCTTTCATCGCGTTTTTTCCCCTTATTTGTAGTGTTTTTTGGTATAAGCAATTATCATTAAATTGGGTGTTTGGGAGCAGGTTTGCATGTTTATTTTTTTTTTTTTGAAAGGAAAAGATTTTATTAATCAAATATACGAGATACAAGATTAAACGGGGCAAGAGGAAAAACGACAAAACAATTGCCTCTCGAGACCCAAAGGCACCCAAAACAAAAGGTTGGCAAGAGACCAACAGAAAACACAATACCTCACCCCCTGAAACGCCTCAAAAAACAAAGCACCTCACGAACATGGATCCACGGCCAACATGGCTCTATAGCGCGCTTCATCCATTTCCTCCATCTCAGCATACTTTCTAATAACTTCCTTTTCATCGCCATTGTAACTTACTCCCAAATTTTTCTCAAAGTCCCAAATCGCTTTCTCCTCATCAAGAACCTTGTTCTTGGAACACACATCATTGATATCCTCCGTAGGAACAAATTTACTAACAACTTCCTCCTCATCACCCTCTCGTCTTGTGCCCAACATGTTATCCAAGACTTGGACTGCTTGAGCCTCATCAAGACATGTTATCCAAGACTTGGACTGCTTGAGCCTCATCAAGAAGAATCCTATTTCTATTTCTTATCCCATTCGTAGAAATAGATAACGAAGTTGCAGCTACTGCGGATCTAAACATGGCTTTTGGTTTGTGTCTTTTCAAACTCCCCCTTCTACAAGAATTCCTAAAAATGCCCATCACATCGTCAACCGGATGCACTTTCCTGCCAACCTCGAGCAATTTATATAAGCAATTATCGAACCAAAACTCAGTTCCTGCCAACCTCGAGCATGGCATTCTCTTTTTCCTCATTCGTCACGAAGTTACTGCATCTCCGCAACTACGCCGACTCAGGTACTGGAGCATATATGGGCCATCAAAAAAAAAAAAAAAGCTTCTCTCTGTGTGTGTTTTTCGTCATACATTTCTTTTCATAGATAGCTTACTTTCAGCGATTGTATGCTTGAAGAACCAAAAATCAACCGACAACAAAAAAGGAACCAAAAATCAGAATATAACAAAAGAAATGGCAAAAAAAAAAACACCACGTGAATTGCTATGTGGAAACCACTTTAGATGCTTGATTAAGGTTGTTCTTAGACTATTTGTGATTTCTCTCTTACTAAACTCCACTTCTTGATTAATTATGTAGGATTACGGTCCTGTTTCGAAAAAAATCCACTCAATTAAGAGTGCGTATGAGTACTCCATAGAAAGGTATGCTTCTAGCCTATATTTCTGTTTGGCTCTTTTTCCTTGAAAAATTACAACTTCTTGGTTAATTATATATGATTGGAGTCCACATGTTACCTATTGTGGATTCGGGGATCCCGTAGTGCACCTCCGCACTACGGGGTTGTAGGGCGGCCAGCAAAGAGAACACCACTACTTAATCCCTCCAAACTACGTCATTTTAACCTAGTTTTATTTGTAGAATTCCAAAATGTGAGCATTTTTAAGTGGGTGTTTATTTTTTTCAAAATCAAATTTGATTTTTGATTTCTTCTATACGTGAACATAAAAAGTCACTTATTTTAGATTGGGGTTGGTTTGTTTTTTCATTTTAGTAGTATAAATTTTTCCCCCTAAAATCCGGTTCTTAAAACAAAAAGTTTACAATTAAACACATTTTAAAACTTCTTGATTTTTGGGCTTCATTAGGTTTTGTAAAACTAATGCCCGTTCGAGATGAGAAGGGGTTAGAGTGTATAAGAATAAGAGTCAAGATGTGTAAATAGCCAATTGTGTTTAGAAATTCTAAATTATGTCATTTTTATATTTAGGAGACTTCACACAAAAACACACTTACAATAGTACTAGTGAATGTTCATGCCTAAAGACACTTTGTAAAAACTTATTTCTACAAAATAGATGAATTTTATTAGCTAATGTTGTCCTGTACAAATTTAAAGTCACAAACTATTTTCTAGATTTTTAAAAGGCCAGCAAAAAAATAAAAATATTAGTGTTAAACTTGGCATAATCCCAAGAGAGAGAAAATATTGTGATTCTAAACCTTTGCACACCCAAAACGGCATAGTTTTGGCCGCCCTACAACCCCGTAGTACGAAGGTGCACTACGGGATCCCCGAATCCACCTATTGTGCCATGTACGGACATTGTGCGTGCAAATTAATCTCGCCTGTGCATAGCACAGGTTCAACGCTAGTAAAAAGGATGGAGACGTGGCTATCGTGTGTCCTTGTGTCAAATGTGGCTGAGGGCAATCCGAGTACAGTTGTATCTTGAAAATTTTTTGGGTGCCGAGTGGATATTGCCACTTGGTACCCAAGCATGATCTGAGCCGTCCAAATGTGTTTTGGACGGCCCGGATTGATTCACTCTCTCTCTTCTCACTCAAACACTCTCTCTCTTCCTTTTCTCTCTCTAAAATTTGGACCGTTGGATCACGTTATGGATGGTTAAGATTGCTGAGCGGGTACCACGTGGGCAATACCCACTTGGCACGGAAAAAATTTCTCGTATCTTTTGACTTTTGAGGCCAAAAATTTGAAATTCCCACCCACCCCCACAATCCAATCCGTGCGTGAGGTCCAATTGCGCGAATGAAATGACAATGATGACCCTTCCATTTACACTTGAGGCAACAAATTGAAGGACACAATTGAAAAAAATTGACAAATTAAAGTTGGGAGGACGATGGATTTCACTTTAGTGTCCTTAGTATTTCTAGGTTTCTGGATACAGGATAGATGTGTAAGTCATCCATGGTAATTGGGGTGTCCTTTGCCAAGGCATGAGCGCATTAATTTGTTTCACAGAAGATATATGCTTGATATTGATTTCCTCAAAACCCTGCATGAGGGACTTGCAATTAATCAAATACTATCATATTATCAAGTGGGTGTTTATCAATAGATATACTTTTTTCTGTTTCCCGTGTAATCTCTCTCTCTCTCTCTCTCTCTCTGTGATATTATCAAATACTATGTGGAAACTCTAAACACTACATTTTGATTTCGACGGATTGATTCCGACCTTTGTTTTCCCACGATCTCTCTATCCATCTCACAGTCTCACCAGAACGGACTAATTTCGTCCTCGCCCAGATTCCGGCATGCGTGATTTCAGTGATCTTTCCGGCCAATCAGGTAGGTATTCCCGTCTAATTATTTGCTCAATTGGTAGTTATTTTCAATTAGTATAGCTGAGGTGCCAATGATGGCTGGTCCCAAAGATAAAAACTTGTACTAAACATCACCTCCTCTTGCTTATTAGCAGGTTCGTTCAAGGCTGAATCAATCACGTACTTCGTGCGCTGCGCACAATCTTCCATGTACCCATGATCTCTTTTATCTTGGTAAGTATATTCACAATCACTCCTTTCCTTTGTTTTGCAACTTGAACTAGTATTTACTTTTGTTTTTCTTTTCTCTGTGTGTGTGTGAGAGAGAGAGAGAGAGAGAGAGAGAGAGAGAGAGAGAGAGAGAGAGAGAAAAGGGGGTTTGAAAGATAGAGAGAGAGAGAGAGAGAGAGAGAGAGAAAAGGGGGTTTGAAAGATAGCAGAGTTTGGAGGCTTGAGTTTCAACATTCTGGAAAACCACCAAAATTTATTTAGAAGAAAGAACACTCATCAGACTTATAAACATAATTAACTGCATCAATTTCATACATCTGAGAAATCTACCTTGTATGGATTAATTTTCAATCTGTTCTTTGATTTGATTCTTCCACCAATATTTAGTGCGGGTCCGTCCAGTGGCGGAGCTAGGAATTGATGAAGTCGGAGGGGGCTGGATTAATTATGAAAGAAATTTTGATTCAATGATTTTTTTTCAAGACTAAACCCAGTCATTTGATTTTCAACGGGACGGTTTAGAGAAGCTACCTCCAAGTATCTCATTCCCAGCTCGTCCATCACACAATAGAAAAGTAATACATCATTTAACACAATTAGAATACATTCTCTTCATATCTCAGCAACATTACAATAGAAGTTCTTACGACCTGACTAGTACAATAGGTACAAGAAAGAAGCACACCATTTTTTTTTTAACCCAGAAACCTTGGAAGACATGGGACTATACGCAACTTAAAATAAATAGGCAATTCTATCGATACTAGGTACATTTGTCCGTGCCTGTAACCTCAACCTGTAGTTTGATGGGGTTGAATTGATCAGCAAGACTTAAACAACCCTGTAAAGTATCACTGTTGAATACGATATGGTCCTCTCCTTCACGAAAGTACTTGACATGATAAGTTTTAGGCAGAAGATTGAAACTCTTTTTAATGTGCTTCTCTAACTCCTAAAACCGTCGTGGTTTCTTTACTTTAGTTAGGTCAAATAAATAATTCTTTGCATTGTAAACCACTGCTATGACCGTTTTATCCTCATCCTGCATCGTTTCTTTTTCACTTTGACGTTGGGAGTCAGGTAAGCTTTGCTGAAACTCCATCCATGTCTTACCTGTGAGTTCCATAACACGACGTTTCACTGTACTCGGGCTAGCTGCAAAAAGAAAAAAAGATTAATCCTGACAGAGTACTCACACACTTATATTTTGATCTTGCCTTTTATAAAAAATCAAGAGGAATTCTTAAGGTGCAAGGTAATTTTTTTAAAAATTGAAATCAATCTTAATCTTACAGCAATTTTGAACAACAAACTTTTTGACATCAATGCCATTCTAGAGTATCACTTTCTTACTTCTGAAATTGCATGCTTACCACTGAGTTTCTTTGCAGCAACCTCTAACGTGTAGTCTTTGAATTCCAACAATTTCTCCAAGTTCAATGTTTTCTTAGGTCGTCCTCCTGAGTTTTTGCGTTTGCTGGAATCCACTGGTTGTAAATCCAAAGGTCATCATGAAATTTATATATGTATATATATAAATATAAGATGGCAAATGCAAATTCAAAGTCAAAATGGAGAGAGAGAGAGAGAGAGAGAGAGAGAGAGAGAGAGAGAGAGAGTCACCTGAAGTGGAAGACTCACTAGGATTGGAAAGCTGATCGAACCCGGGCCCGCAGTTCTCAAAATCAATTAGATCATCTGTTCATTAAAATGGTATAAAAGATGCCAAACACAAATTCAAAGGTAAATTAACTATAAAAATCTAATTTACATATTTGTATCGAAGCCAGAATCACAAGTAGTAATAGCGTGAAAAATTGTGACAAATGAAACAAAAAACTGTGCATGCAAATTAGACACTCATTCTTAATCACAACTAACGAAATCGTAACACAGGCCTACATATGAAACATTTTTTGTACATCTTAACTCTCTCACAAATAAAAAACTAAGAGCATCTTCGTTTGATTTTTCAAAAAATGGTTGTTCATGGCATGTTAGAGTGAAAAAAAGTTACAGTGGAATCCAAAATGGTATGTTACAAATTTGTTAGGTAGCTTATAAAAATGATACGTTTAACTCTGTAAAAGAACTCATATATTGTTTGTAAAAAAAAAAAGGAAAAAGATAGTAGATACATAACTACAAAAGATATAGGAGTACTCCATATTGGATCGGAGTTGTGCCACTAGACTGTTTTTTTTTTTTTTTTTTTTTTTTTTTTTTTTAAGGTTAATATAATGCTGTCTCCTTGACAATAAGGTTGCGGTCCCCACTTCCAGTCTTCTTTCTCCCTACATACTAGCAATGAGGCATAGTTTTCCATTTGCTAAAATGAGAATTTGCTAAAATCAAGTGGAAGATTTTAGCAAATGAAGTGGGGAGGAGAAGATTTCCACTTGATTTTAGCAAATTCCCATTTTAGCAAATGGAAAACTACCCCTGAGTTAAAGAAGTTGAAATTATTTTCAGTGTAAATGTGAAGTTTTTTTATTAAATGCACAAAATCTGTCACAAAATTTTTGTGGTTGGCATCTTGCCGTCCTTTGGGTTTGGCTCTCGAGTAGCGTATGCCGGTGCATGTGTCCGTAATTCTATTAATCTTTGTATCCCTTAGTAAAGATTAATAATTTTTTTTTTGCTTATAAAAAAAAAAAACATTGAGTTAAAAAGGATTTTACTGTAAGAAAAGGATTTTGGGTGTTTTGCACCATTTGACACATTTAGGCTTTTTTCCCTAGCACATGCTCGATTTTTGCACCATGTAGACTATGCTTTTTTTTTTTTTTTTGGATGTTGCTGGGTGTACAGAAAAAATGGGACAGAAAATGTACCGATCACGTTCGGGGACCCACTTTTGGGTCCTATACGAGTGATCCGAACCGTTCATTGTTCTTAAAACATTTTTCCAAGGTGAGACTTTGGTTTGAACACTTCCAACCGTTCGATTGAGCTAAAATTTTGTGGGGCCCCTCGGAAAAATGTTTTAAGAACAATGAACGGTTCGGATCACTAGTGTGGGACCCAAAAGTGGGTCCCCAAATGTGATCGGTATATTTTCTGTCCCATTTTGTCTGTACCCATATCTTTATCTTTTTTTTTTTTTGGGCACCATGTGGGTCATATTTCTAAAGACTTCATTATTAGAGACCTGCACGCTAGTCTTGTGGGTCCCAAAGAGATAAAGAGGAATCCCGTTGGCGCGATAAAAAAAAGAAAGAAGGAAGAAGTAGTTTAAAACTCCAATCTGCCTTTTTTTTCTTTTTTCCCTTGCACAAACACGTTTTGTTCGTACATCAAACAAAGTCCTATCAAACTGATTTTTAGTGTGGTTCCTTTCATTGATGAAGTTAACTAAATGAACGATTCCGATCACTTTTTGGGGGTCTGGATTGAACTCAAAAAAATAAAATAATAAATAAATAAATAAATTGAAGGGGACGGGACAATAGCTCAAATGGTGGGGAAATTAGTCCGTGTGATGAGTGCAGTAAAAAGAAGACATTTTAAAATATATGAAAGTGGGACCTTATCTAATCTACTCCACACATCTAACTAGTCAGAAGAGGAAGAGAGAAATGGAAGTGTACTCACAGTTAAAGGGAGACGGATGTTGACTGTCCGGGACCCAATTTTCTGCCTCACCTGTTCATGAAATATTGATCCAAAAAAATTAGTGAACAATGCTTTATCTACTCACATCTTTTTCAATATTTCAACAGTACTACCTATCTACTATTAAAATGTTATTTTTTCCTATTTTAAATATTACTAAAGAGAGGAGAGAGAAGGAGAAAGAAGAGAGAAAAAATAGTAAACAGTGACTCCCTATATGAGGAGGGAGTTAGTGTAACTATTGCCTTTTGTATGTTGGGAGCTAGAGAGTTTGAACTTGGGTAAAATGGGGAGAGAAAGGGATTTTCTTACTGAAATAATTAGCGCCTTGCACGAAAAAATTGTTGTCATTTTGCCCGGCCATTTTAGGAGTAGAACTGGTTTGCAGATCAGTTCACAGACCATCATGTTGTTTTATGCAGATATGAGAATCAACCAAAATAGGTCTAAACACAAAAAAAGAAGATCAGTTCAGAAATAAGAGGTCAAAACCCTCCAAAAGGGTTAGTTCAGAAATAATGGTCTCAAAATGAGATCAAAACTACCAAATAAAAAATAAACGTTCAACCTCCACGTGCATCACATTCAGGGGGTGTTCCACTAAGGTAGTTTTGTTTTAAAACTGCCTTGGTTTTTGTGTTATGTGATGTATTGTGAGAGGATGACTTGTCTTGGTTTTTGAGAAAAACTAGTTTTTGGAAAAAACTAGTTAGTGGAACACCCCCTCAAAAAGTAAATCTCCACAAATGCTACTGAAAGTGACGGGTCAGCGAAATATAGGGATTTTGGGGTCCTGCTGTCCACAAGGTTCATGGCACCGTGCCATGCACCCCATCCGGCTGTTCGTTGCGAAAATGCACAACTCGGATCAAATTCAACTCTACGTGAGAGCCATTGCTTGGATTTAGCCGATCTGTGCATTTTTGCAACGGCCAACCGGATGAGGTGCATGACACGGTGCCATGCACCTTGTGCACAACAGGGACCCCTTGTTGGAAAATCAACGTGGCTGTGGGTATCGAAAATGCTTTTGGACAGCTAAGATGCAGCGTGCGTGTATTTTGCATATGCGAATATTTGTACACTTAGCTTTTTTGGGGCGAAATATAGGGGTACGCTCTTTTGGGCGTCAGATCAAAAATAATTTCATCACAGATCATTCAGAAAGGACATAACAAATTTACCAAAAAACAGGGCAGAGCAAAAGAATCTGAACGATAAAAAAAAAACATCACAAAAAGGAAGCAAGGTTCCTACTTGTTCAAAAAATAAATTTAGCAAATTGATTTTGATACTCCCTTAATTACTAACAGCACTCTGTAAGAGAGTGTCAAAATCGATTACTGGCACTCTCTTTTCTGGGGTGTGATTAGTAATTTGAAGATTGCCAAAATCACTTGCCTAAATTTAAGGTTGAGTATGAAGTAAATTAGTATTTTTGTTTGAGACAATTTATTTTAATTAAGTTTTGGAAACCTTTTTTTTTTTTTAAAGTTTTTCGTCATAATTTCCACACCACATCGCTCGTCTTGGCAAGGGAAAATATAAAAGTATAAATATGGACCAAAATTGAAAAACGTTCAAGAGATGCTAAAGAGGAGAGGTTTTGACGTATAGAGGAAGAGATTTTGAAGGGGGAGAGAGAGAGCAATCGAGGTGTCAAAAGTTGTAACTGGGTTGTTCTTTTGACGGAAAAACCCCGAAACCGCAAACCTTAGTTTGGATCTATATTATTACATTTTTTTGATTTCTTTCATCGACATGAATCATTAATGCAAAAAAATTCAAACTGAATATAGTAACAATTGCTAAGAAAAAAAAAAACCCGTAAGGACTTGATAAAAAAGAGTAGGAAATTTAAGGCAAAAGAGATCTAATACTACTAACAGCCAACGGCCCAACAGGTCAATGAAGTAGTGGAGGTGGGTTGCCAGCAGAAGGCTGTTTCGATCGGGTTGGTCAAAATTTGCAAATTGAAATGAGGTAGGAATATTATATTATTCGAAAACAAAAAAGAGAGAAATAATTATACTGGCTGAGAGAAATATTTATATTGGCAGATGTATTCGGAATCGTACAAATGGGTTCTAAATTTATACTGTATTTGAATCGTAGGATTCCAGAAATGTTTCTAAATTTTCATCCATCTGCATAGCTTGAAAAGAAATGGGAACCTTTAAACTCACATACAAGATGAAATACTCCCTCCGTCCCAATGTTATAGTCCCTCGTTCTATCGTAACCGGATAAAAAGACGATTATATCTTTCAATCGGTAATACATTTTATATGCAATATGGATCTTGTTTGATAGATCTTGATTTAATCTAATAAACAAAGTGTTCAAAATCACCTAAAACATTGTAGATTATAAGATATAACACTTTGAAAAGTGGCACGAACTCCCAAAAGGAACTATAAAATTGGGACGGAGGGAGTATCTACTTGCCCGTGAAAAACTATTACTCCCTCTGTCTCTTTTTTAGTGTTTAAATTTTCATTTTGAGCTGTCTCTTAATAATTGAGTGTTTTAAAAAGTTAATGGGTAAAAGTTGGTACAATTATCATTTTACCCTTTTGAAAAGTTAGTGGGCAAATAGTTAATGAGTAAAAGTGGATGATAATTTTGAAAAGCAGAGGTAAAGTTGATGTAAAAAGTGTAAAACACAAGTAAAAGTTGGCGTGAAAGGTGTAATAGTGATATTTTTTTAATAAGTTGAATTTACGAAGTAACACACTTAAATAGAGGAGGGAATAATTTTTTTTATGTTTTTTACTTCTTCCTTCAACTATCAATTGAACTAACTTCCCCCTTAAACTACCAGTTTCTTTTTTACTAAGGATTAATCACGTTTTCCATCCATAAATTGTGACGGAAACTGTTAACCTAACCCTATCTATTTGTTAAGCTCAAACAAGAGGGTAATGCGGGCATTTTCCAAACCCTAAAACTATCATGCCAAATCGGGGGTTTTGCTACTGTCGATCGAACCAAAACCCTAACTCCAAACTCCGAAGGAAGGAAAGGAAACAAAACTTGTTTTCAACTTATTGTTTTATTTTTTGCTACTACAGTGGGGTGAGTGGACAGAGAGTAGAGTATGTCAGTATGTAACATTGGGAGAAGAACTGGTTCGGTGGAGATTGAATTTGAGGGTTTTTTTTATTTATTTTTTATTATCTATAATGGTCTGAAGTAGTGTACATAAGAAGAACTGGTCCGGTTTGATCCGGCTTAAAAACTACCAGGAACCGAATCGGACATTAAAAAAACCAAAAAAAAATCCCAATTTGGTCCTGTTCTCCTGCTCGGTCTGGTTTTCTATTTTTTATTTTCACCCCTAAAACATAGGGGCATACTGGCATCTAAAATCCAAGAGCGAAAAGCTATGGGCACAATAGACAAGTAATACAAATCATTTAACATCATTTGTGCCCATAGACAAGTAATACAAATCATTTAACATCATTTGAGTACATTTACTTCAAATTTCAGCAGCGTTACAATAAAAGTTCTTATGACTTGCCTTGTACAATAGGTACGAGCAAGAAACACACCAGTATTTTTATTACACAGAAATGTTGGAAGACAAACATGTGAAGGTAGGCAACTTAAAATAAATTATAGAAAATACTATAGATGCTAGATACGTTCGACCACGTCCTCAATCTTTAGTACGATGGGGGCACGACTTAAACAATAACGTAAACTTGTATTGCAAACTATGGAAAAGTCATTATTATACTTGATGTCGTAACTTCCAACCTCAAGTTTCAAACTATCTTTTATGAGTTGCTGAAACTGTCCCAGTTTCTCTGTCGAAGGCACATCAAATGGTATTTTTCTCGGTCCATATTCCACTACTACCTCGACCATATCCTGCATCCTTCTCTTTTCATGTACACGCTGGGAGACAGATCTGCTTTGCTGAAGCTTGGACCATGTCTCACCTGTGTGTTCTTTAAGACGACGTTTCACTGTGCTACTGCTAACTACAAAAAAAGAAGATTAATCAAGACAGAGGCAATAAGGCCAAAAATTCGATTTGGGAGAGCCGAACTAACACATATATATACTTATATTATATAAACAATTGTGCTCTCATTACTACATACTACTTCCTTTCATATGTAATACCTTACTTAAAATTAGATTGTCCTTTTTTAGTGACCAAAAATTATATTTTTCTTTTTTTGGTGGCCAAAATAATCAAGTAATTATATTTTGATTGTGCTTTATAAATAAATGAGAGAAATATTTAAGGAAAAAGGTGAAAAAAAATTTTCAATTTGAAGTCAATCTTAATCGTCTATGGATTTTAAAGACCAACTTTTTGGTTTCTATTGTAAATACATAAATAAGAGGTATATAACTTGATAAAAATATACCAAATAAAGGAAAATGCTATCGAGAACCATAAGAGAACAATAATTATACTTTTGAAAAAATGCCAAGGCTGGTAGGGGTCTACGCAAAAATTTCTGAAACTTATTACAACAATTATATGGTCCCCACCCCTAAAAAAAATAAAATAAAAATAAAAATAAAAAATAAAATTGTCGAGCATCACTTTCTATGTTTTTAATTTATGAAATTGTATGCTTAGGGCATCTCTAATCATGGAGTTAAAAATGTTACGCTATTAAAATAAAAAGTACACAAATGTATGTGAATATATAGATGTATGTGGGGGTCTCGACCGCCCACCCGCCTGTCCTCTGTTGAGAAGTTACCCATACTAGTACAGTTATAAATGGATGTAGGGCTACACTATTCATACGCTAACTATACCACTAGAACACAAAAAATGAAAAATGTTTAACTAAACTATGCTTTTCTTACACTAATTCTTATAGAAGCAACTTGCTTGGAGATACCCTTACCCTCAAGTTTCTCTGCAGCAGCCTCTAACGTGTAGCCTTTGCATTCAAGCAATTGCTCCATAGCAAGTACTTTCTTAGGCCGTCCTTCGAGTTTTTTTCCTTTTTTGGGCATCCACTGATAGTTAACCGTATGCTCACAAAATTTAGTATAAAGATGTCAAACGCATATTCAAAGGTAAACGCGCGTGAGAGAGAGAGAGAGAGAGAGAGAGAGAAAGAGATGCCAAACACAAATTCAATGGAAAATTGGAGAGCCAGATTAATTGGTAACATATATGCACATTCCATGGATAAGGGGACCATGCTGTGCACTAGGTGCATGGCACCGTGCCATGCACTCCATCCGGGCGTCCGTTACGAAAATACATAGCTCGGATCAAATCTAAGCAATGGCTCTCACACGAAGTTGGATTTGATCCAAGCCGTGCATTTTCACAACTGATAGTTGAATAGGTGCATAGCATGGAACCGTGCATCTAGTGCACGACAGGATCTCCAAATCCACATTCCACACACACGTATGTAACTAGCCACAATAACAAGTAAGCAATACCATCAAAATCATGACAAATGAACCAAAAATGACGCAACAAACTATCAACTGTATTAGGGCATCCACAATAGGCTCTCAGAATGGCTCCTAGGTGAGGATCCTAAAGTTTGCCAAGCCATTTGCTCAATTTTGGTCTTCAATAGGCTCGCAATATAAGCTTCCAATGGTGGCTCCTAAGCATGGCTCCTAATACATTAGCTAAATTTAGATAGCATTGTAGCTAGCTCCAAGTGAGACCCAAAGTCTTTAAATCTTTTTGCAACATGGAATTTTCAAAAGATAAAAGGATTTTTGGCAAGCTCTATCAGCCCATTGTGGATGCCTTGAGACATTAACCTTAAGATTGGCATCTAACAATAAATATAAATAACTTTACTTTTCTGCAGCACACAATTGTTCATAATTACACCAAAAAAAGTATGTAACAGTTATACTAAAATGCTAAGAGTAAATATTTTTCATGGTAAAACACATTCATAATTTGACCTAAAAAAGTTATAACACAAGCTAAAATATTAAACATTTTACCTTAACTCTCTCATAAAACAAAAATGGTATAGTGGAATCTAAAATTGTGTTAAGAGTTGGAGGTGTCGAATGTGCTGGGCCAGCCCGAGCACGCCACGTTTAGCGCCGGACGACATGATACAACACGAAAACTATGGTGGGCCAGACAGGGCTATCGTTTTAGAGCCCACAACACGTAACGACACAGGCATGGAGCACGTTTAAGGGCACAAAGCGAACATGATGTTTTCTATTTAAAAAAAAAAAAAATACTACTAGGAATCATCCCCCCAAAAAAAAGAACTTTTGATTTTAAGAAATGCAAATGATCATTGGTAGTTGAGTTGGCGCCAACCTAACTTTGGGATGCATTCAAACTAGAATGACACACTTCTTATATACAACTACATTAATTATATTACAAAATTTAGTTAGCAATATATTTTGAATTAAATGTGTAATTTTAATTATAATTATTTGACATTTCTTTTTTTTTTTTCAATTTCAAAAAAGAGATGACAATTTTTTTTAGAAGTATTATTTAGCTTCACAAGGCTCGATTGTGCACGGGCATGGGAATAGTCATGGCACGACACGAATTGTGGTGGGTAGTGGGTAAGGCCAGGCTGAGAATATTTTGAAATAGCTGGGCACAATACGACACAATTATCAAATGTGCCAACACGAAGCATGGTAGGCACGAAAACAAATAGGTTGGGTTGGCATGGCACATCATGGTCCATTCGACACCTCCAGTTAGAGGTTTTGTAGGTAGATTGTGTAAAAATGATACATATTCAACTCTTTAAAAGAATTTTTATAGGCAAATGATTTCCATATTCTTTTAGTGTAAATTTTATGTGTAAAAATTTCATTGAAAGACAAAAAAGGGGGTGTGTTAAACGAAAAATGGGGTGTGAAAATCATTTCCCTTTTTATAGTGTTGGTTAATGAATGGAAAAAATGGATAAACTCAAAAGATAGTACTGTACTACATACTACTCCCTTTGTATTTTGGTCGCAAATAGAACTTTTTATTGTTCCAAAAAATAGTCCGAATTGAAAAGTGGTGGGCAAAATGTGAAGAATTGACTCTTTTATCCTTACTTTTTGTATTTGCGGTTTGAAAGTAAATACAAGTAATGGTGATGTTTTAAAGGACAAAAGAAGAAATAAAAAATATGATAAATGTAATAATGATGTTTTCCTAATAACTTGGAAAAAGATTTTGAAGCTTTTATGCTCCATTTTAAGCTTTAAAGGCCTTTTTTTCTATCTCAAAATTTGGTCCGATTCTAAAGCTTCATTATCAATGACTTCCAAAAAAAAACCTAGAAAGGAATAAAAAAGAAGATAATTTTGCTCACCGGAAAAATCAGTGGGAGAAGACACCGGTGAGGCTCCCTGGACATTATTCTTGCCATTACCGAAATGCACACTCTCTGCTGCCATTTTACAACTCAAATTGACGGGTTAACTATAGAGGGCCAACTGGTCTGGTCCAAACAGATAGTTGAAACTAGAGGGTGAATGAGCCATTTTATAGGCCAGAAACATTGAACCACAACAGCTCAAAACACTAAAAAAGAATCCGGAATAATGGTCTTGACTCTTGACTCTTGACAAGAGCTCAAAACACACAAAAAGTACCAATTCAAAAGTAAACATCGCAAATTTCTGGGAAGTTTCGTTTCTTCGTTTCTTCGTCGTTTCTTCTTTGTTGTTCAATGGAAACCCTCTTTTCCTTTGCTTTGTCGAGAAGAAAGCACCTGAAATCAGTACGATTGGTACAGCTGTAAAGCGTCGTCGGAGTCCTTCGTGTAGTCGTTTGACTGTTGTTATGGGGTGTGAAGTAACAAGAGCATTCGATCGGGCAATTGGATAGGCCAGAAACATTGAACCACAACAGCTCAAAACACTAAAAAAGAATCCGGAATAATGGTCTTGACTCTTGACTCTTGACTCTTGACAAGAGCTCAAAACACACAAAAAGTACCAATTCAAAAGTAAACATCACAAATTACTAGAGCGAAGAGGGAGGCAAATTTCTGGGAAGTTTCGTTTCTTCGTTTCTTCTTCGTTTCTTCTTTGTTGTTCAATGGAAACCCTCTTTCCCTTTGCTTTGTCGAGAAGCAATCACCTGAAATCAGCACGATTGGTACAGTTGTAAAGCGTCGTCGGCGTCCTTCGTGTAGCCCTTCGACTGTTGTTATGGGGTGTGAAGTAACAAGAGCGTTCGATCGGGCAATTGGATAGTAAAGAAGCAAACTCATGGTTAGGGTAAGGATTTCAACTAATCGTTTCTTGATTAGCATTGATTCTAGAATAATAATTGCAAAATTTTTGGAGAAGAGGATGAGGCACTTCGGGGTTAGTATTTAGTAGTTCTTTCAACATCAGATTATCTCCAATTGCAAGTGTTTTTCTGATTTTATAGATGAATTTGACCAGCTGGTTTCTCTCTGTTTTGCTTCCGGAAAAAAAGGCCTGAAATTTTGGAAGAATTACTATTTGGAAGTGAAAAGACAAATATCAATTGTGTAAAGTTTATTGTTAATGTGGTAGATTACTATCAGTACCCATGACTTCAGCATATTTTTTATTTCTCGGATATAACTTAAGTGGGAATTGATATACCTCGCTCTCAATCGGAATATTTAGCAATGAAAACCAAGTTTAACACAAGATGGGGTTTGGTAATGGAAAGAAATCCCATTTAGACATTTTATCAAACACCTAGTGTGCCGGAATTTTGGTTATCTGCCTTATTTCACTTCTGCTGAGTCTTTTCCCATTCCTCATGTGTATTTGTTCTTGATTCATGTATCAAGGTATTATGCCAATAGGATGGTAGATGTAGGAGTTTAATGACAGAAGTAGAGAGTTTATTGGTGTCATTTGTGCTTCTCTGGCAATTATTCGATCTTTTGACCACTTCTTCCTATACTTGCAATTAATGGGATCCTTTGTCATGCTTAAACTTGTTGTGAATAGAATCAATGGCAATGCCGTGTTTCCAGTTATCTGGAATGTTATCTTTCCTTGCGGTCTTGTATGGGATATTAGCCATACTCCCTCTTGCTTTTGCCACTGCGATTTCATGTTTTAAAGTCCATTCTTTCCTGTTAGCATTAACTGATCAGAAAGAAACCTATAGTATTATACTACTGTAAACTCTACATGCAGTGGGGGTGACCCATTTGCATTTTCTCTTCATTGGAATTTCATCGTCACAGAAATAACTATGTTAACTAGCTGTAATTGTCGTGCTTCTGTGTAACCAAACTAAATTGGAGAACAAAGTGGAGGTAAGAGATATATTAGAAGCGGAGAAAGTTGTATATACACATACACAAAAAAAAAAAACCTATATACCTTCGGCCAGAGAAACAAGGATCTATCCTGAGATACTCCGAGAGAGAGAAGTAAACATAGGAAGTACTGATGTGATAGTCGGCGCAATCAGATTCACTTCCTGATGGAGATTCACTTCCTCATAGGAGAGAGCAGAGAAGAGATCTCGTTGGCTTTTTTAGGGAAACTCAATGGAGCTATTTTAATGCCTCTAGCCGTTCTATATTTGTTGTTAGTTGCTTTAGATCTCCATTAGAGGGTGAGTGTTTTCATTGGTCCACGACATCGACCTTACCAACTGCAAAATTTATGACCTTAGCAAAAAGTGTTCTGTTAAAGAGTATATACACTTCCTAGTTTTGAATTCCTCATACATTGATGGGCCACATATTTTCGTAATATTGTCCTTGGAACTTCTATACAATATTAGTGACAAAAAAGACATTCCACACACTCCCTGCAAATACTTTCATACTCTTGCTGTCTCACGGATATGTTGCTCTGGTATTGCATGCTACTTTTGATAATTCTACATTAAGTCATCCAAAAGGATTTTACTTTATGGTCATGCATGCTATCCCAATTCCCAAGCACATGAGATAGACAACTTTGAATATGGAATTAGGTTAGTTTAAGTGCTGAATTCCTTGATCAACTGCTATTTTGGGTTGAAACTATGGGCTTTAGAGCATTTGTGAAAACTCCATACTCGCATTAGTATGGATAGAGGGTTAAAATAGATGCAGCTACATGTTGAACGCCAAATTATGGTTATTGTACACTGCTATGAGTCCTAAAATTCATTCCTTATCATGTGAATACCCTCGTGGTCCACTACTTAGATTGAGGAGAGTGTACCATCTTATCATAAATGGAATTTGAACTTATTTTAATAGCTCTTTTGAGTTATTGATGGACTGAAGTGTTGTCAGTTTTGGCACGACTTTTCACTTCCTCGCATATTGATGAGCCTGGTAATATTTTTTTGTGTAGTTCTTTGAATTTCTATAGAAGATTACTCAATACTCTTGTTGACTCGCTTATATGTTACTTTGGTATTGCATGCTACTTTCAGCAGTTCTACATTAAACCACCCAATAAGGTTTCACTTTTAGATCGTACACACTTTCTATAGGGTCCCCATATAAAACATATGGTCTTCTTGGGAGACGGTGTGTAAATTTATGTGTTTTAGGATGATCGTTTAGAGCTTATGATGGTGAAAGGAAGAGAAGTTAGGTGTTTCGCATTATAGCAAGATATATTAGAATAGACTTTGCTGTGTTTGGTTTAAAAAATATATAGAAAAAGAGAGGAAAAGTTAGCGACAAAGGAAATGAGGAAAGAACAAGGAAGAAGAACAGATGGACAGATAGATTTGATTTTTGACCTGTGTACTTGTTTGTGCACATTGGCATTACATTTTTCACCTGCCTCTGTTTGGGATTCTGAAACGGGAATTTTGGGAGATGAAGTCCAGAAACAAGATATGTAACTTGGGTATTTTAGGAGTGATTCCTCGTGTCATGTGGTCAATGTCTTTAGGGATTATTGTATTGAACTCATGATAATGAAAGAAAGAAAAGTTATGTCTGAGTAATTATGGCAACGAAGATAAAGGAAATGAGAAAAGAGCAAGGAAGAAAAAAGAGATAGAAAGTGTAGTTCTGTGATCTGTGGTTTGTTCTTCATTTGCATCTAGCAATATAAAGACACAACAGAGACCCTGTCCCCTGTCATTGCAGAGAATGCACAGAAATCATAGACAATAGAAACAGGACCTCTACAGCAGAATTAGAGAGCAGATTACTTGTTTGCTATGGCTATGTTGTTCTCTGTGTCTACAAAAACTCTGCACGTTTTGACGAAGAAATCTGATTTCTTCTTGTTGTAGGAGAGAAGACTAGACTTTTGTCGGAGTGGAGTGGAAGAACTCTGCTTTACTCTAGGAGAGAAGATGAAGAAATCTGACCTGCGTTTGATTATTGTGTTCAGGCAGCCTCCACCGAATATGATTGCCTGGACCATTGAGAATACCCGAGTACACCATTTGTAAACCTGATGATGAAGAGGTTTCTTATTTTATTTATTGATGTTATTGTTACATGATTAGGAGCCCCACTAGAAAATTTGAGGAGAAAACTTCTTGTCCTTGATGTGAAGGACTACTTGCTGATATTGTTCCATCTGTGACTGGAGGATATCAACCAGACAAAGTACTCGCACAGAAAGCTGGTGAGGATTGACTCTAGGAAATCAATTTTTTCTTTTTCTTTTTCGGTCTGTTACCTTCATTTTGGGCCTAATTTGATTGTCATTTTCTGTACAGTTTTTGAGAGTCCCTTCTGTGACGATTTTCTGCAGTTTTGCTTTGATAGATTTCACGTGGGTGTTTGGTCCTCAAGAAACAGGTAATCTTTATACCTTTGGCTTAAGAGATTTGCTTTTGTCATCTACTAGAACTGTTATTTTCTTGTCTTTTATTTAAATGTTTATTCTCGGACTTTATGGACTTTTTACTTGTTACTATCTATTTAGTTTTATTCGATCATTATATGCCTAAACTTTGCTGTCCTTTTTCTGCAGGAAAAATTGAACTCAGTTCTTGACTTTCTCATGGGAAATTTCAAGTCTAATTTTTTTTTTTTTTGGGTAAGCCATTAAGTCTTTCTGTTCTTATTATAAGTAGAATTGACATGGTTTCTGCATATTTGTTTGAATGTATGTTGTATATTTTCTGTGGAGAGTTTCCAGGTACTTGTAGTTTGTACCTCAGTTCTGGTTCCAACTTGTCTGTAACATTTAAATCTATTATTTTTTCCAGACCATAATTGGATTTTACTTTTGATAGTGTTTCACCATATTTGAAGGTTGAATAGCTATGACCCTCCCTGCATTTCAGTCTATTTGTCTGTCTGATGATTAATTTTTGTTTGATGAGATTGCAAAATTGTTTTTTCCAGATCAATCGAATGACTATCTTGACAAGTAGGATTTGGATTGAATATATTTGTATGCAGCCAAGTACTTCTGTTGTCTTTGACGAATTCCCTTGTCGCCTCTTGAGCTTCCTGGTTAAGTTGTTAAAAGTCTTACTCATTTTTGGTGAAACCAGATTCTTGGTAAATTCTCGAGTACATTTTAGAGTTGTGTTCTGATCTTATAATATGTACCCACTACCCAATGTGCTTCAACCCTGGGTTTGAGCAGCCGATCCTGTTCCGGTGACAATCGACTGCAGTTAATTCTTTAAGAATGAGAGCTATAATTGTTCACATTTCACGTTAATGAAGACATCCTGCCAATGTCGATATTCTTCGATCTAAGTCAATTTTTGGACAATGGCTAGCCTGGCGTCAAAGATTTTCTTTGTTTCCCACTCCATCTTTGAGGTCAGCGATTAGTTGAGAACAACCCACGAATGTGGATAATGGATGTTATAGGATTTGAGTCAATCGGCTGCTCAGAAAAAAAAAAACCGAGTGCGAGAGAGTGAAAAAGACCAGTACTAAGGAATAGGGGTGCACACCGGTGGCCTGCCCAGCCCGCCCATCCTAACCCGATTTTTTTAAGGTTTGGGATATAAATTTAGGCCTATAGAGTTGGGCCGGATTGATATTTTAAGCCCGATTAGTTAATAGGATGGGTTTGAAAAAATCCTCAAGACCCAACTTGGCCCAAATATAATGTTAGTATTTTTTATAGAATATATAATATTATTATTTTCCTCTTAAACTCCCTGTCTTGAACATAACTCATGGTTTATTACTTTCTTTCTTTTTTCTCTACGGGAAATGCTATGAAGAAGTAACAAGGGAGAGATTGGAGGAATTTTTTTGCATGTCAAGCTTTATGAATGTTAGAGAGTTCCACTTTTTGAACACATTTATTGCCTTTTAAGAGACAATTTAATTATTAGAACCATAATATTTTATGCGTTTGTTTTTAATAGTACCACGAGAACATAAAACTTTAAGTATTCCTGGTTGTGAATTTTAATTTGTGATCGTTGTAGTTGATTTATTTATGTGTGTGATATCATGTTTTGGAAAAATAAATGGGCTTGTTGGGAGGATATGAAAGATAAAACTTTAATTGGACTGGGTTTGGGAATGTAAATTGAACACTGATTCTTAATGGGCCGGGCTGGGACATGCACAAGTCTCGTTAATAGGGAAGCACTACAACCGCAAAAGGTCTCCACAAATCGCCAAACAAAAAAGAATGTGATTTGTTTAACCGATTGTTATGGTTAGAGTAGGTTCAAGAGTGGAGCTAGGATTTTAGGTTAGTGGGGTAAAAAATTAAATCTATTTATAAGTTATTTTTCTTTTTGCTCATGCAAATAAATAACTAAAATTAAGAGGTTAAGTGTAACGTAGGTTTAGAGTGATACATGTACTTTTGCTTTATAATTGGTTCCAATGAGTTATTATATATATTACAAAAATAATGTACGCTAGCCTTATTTGTACTACCATTAACTCTCGAAAAGAATTAAAAACTTGACAATTCTATGCGTTTTAAACAAGTTGGAGCAATTTATAAAATTTTTACGGGGTCAAAATTACAGAGTTTAGCCCCAAACTATCAAAAATCCTTATGAGAGATTAAAAGTGTCTTGTACCTGAAGAGGGGATTGGGATTAACAATATATGGCCAATCTGGAAGATTAATAATCTCATGGTACAAATAGTCCAAGACTATTTTGCATAGCCAAACAAATAATTAGTGGTCCCATAGGATTGAGAGTCCAATCACATTGCCAAAACATTATATCAAACATACAAACTTGGGGTAGCAATAACTGATGGTGAAATTATATATATGTGACCCATATATAAAAATTAAATTATTTAGATATCGATAAAGTTATGGTCGAAACCTACTGATTTAAAGTAATGGACATTGCTCTTAACGTACACATGCTATTTGTTTAAATCTATACAGATGTCCCATCAACTGATTTTTGCAAATAATCAATTAAATCTATGGAAATGGCTACAATTGGGTGTGTATCATACACATCCCTTATTTGGGTGTGTATCATACACACGCCTGTAAAAGTTACGAATTTTTTTTGTAAAAGTTACGAATTTTTTTATAAAAGTTACGAGACACACCAAAATGTTACGAATCATAGAAAATGTTACGAACCATATTGTTGAAAAGTTATGAAAAACTAAAAAATGTTACGATTGTCGATGAGGTGGCACAATTTGGACCATACAATAGGTGCATATGGTACAGCCAAATAAGGGGCGTGTATTGTAGCCTTTTCCTAGTATATATACAATCAATATGCATAGCTTTACTTTTCTGCAGTACACACTTGTTCATAATTACACCGAAAAAAGTATGTAAAAATTATACTGAAATGCTAACAGTAAATATTTTTCATGGTAAAAACACTCATTCATAATTTAACCTAAAAAAGTTATAACACAGGCCTAAATTAATACTGTAGTAAACATTTTGCGTACCTTAACTCATAAAACAAAAGAATTAAGAGCATTGACTCTTTAAATAATGTTTGTTAACGGGGCGATATATGACGAAAAAATGGTAAAGTGGAATCTAATGTTAGAGGTAGAACTGTCAAATGTGCCTGGCTGGCCAGAGCGCGGCACATTTAAAGCTGGCACGACATGACACGACAAAAAAACTAAGATGGGCCAGATTGGGCTATCGTTTTAGAGCCTACACCACGGCATGACATAGGCACAGGACACCGTCCGGGCATGGTTAAGGGCACAAAGCGAACATGATGCTTTTAAAATAAAGAATTAAGAGCATCTTCATTTTACTCTTTAAAAAAAAAAAAAGAACTTTTTGATTTTAAGAAATGCAAATGATCATTGATAGTTGAGTAGATACTAACCTAATTTGGGATGTATATTCAAACTAGAATGACGCACTTCTTATATACAATTACATTAATTGTATTACAAAATTTAACTATCAATAATTTTTGAATTAAATGTGTAATTTTAATTATAATTATTTGACATTTCTTTTTCCAATTTCAAATTAAACAGAGATGATAATTTTTTAGAAGTATTGTTTAGCTTCACAAGGTTCGATTGTGCATGAGCATGGGAATAGGCAGTGCATGGCATGGATTGTAGTGGGTTGTGGGTAAGGCCAGGCTAAGAATATTCTTAAATAGCAGGGTAAGGTATGGTCCATTTGACACTTCCATTTATAGAGGTTTGTTAGGATAAAAGAAGGAATAAAAAATATGACAAATGTAATAATGATGTTATCCTACCAACTCGGAGGGTAACATTTGACACTTTGAGGGCCTTTTTTCCTAGCTCAAATTTGGGTCAAATTCTAAAGCTTCCTTATCTGTGACTCCCAAAAAAACCTAAAAAGAAGAGAGTTGGTTTTGCTCACTGGAAAAATCAGTCGGAGAAGACACTGGTGAGCCTCCCTGGACATTATTCTTGCCATCACCGAAATGCACACTCTCTCTTAAATTATCTCACATTGCTCATCTAAGCCACCCAAGCCTGGTTAATAAATTCTTGAGGTTATTGCACCTATTGCCAATTGGTTTTAGGTTGGAACCCTCCAAGAAATTTAACATGGTATCAGAGCTAGGTCTTGGGTGGCCTCATCTCACGTGGTCAAGTCTCCTTTGACCAAGTCAAATCTCCTAATCTTCTCATTTCGTACATCCACGTGCATCCGGGCTGCACGTGAGTGGGAGTGTTAAATTATCCTACATTGTTCATCTAAGCCACCTAAGCCTGGTTAATAAATTCTTAAGGTTACTCCACCTATTGCCAATTAGTTTTAGGTTGGGACCCTCCAAGAAATTTAACACTCTCGCCGGCCATTTAAAACTCAAATTGAAGGTTCACTATAGAGGGCCAACTGGTCTGGTCCAAACTGGTAGTTGAAACTAGAGGGTGAATGAGCCATTTTATAGGCCAGAAATATTAAGGTTCGTTTGGGTCAGTTCAAAAATAATTTAATCAAAAATAACAAATTAGTTAAATCTCCGTTCAATGATATTGCAACTTGCAAGGACAGGTCAATGGAATTGAGGAGGAAGTTAGGTAGGTAATAGGTTACGTGTTTTTCTCTAGAAGATGGTTCTTTCGGGTCAGGTCAAATTTTGCAACTAGAAATGAGTTAGTATTATTTTGAAATAAGAAATAGAGCAATATATGGTGTATACATTCCGACACAAATGTGTTCGAAATAATCTTATGCACATTTATCCTTCGCAGCAAATGTGAGTCTACACGCATTGTAAGACTCTAAATATTTTCATCTGTGTGTTGCGTCATTGACAAAAAAAAATTATTTAATTGTGTTTGTGTGTCTATATATATATATATATATATATAAAACTATTTATGCATTGGAGTTTTGGAACAACAAAAAACAGTATTGGTATTATCACTACCCTATATATATTATGTGTTGATAATAGGTATAAAGGCATCGTGTTTTGAAGTGGTAATTAGCTGCACACCCTCTATGCAAGAGGTCGTGTGTTCGATTTTTGTCCCTCTTCTTTGTAGACAACAAAATTCACTTCCTTTATCCCAAATATTTTATCCACTTTCATCAAATGAAAGGAATCTTGATTCCAAAAGACAACACATTGAAACAGCCATTAGCTTGTCGGTTATATTTGTGATATCTAAGTATAATTTTTCCTGGGGAAATTTATGAGATCTAAATGTAGTTGCTATGAAATTGGATTCATTTTTAATTCAAACTTATATTTTTTTTTTGTTAAGAGTTAAGCCAGTGCTAGTTGTCCTAATGTACGAGTGTACTATATTTCTTAGCCGAAAGAGTGAGAAAGTCAAACAAAATAAGTACATTATAGTAAATTATTTCATCAATAAATGGTTCAAGGCACCAAAAAAAAAAAAAAAAAAAAATTGTGTTAGACGAAAAAGCACTATTTTTGTATTAACTATTAAAATAATTGGAATCCGATGTTGCTTTTTGAAAGGGAATTATGTATACTAGCGCATTAGAATTAAAGGCATCAGGGATTTCATGTACTCCTACATTTAGATGGGCTCAATAACAACAACTCACCCTCATCTATTGGCTTGTGTCACTAACAGCCCATCAACGTTAAAAGTTGACAACGGCACACCCTTATCTGTCTGTAATTGCTAATGGCCAATACTTTCCATTGATGGAACAAATTGACCTTTTAACCCCTGTATGACATGTATGGGTTCATTCTATTCCATGTCGTCTCTTCTTCTCTCGTTCTCGTCTCATGTATGGAGGTGTTACAATAGCAATCTAAAGTTTGATAGTTTAGAACGAACAACCCCTAATTTCTCAAGTTAGAAGAGTTGATATCGAGAAGGAGGATATACACATTTGAAACCCACTTAATGTTGATAAGTACATTTTCGGGGTGTTTGTAGTTTAGTGTTCTATATAAATCATTTGTGTTGAAGTTGAGTTCTGAGCGGTTTTATGCTCAAATTTTGATGAAGTTTAGTGTTTGGCTTAGAAATGCCCTGATGTATATTAGTTTTCATGTTATATGAAAGTCACCAAAACCCTGAATTATGCCATGAAAGCACCACATCTTCAATGGTTTCTTGACGGATGGGTGCAGTTGGTTAACATGGATAGATTAAGTTGTGCAATTGTCCTTTTTCCAAGTAAAGGGGGGCGCCGTTACTATACGGGCCAAAAGATGAGGAGGTGTCCGTGTACAATATATGTGAGTATTTCATGTTAGGTACCATTATGGTTAATTTTATACAAGAAAAATTCTACTCCCTCATTTTTTTCAATGTGTTACTTCGTAAATCCAATTTATTAAAAAAATATCATTATTACACCTTTCAATTAACTTTTACCTCCACTTTAATTTACACCTCTCACATCAACTTTTAGCCTCTAACTCTTCACCCATTCATTTTTCAAAATGCAAAATAATAATTGTACAAACTTTTACCCATTAACTTTTTAAAATATATACATACGTATTAAGGGACAACACAAAATAGAATACTCTATTTTCGTTGGGGACGGTGGGAGTGTAATGCAAACACTCATTCGGGTACTTCCGGAAGGTCCGGACCGATCAAAATCAGAGGGTTTCAACGCCCTCTGCCTATCTGCTAGGTCATCCAGAAAATCCCAACCCTCATCCGCAGTTTTGGACAAGAAGTCGTCCCCTTTACACGAATACTCTATGTGCTGGATTGTCTCAGCGTTGAGACCCAGGTGAAAGAATTCGACCAGCTGTATTTTCTCAAAACCAGGGTGTGGCATTCTTAGGAGCAAATCTTTGAAACGCTCCCATGCCTTCACAAAAGACTCTCCCCTCTCTTGCCTAAAGCCTTGGATTTGACGCCTTAAACTATTAGTTTTAGCCTCAGAAAAATATTTCCTGTAAAACGCGTCACGCACATGCGCCCATGTGGTGAAGGACTGAGGCTTTTGCATTCTGAACCATCTAAGTGCGCCATCTTTTAAAGTTGCCTCAAACAGCTTGAGGCAGGCATTGTCGTATTGGGTAGTAGACGCTAGGTTGCGCACTAACCCCTCAAACATCCGCACATGTTCGTACGGATCATCAGACTCTCTCCCGTTGAAGTTAGGGAGGCTATTCAGGACTCCAGGTTTTACGGTGAAGGCATTGCGTGCCTCCTGTGTCTCTCGTGGAAACACAATCGGCCCGGGAGGAGTGGTCCTCTCGGGATTCAAGTGCTGCCTCAACAATGGTTGTTGAATTACCTGCTGGTCTCCCATTTCAAAAGATTCTGGTTCGGAAACTGATTCTGACTCTGACTGATACAACGGATTATTGAAATTAACTGACTCGACAGGTAAATCTATGTAGAGTCCACTAATGGGAATGGACTCCGACCGACTCTCTACTGACTCTGACAAAGAATTTGAAGACTCTGACTGACTCGACTCGTACTCTATCCTAACCAAGCGATTAGTACGATCACGGTAATAAAGAGGATCAGGCTTGCGTACAGCTTGCTTATCTCTACCTATGATGACTCAACTGAAAAAAAATTGAACAAACACTAAACTAACACCGTTTAAACACACGTCACCGTCCCCGGCAACGGCGCCAAAAATGCTTGACCGTTCGGGTAATTAAAAATTAACTAAGATTTCGTCCCAAGCGTAGGACTATCGACCGGTGTAGCACAATAAATCCGGAAGTACCGGAGTCGAACCACAGAGACGGTCTACGGTGCTAACTCAAACAGTGTCGGCTCTACGTTTGTAATTGGCTCTCAGGTAGCCACCCCTTGTTCAAATGGTTTAATTAATTAACTAAATGGAACTAACCTAATAACTGAACTCTGAATTTGAAAGGAGAGCACAGCCGTGGGTACTACGGTGCCCGCAGCTAGTCTAATTCACGTTCACTCGGGCCACAATAATCCAATTAATAGATTTAAAAATATGGATAATCGTTTCCAACAAGTGCACACCACTTGTCACTGATTCAGCGCGCAATTAGAATGGGCGATGCCCGGGTTTGTTTGCTAGAAAAATTTCCATATTAAAAAACTGCGCATTAATTGAATTGATTCGGCACCGAGGTGGAACATAAACTAGCCTAGCCACGAGACACCTTCATCCCGCGGCCGCACTCAGAACGACTACTCACTCATGCTTGTGGAGATTGCAGAGAATGAATCGAAACTAACATTAAACATGCTTTCGATGAATAAATTATAAAGACAATAAAAATCGATACCGTGATTTCAAAGGAGAACAGAAACTTAGACTTGAATATCAATCCGCTAAATAAACTGAACACTGGAAATCTGGAAATAGAACTTGAATGAAGAACTTGAATGAAGAACTCTAGATCCGTAGCCGAAACTCCAAAGTGCAGAAAATTCTTGAAAAATTCGAACCCTAATTAACGATTAGAAAAACGTTTATATAGTCCCCAACCCACGACGCCACCAAACGGCATCGTTTACACTTAGCCGTAACCTATCGGTATCGATACGGAAATAAGGGGTATCGATACCGATTCCCTTCATTGACCGTTGACCCCGTAAGCAAGAGGTATCGATACCCTTTTTAGAGGTATCGATACTAGACCTTCTGGACAAAAACTGCTCCCTCTTAGCTAATTAGTATCGATACGGAAAGTAGGGGTATCGATACCGACTGGCTTCGGCTGCATTTCAAAATCAAACTTCCCCAGCCTTGTTCTCCGCGCCAACTCCACTTCAAGCTATGCAAAAAGCGCGCCAACCAACCAAAATACCTGAAAAACTCACAGAAATAACAAGAACACCACTGTGCACGCATTAAACGGAAAATAAACATTAACTCGCAGTCCAACACGCTAAACCACCCTACTTAGGCGCCTAAAACCAAGCTTTCCACGCGCCTATCAGATACACTAAATAGATAATATTTAAATATTTAAATATATTATCCATTAACCTTTCAAATATTTGTGGTGCATTATTTGGATCAAATGGTTTTACTATCCATTCATATTGTCCTTGTGGAGCACTAAAAGTTGTTAGTGGTATACTTCCACCCTGTATTCTATTGAAAAGGACTTGTTTATTTGTGAAGAAGTACCATCAAATTTAGCATTATCATTTTATTTTTTAATAACTAATTACTATCCGAGCTTTTTCTCTTTTTTCTTCATAGTGATTTCTTACCATAAAAGCGGGACTACTATGTGGGCTATGGCTATCTCTAATCAATTTTTTGGATTTTAATTCTTCCATTTGTATTTAAATTTTTTAATATCATCATAAGTATGAATCATTTGTTTTACTCGAGTAATTTTATTAGGTTCTATTAGTTCAATATTTGTAAACTTTTGTCTCTATCCCAATATTTTATGGGATCTTCACTATAGAGATCTTTACATCTTTTTTGTTGTTCTTGTTATATTTCTTATAGGACACTAAGTCCTTTTATTCTTGTTTTGATGAGTTACTGCTGTTCTTAGTTTGTTTACTTTGACTTGTATATTATTATTAATTGGAAAAATTACTGTATGTAATTTTGTGTACATGGGCATGCAATATAAATGTGATGGTTGATCTGTTGCCCATAATTTGTGTACTATGAATGAAACTCCGTTGATTTCTATTTTCAAATTTCTACTTCTGTTTCTTCTTCAATTAATTGTACAATTCCCTTACTATTTTCCAAGGCTAATTCCAAACAAAAATGATAGGTACACACCCTTTCAACCACTTCCCACCACACCCTCTCTCACATGTGTGGTGGGGCTCACCCGGTGGGTCCCAGTGGCCCCCACCACACATGTGAGAGAGGGTGTGGTAGGGAGTGGTTGAGAGGGTGTGTACCTATCATTGTTCAGTTCCAAAGCCTCTTCCTCTTCTAATGAGTTTTTTTTTTAATCCCCTAAACTATGCAAATTTTTTCTACTTCATTCCTAAACTATCAATTTGACGATTAAACTATGCAAAAAAAAAAAATTTACTTCGTCCCTAAATTATCAATTTGACGATTTCATCCCCTAAACTACCTGTTTTGCAACTTATTTGGTCCTTTTTTAACTTCTATTTGGGGAGGAAATCGGTTAAAATCAAGTAGTTTAGAGGATGAAATCATCAAATTGATAGTTTAAGGACAAAGTAGAAATCATGTGTATAGTTTAGGGAATGAAATAGTCAAATTGATATTTTAGAGACGAAATAGAAAAAACATGAATAGTTTAAGGGATAAAAATGAAAAAAAAAAAAAAAACTCTCTTCTAATTATACATAGTCTATGGTTCCTAGTGCTTCTAAAAAAATCTTCTTTTCTTATTATAAGGTTTAAAATGTTTTTTGAAATATTTGCTCGTGTATTTTTCTCCTCGTTGTTTATTAAACTTTTTCTTTTATAATCTTTTTTTCCTTTTATAAGATTTTTATTTCCATTATTTGTGCAGCCACACGAATTTGAGGATTGGCAGCAATGCAAATATAATTTTTTTTCATTTTCACTTTTTTTTTAAACATTTTTTATCTACCCATTCACTTGAATACCTAATTCTATGACCGAGGGAGTCTTTTTTTCATGCTCCTAGATATTTTAATCATTTTTTGAATTTTTCTTCAATACTAGTAACATTTATAGGATATGGTAGTTTATAGAAAAATAAAATCAACTTATTTTTATTACTATCTAGTTTATAGTAGTAGTAAGAAAATTGGCATATATAATTTTCTAAATATTTCATATTCCATATTTTTTAAGGTTTTCTAGGAGAATGTGTTTCATTTCTCCCAATTGCTTATCTTAGTTTGTTTACACAGGTTTTCTTCTATCGCAATTCTACTATAGTACTATTTAATTTTTCTATTTTTTTGTATCATCCATTTTATCTATTTTTTTTTTATTTCTTGAATTATTTTATATCTTACTTCACTATTATTTTTTGTCTCTATCACTTTTTCTAATTGTTCTACGTTACACTTACTTAGATCCATTTTTAGTTAAATAATCTAGTGATGGAAGTTCAAAAGAAATTATAGTTTTGTTAAGGTGCAAATTTAGTTTCTATTTTTGTTACTTGAGGCCCTCTATTATGTCTAACTTTGTTTATAATTTGTAATTGATTATTTTTTACTTTTTCAGTAAGTTCTTTTAATATTCTTAGTATAATATTATTTTGTTCAACAATTACTTGCAAACATGCATTGTTATTTAAATTATCAGATTTTGTTTCTTTAATATATCTAATATTGATAAATATTATTTATGTAATGGCCAGGATGAGAACCAAGGCTTTGATACCAAATTTCACGTGCGCATATATCTATGAAATATAAAGAAGTCAGGTTTAAGTGAAATACAATAGATTTTTAAGGTACTTGTCCAGTGTAATTATGGCACAATAATAAGTGAAATACTATAGATTTTTTGAGCCAGTGGGGGCCGGCCTTCGTATTTGTGATGTTTTTTTTTTTTGTCCTGAGGACTCTTAAGCTGTTGTTGACTTGTTGGTCTGACCTTTTTGAATGATTTTGTGATGAAGACCAAAAGAGCCGACCCCTATGCATGTGATTATACTTTTGGACTTGGTGGCCAAGGAGCCTTGAGAGCGTTTTGAGCCATTTCTGAACTGATCCTTTTTTAGTGGTTTTCTAAACGGATCCTTTTTTACTGGTTTTCTGAACTGATCCTTTTTGAGTGGTCTCATCCTTTATGGGTCACTTGAATCCTCTATAAAAAGGTCTTTGACCCCTCATTAGTTGCACTACCTGTTTGGACGACCAGACCAGTTGGGCATCGGAGTGAACCCTTCCATTTCAGGGAAATGGTCAGAAAGAAGGTGCATTCCGGTAAGGACAGCAATTATGTCCCGGTTTCTCGCCAGAAATCTTCCAAGCTTCCAGGTGAGCACACCCCCACCCCCCCCCCCCCCCCCCCCCCCCAATCTCTCCCTCTCTCTCTCTCTCCTCATTTTGCGCAAGTTCAATTATTCATTTATGAAAGGGTAGGAATGCTGAATTTTTACTAGTTTTCAGGGACAGTTGACGGCTTAGATGGGAGCTTGATCAGTGAGTCTTCCAGTTCTAGTGACTCTTCCAGTTCTGGTGAGTCTTCCATATCTTTCTCTCTCTGTTTAATATATATATATATATACTGGTGATCCAGTCAAGGATCCCGGAATGAAGGAAAAATGGTGTTTTTAAGGTTTTAAAAATTGTTTTTGTATAATCCGAACCGTCCAATGTGTTTCAAACTTGTTTTTAATGGTCCCCGTGAGAAATCATTAAAAAAAAAACCGACCGGGAAGGGCTTGATCCAAACAATTTTTCACAAAAACTGTACATATACATTTTTATGAAAAACTACTTAGATCAAGCCCTTCCCGGTATTGTTTGTAGATGATTTCTCGCGGGGACCCTTGAAAACACGTTTTAAACACATTGGACAATTCGGATCATGAAAATTTAATTCAGAACTATGAATCCCGGACTAGATCCGGACTATATATATATACCCCTTTAAATTTGTGTTTAATTTTCATGAGTGTCTGATATACAATCAGTGGATTCCCATAAAAGAAAACAACCGCGAGGACAACATGGGCGACATGAGGAGGATTTGCAGAGACGCAAAGCTGACATGTTTAAGATTGCTGAAAAAAAACCCCATGGTACGTATACATTTTCATAAATTATAAATATAAAAAGTGTGAGAATACTAAGGTACCGTAGTTCGTTACGTATGTTTTTGGTACTTTTTACGTATTTTTTTTTATATTATTACACATGTATTGCCATATAACCGCATATAATAACGTACTAATATGAATAGTGAATTTTTCTTAAAAACCTATAACGGTTCGTAACAAATACCAAAACCATACGTAATAAGGTGTGAAATGAAAAGTGAATTTTTGAAAATCCATAAAGGTTCGTAACCTGATCAAACCATATGTAATAAGTACCAAAACATACGTAAGAGCGCAATACAGTACACCCCCTTAAAAGACTCTCCTAAAAAGTGATGCTCTACGAATAAAGAATACAATTGTTGTAAAAAAGTTTCTTGTATTTTTCCATAAACCACTCTCTAACCTAGTGCATTTTCTCAAAATATATCTTCATGACTCTTAATTTCTAGATTTGTTTGTAGCTTTGGACGAGAAACAAATTGAAGGACAGAATTCTGATCTGCTTTCTGATCAAGCCTCAGCTACTAATGATAACATTAAGTTCGAGATCCAAGATGCAGATGTGGTGATGATCCGCGCAGAGAATGTACGGCTTAAAGAGAAAATAAAGTTTCGGTTGTTTTGGCCGTATAAGTTAGTTGAGTTCAAGCAAGAAGTGGCTAAAAGGCTGCCGCTAGAAGGGGATAAGGGCCAAAAGCTGCGTAGAGATTATACTATCAACTATGAAGATGGGGATAAGGGTTTGATTCCAATAAGTTGCGATGATGACTTGCAACTTCATGTAAAAACTTCTAGAGTGCTGCACAAGAAATGTGTGGAGGTACTGCTTATTTAAGCGTATGTCCATATATATATATATATATATATATATATATATATATATATATATATATATATTGGCCGTGTTTTGTAAGTATCTGATGTTGCTGTTGGCCGCCTAATGATCTGCACTCTTTGTTCCCTTCTTCTCTTTAGATGAATTGTCAGGAATGATCGTGTAATTTCCATATCAAAATATATTTTATGAAAATTTGGAGTTAACTGCTACTTCGTACGACCGTGGTTAAGACCGAGTATCGTTTTTTAGGGTCCAGATGAATTGAATTGCTGAGTTATGTTAAAATCTTTAGATTCAATAACTTTTTAAATTAATTCATGAAAAGAGATTTGGTTTTTGAGAACTAGAATTAAATTAAACAAAATCATTCAAGTGGAGAAAATCAAAGGAAGAGAAGTACGCTAGGGTTTCGAATCATGTTTGAACCAAGCTAGTTTACTATTGCCGATATATATATATATATATATATATATATATATATATATATATATATATATATATATATATATATATATATATATATATATATATATATCAAAAAAAGGCCAGTTGTCCCAAGAAATTGTCAGGCTACAAAAATAGAATCGCACATAAAAATAGACAAACAGAAGCTGGGGGATTGCAAAACCAATTGATGGGTAACTTCCCAAACTTTGCTAAGGCAGCTATGGAGTGAGCTGCTTTGTTTGTCGCCCGACGAACCCAGTTGAACTTCAGACCGTCCAAGCGATTCCATGGAGTAACCAGTTCCAAAACGCTGAGAAGAATGACTTGTTTATTGTCAGACTCTAACCCTGAGCACTAATCATTAGACAAGCCTCCCTTATCGCAAGAAGTTTTCACAGATTTTGCAAGGCCATCCACCAGCTTTCCTTTCCAGTTTCGCACCACCACCGAAACTTTGCCATCACTTCCATCATTCTTGAAAGCCAAATCACAATTCGCTTTGAAAAACAAGAGATGTTCGATTGAATTATAAATATTGTCAGTCCATTTTAAGGCAGAGTTTGGACTTCCACCAGGACCATTGAAGAGGAGAATATTGCAACCAAACCAAACGGCCACGGCCCATGAACAGAAAAACAAGAGAGATTCGATCAATTAGAATTGCAGGCAGGGCATGTACCTGATGGATCGAGCACATCTTCTTCTCCAAAGAGTTTCCTTGGTAGCTAGACTGTTCTTGCAAACTCTCCACAAAGAATTCTTTGATTTTGTTGGGGACTTTTAGCTTCCAAAGGGCCTTCCAAAGATTGGGACTAGGATGGAAGGACGATTCAGGTTTTGCCATAGCTGCACTAGATTTTAGCTGGGTAGCCAAATGGTATCCAGACTTCACAGAATAAGCTCCATTGGAGTTGAAACGCCAGACCAATCTGTCCTTCCTTTGAAAATAGGAAGGGAGATGATTTGAATGGCCTTCAACTCTGTTGGAGAGACTACTAGTTTACTATTGAAATCAAATGTGAGAGCTTGCAAACCAATTTGAGCACAGGCATAGACGACAATCATCATTAATGATTTTCTAAAGGGAGTTCAAACTTACCCATGAGAAAAAAATTTAGGTATCTAGTGGGTACCACGTGGCCGAGCCCGGCCACATGGTACCTGAACATTGCATCCACACCATTCAAAAGTGTATTGGACAGCCGAGATCGAAACTCTCTCTCTCTCTCCTCCTCATCCTCTCTCTCTCTCTCTCTCTCTCTCTCTCTCTCACACATCCGAACCATCCAAAACCAAAATGGACGGTCCAGATTGCGTGAGCGGGTCTCGGCATTGAAAAATTTCTCTACCCTTGAGGATTGCTTTTCAAAAAAAAAAAAGAAACACTCACCCATGAGGATCCAATGCACCTTTTCTCATTTGTTAGTATTTTTTTTTTTAATTTCCTTTCCTCCCCACCACACACATTTGCGCTCAACCTAAAAGCACAACTCTGATACAGAAGGCCATCTTTGTTCGACTGAGTACTCATCAATCTTAAATTTAGCCTTAATCCACAAAGCCATCTTTGTTTTGGCTATATCAATTAGCTCACCAGTGGATGAAGCTTTATTTCTAAAGACCAGATCATTTCTTCCAAGCCAGATAGACCATATTACCGCATAAAAACAGGTAAACCAACAATGTTTTTCAAGATTTGTAAATCTCGTATCCGACCACAAAATCAATAAAGAGTATAGATCATGTGGGCATACCTAGTTGAGACCCCGCCATTGGATTATGTCAGACCATATTACCCATGACTTTTGGCAAGATAATAACAAGTGATTAGAGGTCTCACTTACCAGGTTACACATGAGGCACATGTCTTGATTATCAGCTATGATACCTTTTCTGGCTAGAATTGACTTTGTGGCAATACATTCCTGCACTGCCATCCAAACAAAGATTTCTACAACCACCAAACATGTTAAGGGTCCAATGTTAGGCTAACTGATGGTCTTGTTTTATTTTTTTTCTTAATTGGAAAAAGAAACTTTATAGATGAACATTATTTATTTATTTATTTATGCCCATTTCGTGGTAATTGTTGCACATCCATATGGTAAATGTTATACTAATGTTATAACCCTGAAATTTATGTTATGCCTAGTTGGTACAATTATAAACTGTTATATATTGTTTTGATTAGGTTGTGATATGACTCTTAGTGGTCACAATATATTTAATGACTTGTTGGGATTACCGGTCTAACAATTCATTTTACTTTGGTGGCACAAACATATCTAAACCTTAAGATTCTTGAGATGCGATTTATTTATCCACGAAAAAAATAGATGAACATTATTCATTTTATATGAAGTTCAAACTGAGCTCCACTTCGACAATCATGCATGTACATTCTTTTATAGACCTTAATTTTTAAGATAATCCAAGAAAAAAAAATCAATTTAATCCAAAAATGGCCCGTGCATGTGTTAAATAGTGAAAGAGAAGGATAATAAAGTCATTTCATTGGATTCCATGGGAGCAAAAGTCAGGGTCCACCTTCGTGATTGGCAATACTGATTTTTCCTTGTTGAACCCTCTGAATTCAGAAGGATCTCGATGAATAAATTCATTATTACTTTTTTTTTAACCCCCTCGGTTCAAACCCTCATGGATATACACCCACACACATTCGGTAAATTCTATTAACACCCTTCTATTCTATGCAATTACACTAACACCCTAACTCTTAAAAATCACAATAATACCTTATTTCAGGTCCAAAATGGTTTCTAAAGCTTACCACTCATAGAGTCAACCTAGCATGGCCCCATATATTTGAATGTACAGAGTCAAGAGTACCCTTAGGTTGGTGAATAGCAATGCCAAACTTGACTCTAGTTTGCTTCCCCGGGACACATTATTCACAGAACCCCATCTTGTAGGTCTTGGCACTTTTCAGCAAATTCTGCTTCAGAATGCATCGCCTTTTCGCCTGCATGAGTCAAGCGCAAAATATTTGTGTCTTGTATTATTTTCATTTTACTTTATTGATCTTTGCACTTTGTAGGTTTATTGGTTTGGCCGATTTCACAAAAATATCAGGCTTATTCTTTACCTGATTAGGGTAGATGAATGTAAATTAACATCAGGGTTATGTATCATTTGCAAGAAGAGAAATGAAAAATGGAAAAAGTAGGGAAACACAATTATGGAGATTCTGAGCCTTCCCTACGTAATGATGCCTTGACGGTCCTTGAATACCAATGTTAAAGTTTGTAGATGAAGAAGCCAGTCTGTAATTTGAACATGTGTTATCCTTGCTACAATTATGAATTGCTGCATACAAAAGGCCAAGTTCTTCCTATTATTATCTTGGTCTTTCTGTTTGTCTATCCAAAAAAAATTTGTTAGATAACAAATTTTGCTAGATTTACGTTATTGTGGATTAATTATTCGTATCACTAAAAGAGTTAAAAATAAAAATCATGACAAAAGAAATCACTAGAGACCAAACAAGTTTGAAATATTTGTCTTGTTTTGGGGGGTAAATTTTCAATTACCACCTCTGAGGTTTCTAACAAATATAGAGACCTCTGCTACACTTTTTGATATTTCGTAGCCTCCCTTGCTTTTTAAACTAATTGTCAAATTCTCCCCTTCTGTTACTTCAAGACTAACAATATTAACTTTTTTCGTGAAAGGACTGTAGTACCCTTAGTATATATTCTCCACCATAAAAAAAAAAAACGTTATTTGAAAAAATAGAGTTGAAAAAGTTTTTTTAAAAAGATTAAACCGTTTTTCATTTTTAAAAACAACTTTTAAACAAAAAGTATAGAAGATAATTTTTTTCAAAAAAGCTACTTTTAAATTTTTTTGCAGTTTTTTCTCAAAAAAATCATACTTTACTTACCATGAATACTGCGTGTACTTACCACAAAATAAGCGAATACTTTTTTTTTGAACAACGGAGACATATCCCAACTATGTTAGCGCCCCACTCCACGACTACTTAGGCATGGTTCTCCAATAGATTTTATGAGATAAAATGAGAAATCTCTTAAGTTGGTGTTTTATAGAGGGGTGATAAAATCACGTTATTTTCCCAATAGATAAAATTTAGTTGTGATAAAATCTCCGCTAATGCCATTTTACCAATTGACCCTCCTTTTTGTTTCATCTACAAGTTGTCCTATTTTATGTAAAGGTTAAAATGGTAATTTTACATGCCATCTGTGGGTATGTCACACGGGGACCACAATGGGTTTAAAAAAAAGAAGATAAAATCATTCCTTCATTTTATCTATTGGTAGAGGATGGATATAAAATCTCAGATTTTATCACCCTAAAATTCATTCAAGAGTCAAGCCTTACAAATAAGTCGAATACTTATTACAAAATAATACCGACTAGTCAATCTAGTAGTAGATCATCAACTTTAAGCGGGAAAATACCCTACTTTTGGGGTTTTATAAAACTACACCATTTTTTATTTATTTCACTTTGAATATTGTTCTTTAGCTAAACTATTCGTCTAGTGGACAACATTAAAAAATGAGTGAAGACATAAATATTTTTTAAAAAAAAAATTCAACCGATTTC
Source organism: Vaccinium darrowii (assembly GCA_020921065.1). Taxonomy (NCBI): domain Eukaryota; kingdom Viridiplantae; phylum Streptophyta; class Magnoliopsida; order Ericales; family Ericaceae; genus Vaccinium; species Vaccinium darrowii. The sequence continues at coordinate 42,869,108 of CM037160.1, read as the reverse complement.
AAGTGGTAGCTGGAGAGAGGGAGAGAGAGAGAGAGAGAGAGGAGAATTGTTTGGTTTGCCCGTGAATGGTAGGTCTCTGAGTCGATACCTTTTTCTTTCGATTGCCCGTGAATGCCGCTGCATTGTTTTGTTGAGGGTCCACTCCTTTCGTGTCGGCAGAAAATACAAAAAGCAGTTGAAGATTCCATTACGAGTTCAATTAGTATATGACATTCCAAACAGCGGTGAAACACCATTACCTTTTTTTTCCATTTCTCTTTAAATAGATAAGCATGCCCGATTGAAACTATGCCATGCAGTCATGAACTTGAAATTGTGGAACAAAGTTGGGCTGGGTCTAGTTTTCCAAAAGATTTTAGCACTCAGGTACTAAAATTATGATATTTCAAATCAAAAAATAAAATGGTTCCGTATATCGTTTTTAGATTTTTTTTCGCACCAAATTAAAGTACACGAGGAGTACTTTAATTTGGTGCGAAAAAAATCGAAAAACAATACACGAAACCACTTCATTTTTTTATTTGAAATATCATGATTTTAGCACCTGGGTGCTAAAATCTTTTGAAAAACTGGGCCTTAATTATATCAACAAATTAAACCAAAAAATTAAAAAATCTCATGTGTTTTTTTTAATCTATTCCCAAAATAAAAAAAAAATCAACTTAATCCAAAAATGGCCCGTCATGTGTTTTTTTTTCTTCATCATTTGTCATTCCTAATTTATTACATGGGAGAGGGGGAATGAGACTTTATTCCAGAATGCAGTGCAAAACACGTGTTAAATAGTGAAAGAGTAGGATAATTAAATCATTTCATCGGATTCCATGGGAGCAAAAGTCAGGGTCCACCTTCGCGATTGACAATAGATTTTTTCTTGTTGAACCCTCTGGATTCAGAAGGATCTCGATGAATAAATTCACCATTATTTTTTTTTAAGTCCCTGGATCCAGATACTCATGCATATATACCCAAACACATTCGGTAAATTCTGATAACACCCCTCTATTCTATGCAATTACACTAACACACTCCTAACTCTTGAAAATAGCAATAATACTCCCTCCGTCCCAATTTGTTGCGCCCTTATTGGGAAATGAAAAATTTACGGAAACATCATGATTGCATTGACTTTTTGATAATTTTACTGTTTTACCATTTTAACAAATTATACTACTTCAGTACTCATCAAAATTATGAAGAACAAAAAAACTGGGGGCAATTAAGTCATTTGCTCTCTTATCCTATCAAATCCACCTACCAAATTCCCCTTCTCAAAATACCATCCAAACACCTCATATAGAAATCCACCCTTCTTGTGAGGTGGGCCCACCCTCATTACAAATCCATCCAAAATCATCTTCAGTCGCCAAACGGGGCCTCAGAGCAAAATGCGATTCGTGTTATACAAAAACGTGTGAGGATTTGAACCCTCTAGGGGTCAAGGTTCAACAGTTCATAGCATTTCTAGAGCTGGTGGGTTTTAAGATCCAAAAAATTTTTACCCACAGCCACTAAATTGTAATGAAACCACTTGCAAAAAATGGTAACACTTATGCCCTATATTGGTCAACAATCCATTTCTTTAACTTTTTAACATACTTGATGATCAACACTCTGTTTGACCCTGGAAAAAATTAATATGGCATTAACCAAAAAAGATGGGTATACATGGAAAGTTTGCCCGTTCTCTCACTTCAAAGTTTAGATGTTGCTGATGTTTTTGTGAGGCCTGTTTTGATTGACATTATGTATATTGCTAAGTCTTTTAGCTTTGTTTCTGTTGTTAAAGTTTGTAGACAAGTGGTTAGGGCGGCTTACGCCTTAGCCAAACGTTGTAATGGTTAATTTAGTGAATGAATCCTTATGTTTCTTGCTTGCTCAAAAAAAAAAATGGAATCCAATGAAATGATTTTATTATCCTTCTCTCACTATTTAACACATGCACGGGCCATTTTTGGATTAATTTATTTTTTTTTTGGATTAATTTTAAAATTAAGTGCTACTCAAAGAACAAACATGATCATGGAAGTGGAGCTCAGTTTGAACTTCACACAGAATGAATAATGTTCATCTATTTTTTTAGTGTACAAATAAATCGCATCTCAAGAAAAATAAGGTCTATATATATTTGTGCCGCCAAAGTAAAATGAATTGTTAGACCACTGATCCCAACAAGTCATTAAAATATATTTTAAGTTTGTAACCACTTAGAGTCATATCATAGTCTAATTAAAACAATACAACACTTTGTAATTGTGCCAACTAGCCATAACATAATTTCCCGGTTATAACATTTGTATAACATTTACCATATGGATGTGCAACGATTACCACGAAATGGGCATTAGCCTAACATTGGAGTCATAACATTTTTGGTTGTGGTACTGGTACAGGTGACTAGATGAGCAAACAACCGATAGCATAGAAAAATATTACGGTCCATGAAAAGAACCCAAAATTCGTCCCAGAAAGTAAGGTGGCTTCCAACTCACCAATGAGGGTCCCACGCACATTTTTTCTTTCCTTTTTAATTTTTATTTCGTTTTTAATTAATTTCTTTCCACTCTACCGCATCTGGTTTATCAGTGAAATGCCCCCATGTTCCCTATTTGACGTTACCACCTTAGATTTTCCCTTCTTGGCTTTGGGCACAAGCTCATCACCAGCCATCAAAAGGCGTACATGTTGGGATTCCACCCCGTGTGGGCCGATGGGCTTAGGCCCAGAGGGAGTGATTAGGGTTTTTTGTTGTATCTTTATTTATACTCATTGATGCCTAGTTGATTAAGTGTGGTAGCACAATGTAGAGAGAGAGAGGCAGAGAGTGTGAGAGGGGGAGCCGGTTGTGGCTCTCCCGGAGAGAGAGAGATACACGAGAGAACTAGTGAGGATTTCATTATTGTGAGATTGAGTGTGAGTGTGTAACACAAGAACATGGAGTTTCTCCGGATTATAGTGAAACCCCCCTCCCCGTGGACGTAGGTCTGATTTGGCCGAACCACGTATATTGTGTGTTGTGTTTCTCTTGATTTTACTGTTTCTGTACGAGAGGTGCGCGTTTGGGCACAACAAATTGGTATCAGAGCTTGGGTTGAAGCACCGGAGAGCACAGAGCAGTCAGAAAATCACTCGGAGGCCATTGGAGCACTGTTGAAGCTTTGGTCGGATTAAAACAGGTGATGAAACTTATTTTTGATCAGAGGGAAAGGTGCTACTCTCAGAGACGAGTCCAACGGTGTAAAGCTCGTCGTGTGGGGTGGCCGGAGTTGGCCGGAATCGCGATTTGAAGGTCGACAGACGGAGGCGGAAGGAGGCGGTGCGGTTTTTTGGCAATCGGACCACCGTAGAGTGATCGGATTTTATATTTGAAGGATGGGTTTTGTTCGTCTCGAGAAGAAGATCACAGAAGAGGTTGGCAGGTTGTCGGAGGATCATCGACGCGCCGCCACGCGCCGGTTGAACGTCGGCGCGTCAGATCCTGCGTACGACGTGTGTTACACGCGTGGAAACCTCTGGAAGATGACTACGTGGCGCCCAGTCAGCGCCACGCGGCGCTGAGTCAGCAGCCACGTCAATGCCACGAAGGACGACATGTTAGAGGTCAGTGCCACGTCAGCCAAAAGGGCCAGACCAGGGGTTCAAAGGGTTCATAAGGGTCGGGGTTCAGGGTCAAAAGGATCAGAGACCGGAGTCAAAGGGGTCAAACCGGTCGGGTCAAGAGGTTTAACCGGTCAGACCGGAGGTTCAGCAGATAGTCAGACCGGGTCAGACCGGATCAGATCAGACCGGCGGTCCAGAAGCAGACTGGATATTGTTTATTGACCGGTTCATGGAGAATTTGACCGGTTCAGGGCCGGTTCAGACCGGTTCCCGACTCGATTTTTCGTTCCGGATCCAACCACGTGCTCTGTTTTTCATGTTGAGGCTCGAAAGTATGTGTTATTACTGGATTGAGCCAGATTTGGGTGTTCGGAGGCGTTTTGGGTTGTGAGGAGGCTTGTTCTTAGCTAATTGGATGGTTCCGGATTCAATGGTGGGCTTGGTTTTGTGTGATTTAGGCCAGATTTTGCAGTCCTAGATTCATCCGGAGAGATTGAGGAGGATCCGATACGGTCAGATCAATCAGATGGGAGGATGTTGAGTCGGAGGCAGACCATGGGAGATCCGATGGGAGTCCAGGGGGTGCTGGGAGAGCTGGGAATGGAACATGGATGGACCAGGGGGCAGGATGAGACCCGGGAGAGCTGACGGGGAGTGGCGAGAAGACCAGAATAGTGGCAGGAGTGGCAGAGAGGTGACAGAAAGGAGAGCAGAGTTGGACAGCTACACACCAGGAGTATTGGACAGACTTTGCAGAGATCGGAGGTTAACCGGAGCAATCGGGTGATTGCGGATTCGCAGCGTTTGAGCCGTGGTGATCGGTCGGAGAAGCTAGTGAGCAGGGATACATTCTCTCAGGTGTTGCATCTTTGTTGATGGGTGCGGATACACTTGTTTGGTAATGACACAGGCGCTTACTAGAGTGACAGGTCAGAGTTGGTTAGCAGTGATCGGAGGCAGTCTGGTTCAGTCGAATTTGAAGACCTATTATCAGGATTTGCAGTTGTGATTTGAGCTGCATTGGATTGGATGATGGGCCACCATACAGGCTTGTGGGAGTGCAGTGACAGTTGGAGCTGATGTCAGGCATGGTTAGGCAGTATAGGTGTTTTGTAACGTGAGCAGGAAAGGCGACAGTTGCGGTTGCACACAGGATAGGCGCTGGAGTGTACTTAGGAGTCATGACCGGATGGTACTGGATGCGTTGATAGTCAAATCAGGAGTGTGCAGGATGCTGGCCAGCAATGGTGTTGCAATTGGTTGCTATGGGTTGTTTACGGGAGCTCTAGACAGAGGGATTGAGATGGAGATCAGATGATGCATACTGGTATTCTCTTTCTTCTGTGTTTTTGTGGCGGATTATCTTTCCAGTTATGAGCTCATGTTGGTGTGGAGAGATGGAGTCACGGATTATGTCCTGTGATTGGGCATGAGCATCTGGGTTTTGGATGCCTGGATGCGGGCACTCCGGTTAGGGGGTGCAGGATTGTGATCAACCGCGGAAGATCTGGCTTGCAGGGATACATTCATTCGAGTAGTGTACCCGGTTGGGGTGCGGATATGCTTGTTTGGGAATGACACAGGCGCCTGTCAGAGCGGTAGATTAGTTTGAGCCACGGAGATATAGCAGGATTTGTTCACATCCTAGATTCACGAGAGGTGTATCCCAGTTTTTGGGGTGCGGAGGTGCTCGGTGAGGGATGCAGTGTCAGAGAAGGAGTCAGCCTCATCACAGATGGTGTGTGAGATCATTTGGAGGAGTGAGCCTCTGGTGTGGGCAGAGGGTTGTTGCATTCTCTTGACAGGATAGGATGCTAGAGTGGCGGAGCGCAGCGATGAAGCTGCGGGCGCTTCTGTTGGAGAGCGCGGACGCTTCTGTTGGTGAGCGCATACACCTCGGGTTTGAGGTGTGCGAGTGGAGGCATCCTAGTTGAGGGGGTGCGATACTCGGACGAGTGGAGGCATTCTTTTTGAGGGGGTGCGATACTTTGATTTTCTGATTGGTTGCGGAGTCTGGTTTTGCAAGGATACACTCTTTCGGGATTTGTGTACTCTGTTTGGTAGTGCATGGATGCTCGACTGGTTAGTGACACAGGCGCTTGCCAGAGTTAGCTGATTGGAGGAGGCGACATGGGGGTGTTGCAGACGACATTTCCCACTCGGTGTGGAGGGGGTGATTGTTGGGATTCCACCCCGTGTGGGCCGATGGGCTTAGGCCCAGAGGGAGTGATTAGGGTTTTTTGTTGTATCTTTATTTATACTCATTGATGCCTAGTTGATTAAGTGTGGTAGCACAATGTAGAGAGAGAGGCAGAGAGTGTGAGAGGGGGAGCCGGTTGTGGCTCTCCCGGAGAGAGAGAGATACACGAGAGAACTAGTGAGGATTTCATTATTGTGAGATTGAGTGTGAGTGTGTAACACAAGAACACGGAGTTTCTCCGGATTATAGTGAAACCCCCCTCCCCGTGGACGTAGGTCTGATTTGGCCGAACCACGTATATTGTGTGTTGTGTTTCTCTTGATTTTACTGTTTCTGTGCGAGAGGTGCGCGTTTGGGCACAACAGTACATGTATCAAAACGAAAGGCGTGCGTGGGACCCAGAGATCTATCAGTGTTTTACGGAAGATTTTGCTCCTTGGTGCAATGCAAATGTATGTGGTATTGGAATATTGGTGTGAGGAGTGCGGTGGGAGAACATCGGGTTTTTATTTGTCAACGCGGCGGATTGAGAAGTGTCTGTGCAGAGGCGGCTCCACCCTCAGCTGAGGGTGGTCGCCCGAACACCTTGGAATTTTTTTTTTTGTTAGAAATACATGTAAAAAAAATTTATTTTCAATATTTTTGTCATTTTGAACACCCTAAAAAAAATGTTTGAACACCCTAACTAATATATTTGAACCATTTTGAACACCCTACCTAAAATGTTTGAACACCCAATCTCAAAAAGTGACTTCTTCCCACAAGACTCACACACTCTTTTACCATTTCTTTTCTTTCCCCCCACCCTGCCACCGTTTCTTTCTTCAATTCCCCTCTTCCCCTTGGATTTATTCTTCTCTCTCTCTCTCTCTCTCTCTGAACAATTGATTCGTTGATCAGTCAACACACACACGTCGACTTTATTACCTTAATTCTTTGTGGTCACCCCCAGATCCTCCTAAACATTTTGGAACTATTCTATTCTGGTACTTCATTGGAGTATGAAAATAGTCTAATTACTCCGGTCCTCTAAATGGCTCAATTTTGAATCTAACCCCATCTCAACTACTAAAATTATAGAGAAATACTATAGATACTAACTATTATACAAATTACTTGCACGAAATGTGCATGTGACACTCACCAAATGAGTCTACAACAACATTCACTAATATTTATCTACTCTAACTCATCCTCCTAACATTATGGGATGTCCATTTAATTTTCCGTCAGTTTAATCCCAATTGGTTCAAAGAGTACAAAAATTGGTTGAAATACAGTAAAGGATGCAACATTTTGTCTACGTTGTTATTTTTTCATCCTGATTTCCGTAAGCAAGCGAGAGGTTGCAATCTCATGTGGGAGGCAACAATAGTGCTCATAACCAAGTTGTGAAGATCTTCCATTCTTGAAATTCTGAGCAATTGAATGGGAGATCAGTGGATAAACGATTGCATGATTACTTATATGGAGAGTGATGCATTTGATACTGATGCTATTATGGAACGGTTTCGAAATATGAAAAGTCGTTGAGGAAAAATTCTAATATACTAAATATTTTGCTTTTTTTTGGTGGCATTTTTTATATTAGAAGTTTTTTTTTTTTTTTTTTTTGCATATGCACAGTTATTATTTTTAGAGGACTATAGTAGAATTTCTGAACACCCTCACGAGAAATCCTGGAGCCGCCACTGTGTCTGTGGGTGTTTCGTGGGTGTTTGGCGGGGTTTCATGGCGTTTCGTGGGTGTTTCGTGGTGTTTCAATTGTTAGGCATGTACAGGGTGAAATGAGTGTATATATTACACCCCTGCACTTTGCCCAATTTAGAAAGACACCCCATCAATTTCATTTCTGGATATTTAAATCCTCTCAACTTTGGACCAACTTGATACCATTAACTTTTCCGTTAAAACTAAGACCTACACGCACTAAACTGATTTGGCGGTAAAGTTCCCTCAAAAAAACCATTCGTTTTGACTCAGTTGCCCTTAGAATACCTTATAAAGGTTCTAGAGGCCATTAGGTCACCTTGAAAAATTCAAAATTTTTACCACTAGTTACTTAAATTCCACTGAGTTCTTTTAATTATCAAGATTTTTTTTTTAATCTTTCACAATAAGAATGCATTTTTTTAAGTTATTGTTTTGTGGTCTAGACAATCTTTTTTCAAACAGAGAGTATAGCTTTGGGGGATGCGCTGTGAATGCGGAATTGATTCAAGTATACTAGGATCACTACAACAAAAACTACCTATGGCGACGAAATCTAGCGAGGAAATTTGAGTATAGCTTTGGGGGATGCGCTGTCAATGCGGAATTGATTCAAGTATACTAGGATCAATAGCTACCAGATTTTTTTGTGGACATATTTTTAAAGTTAAAGGCGCGTTAACCACTTCATTATATTTTTGGGGTTTGTTTCAAATAGAATGTTGTTACCTTTTTATTTTTCTTGGCCTGATTAAATTCAAATAAACTTGGTTTGGAAATTTTTTTTGTTTGATATTACCTGTTTGTCGAAATACTTACTCCTACAATTTGCACAATCTAGTGTGGGGGACCTTCACCTCATGTGAGTGTGTGCAAGTTTTGGTGAAATTTTCGTTGTGGCTCTAGTATAGTTGCTTCTCAAATAGCTCGGCATGACACTATAGGACCAATAAATGGAGAGTGTGTATGTTGGTTTTTTGGAGAACTAGGGTGACCTAATGGCCTTTCGAACCTTAACAAGGTGTTCAGGGCAATTGAGTAAAAAATAATGATTTTGGGAGGGAACTTTGCCGTCAAATCACTTTAGTGTGCGAAGGTATTAGTTTTAACGGAAAAAGTTAATGGTTTCAGTTTGGTCTAAAGTTGAGGGGTTGCAAGTATCCAAAAAGAAAGTTGAGAGGATGTTTTCAAAATTGGGCAAAGTGAAAGGGTGTAAGTTAAAATTACCCTATATTATTTGGATATTAATTGAAACTAAAACGGGTCGGGTTGGTTATGGATTAGCCCGTATTTGACCCACCCATTTTCAACCCTATCGACCCTCTCAAACCCAAATTTGCCACCTCTAGTGAAAACTTTCATTTTGCAACTTCCATATGTTCTTTACATGGCATTTAGGACTTTGTTGTTTCACTACTGTACTATGACTTCAAAATTGAATTGGCTTTTTTCATGAAGGAGATTTTTTGTTTTTTGATCAAGAAGGGGTGATTAGGGTTTTATAAAATTCTAACGTTAAATTTGTAAAATACCAGGCTTTATTTACCTACAATATGTATTGAGTGGATTGTTTTTACTGTGATTTGTCTTTGGGACCGTCGAGTTAAATACAAGTTGTAATCAAGTATTTGTCTTTGGGACTTTGTTGTTTCGCTGCACTATTATTTTCTTGTACCAAACCACTTCTGTCCAGTTAATTTATGTCAAAGGGTATAGCTACAGAGGATTCCACTGGAGTTACTGGGGTCACTTAAGTGCACGTGAGTCCACGTGCTAGTGTGTGCAGTTATAGATATTTTGTAGGCAGTTATCTTTTCTATTTTTCTGTTTTTCTTGTTGTATAAAAGCTTTGGCTGATGTTGTGTTACGGTTAATGGAAAATACCAATCTCCTCTGAGTTAGAGAGAGAAGTAGTTTAGGGTTTCAGAAATGTTCTTGATTTCTTGTGAGTTCTACTGCATTTCTCAGTTTGTTGTCATGGTATCAGAGCCTTATAAGGCGAAAGTCGATCTCGATTCCTGATTACGGTTGCAGAATACGGTGTATGATCTATGCGATTTAGGTTTCTGGTTGTCATCAATTGTTCTTGATCAAACTGCTCTGAATCAACAATGGCGTCCTCTTCTACCTCGACTACTGAGTATCTTCCTCAATCCTTAACGTTTTTAATTGCAAATTTTCAGTCGTTTGTTACTCTTAAACTGGATACAATGAATTACTTTGCTTGGAAAACACAAGTCGAGACTGCTCTGCGAGCAAATCTGTTGTTTGATTACGTGAATTCCTCAAGTGAAATACCATCTGTTGAAACCCTAGATGCTTCAGGCAACAAGATACCAAATCCTGAGTATCTAAAATGGGATACGGTTGATAGAATGCTGATGTCATGTCTAATTGCAACTTTAACCCCATCGATTCTTCCTCATATTGTTGGAACTCGTCATACACATGAGGTTTGGTCGAAATTAGAGGAGAAATTTAGTCTGCTATCAAGGACACATGTTATGGATCTTAAACGTAGACTCTACACACTCAAGAAGACAACACCTATGGAACAATATCTTGATAATATCAAAGGATTATTACAGAAATTAGAAGCCTCTGGTTCACATATGGAGGATGAAGATGTTGTCTTTCACACTCTCAATGGGCTGCCTGATGAAATCTATCGAACCTTCAAACAAGCTATAAGAACTAGGGCTGAAGTTACTCCTCTTACGTTTAGTGCTCTATATTCAATGCTTATGGCAGAAGATTTGTGCCAAGATACAGTGGATTCTTCCACCATATTAGTAGCCCAGCATCAAAATGTTTCTTCAACACCAAGACCTGCTATGCCTCAATCATCTGTGAATACTGCTCCAACTTTCCAGTTTCCTGTGCAGTTTGGATCTCAAGGACCTCAGTTCAGTCAGAATGGACAATTTGGTCAGAATAATTCACAGTCTGGATACTCTAACTATGGAGGAAATAGGGGATACAGAGGAAATAGGTTTAAAGGCCAACGAAACAACAACAATTATACCAATGATAGCAGAAACAACAACAATTATACCAATGATGGCTGTCAGATTTGTGAGAAGACTAATCACCTAGCCAATCGATGTTACTATCGCCAAGATTTGAATTATAGACCTCCTGGGAGTCAATTTTCTTCTGGTTTTCAGTCTGGTTCAGGATCACAGTCCGGACAGTTTCAGAATCAAGGGTACTCAGTACTACAGAGCCAGCTAGGGCCATTTCAGAATCAAGGGTTTTTAGCACCACAGCACTTCAGTGGGTCACAGGGCTATGGTTTCCCTGGGAATAATCTTGCTGGTCCAACTGCTCCATTACGTCCACAGGCATTAATGGCTACTGCAGATGGGTTTGGTTCTCATAGCAACATGCAACCACTGTTCTCTTACTCTAGTTATCCTCCCATGATACATAATCAACAATTTCCCATGATTCCTCAAGGTCACAGTGGCTGTTCTGGTGTTCAAGTTGGGTATGCACCATGGTATTTTGACTCAGGTGCCACAACTCATGTCACTAATGATGCCTCTCATATTGCTGTACCAACCACCACTAATGCACCTCTTTCTGTCACTGTGGGAAATGGAAACCAGGTCCCAGTCTCTCATTCAGGTAAAGGTCTACTTTCACTTCCTCACCAACAGTTCAAGCTTCAAAATATCTTACATGTACCCAAAATCTCTCATAACTTAGTTTCTGTTCATCAATTTGCATTGGATAACAATTGTCGTATCATATTTGATTCTTGTGGGTATGTCATTCAGGACATGTCCACCAATCAGACCTTACACAAGGGACCTTGCCACATGGGTCTTTATCCCCTTCTGCCTTCTTCTAGCAAACTTCCTACTGCTGCTACTGCACTTCTTTGTCCTTCATCAACTGCTGAGCTCTGGCACAGACGGTTAGGGCATCCTCATCATGCTCTTCTTCAACATTTGTCAACTACATATAGTTTACCTATCACCTCATCTTTTAGTAATCATCAATGCTATGCATGTAATAAAGGCAAGAGCCATCGATTGCCCTTCTCTGTTTCTGTCACACAAACAACTTTTCCTTTTGAATTACTTCATGCGGATGTCTGGGGTCCTGCCCCTATTGCTTCTTTTTCTGGTTATAGGTATTACCTTCTGCTTATTGATGACTTCACTCGATATTGCTGGCTTTTTCCTTTGCATTTTAAAAGTGAAGTTGCATCCCATATTTAGGCATTTAAAACCTTTGTGTCCAATCACTTTGCTTGCTCAATCAGAACCATTAGATCTGATTGTGGGGGCGAATTTCTAAATAAGGTCATGACTGCTTTCTTTTCTAAGTTTGGTATTGTTCAAGAAACCTCTTGTCCTTATACTCCACAACAAAATGGTCTTGTAGAGAGAAAGCATGCTCATATTGTCGAAACTGCTATCACATTGCTTCAACAAGCAAACATGCCTATCCAATTTTGGCTTGAAGCCATCACAACTGCATTGTACTTAATCAATAGACTACCTCATTCATCCTTAAATTTTGCAGTCCCTTATCACAAGTTATATAACATAGCACCTGATTATCACAACCTCAGACCATTTGGGTGTTGTTGCTTCCCATGGTTAAGGCCCTACACTTCTAACAAACTTGAGCCAAGGTCCCAACCTTGTGTTTTTCTGGGGCTATTGTGCTGGAAGTAAAGGGTTTAGGTGTCTAGAACCTGTTACTCAAAAGGTATATGTCTCAAGACATGTAAAATTCCTTGAAAATGATTTTCCTTATTCAACTTTGCTTGCCACCTCTAAAACCACTCCATCTTCTTCTTCTTCTTTTTGATCTAATTTTGTCTCTCCTTCATTTGTTATTCCCCGTGTGTTTCCTCTTCCTTTTACTCCTTCATTTCCTTCCTCTGAGGCTTCCTCCCCTGTATCCTCTTCTCCAGTTCCTACTTCTATTCCTTCTCCTCATCCTTCTACTTCAGCTATTGCTCCTAATTCTTCTCTTGCTGTTGTTCCTCCTTCTCCTAGAGTTCCATCTCATCCTATGCTAACCAGATCAAAGAATGGAATTACAGTACCAAAAGTTCCATTATCTCTCTTGGTTCAAACTCCTCCCACTACTGAACCACTTTCTTTCAAGGAAGCTATGACTTTTCCTGAATGGAGACAAGCTATGACAGAGGAGTATACTGCATTAATGTCTCAGCAAACTTGGTCTCTTGTTTCTCCACCTCCTGGTGCACCTGTCATTGGTTGCAAATGGATATTCAGAATTAAAAGGAACTCTGATGGGTCCATTTCCAGATATAAAGCACGACTGGTTGCTCAGGGATTTCAACAGACTGAAGGGGTGGACTACACAGAGACCTTCAGCCCTGTTATTAAGCAACCCACAGTGAGAGTTGTGTTGTCTTTGGCCATGCACTTTGATTGGTCAATACGCCAACTGGATGTATCTAATGCCTTTCTACATGGCACCCTACAAGAACAAGTTTACATTAAACAACATCAAGGTTACATTAATTCTCAATATCCCACACATGTGTGTCATCTTCATAAGGCTCTGTATGGCCTTAAGCAGGCTCCCAGAGCCTGGTATGACATATTATCCCATCATCTTATGTCTTTGGGTTTTAAAAACAGTTTGGCAGATTCCTCTCTATTTGTTCTTCATCAAGGTTCTGATTTGATCTACTTCTTGGTATATGTGGATGATCTCCTTATTACTAGTAACAATCCTCAGTTAGTGAACTAGATTATTACTCAACTTAGTGCATCATTTGCACTCAAAGATCTTGGACAGCTTCATTTTTTCTTGGGCATTGAGGTTATTCCTACTCCTAAAGGTATTCTTCTTTCCCAGCAAAAATATGCTATGGACTTACTTGCTAAGGCTGGAATGAGTGATTATAGGCCCTGTTCTACCCCCAGTTCTCTTAGACATGATGATGATTCTCCTCAATCCCCTGTACCTAATCCAGAACTGTACAGATCTCTTGTTGGCTCATTACAGTACCTTACCCTTACAAGGCCTGAACTTTCATTTGCTGTTAACACTGTTTGTCAATACATGCATATGCCCTTGGAATGTCATTTTACTGCAGTAAAGCGTATTCTTCGATACATTAAAGGGACTTTAGATCACGGGTTACTTTTTTCCAAGGGTCCTTTGTCTTTGGCTGCATTTTCTGATGCAGACTGGGCTGGCAGCTCGATTGATCGCAGGTCTACTGGCGGGTATTGTGTGTTTCTGGGTCAGAACCTCATCTCTTGGTCAGCCAAGAAACAGGCCACAGTTGCTAGGTCCTCTACTGAGGCCGAATACAAAGCTCTAGCTAATGCAGCTTCTGAGTTGGTATGGTTAATTCAGTTATTCAAAGATTTGCATACCCCAGCATTTTCTGCTATTCCTATCTTATGGTGTGATAATAATTCGGCTATTGCATTGGCTACAAATCCTGTTTTTCATGCTCGTACGAAGCATATTGAGGTGGATTTCCATTTTGTTAGAGAAAAGATTGCCCTCAAGCAGCTTCAAGTGCGTCATGTTCCTTCAGAATTTCAACTAGCTGATATATTCACTAAACCTTTATCTGTTGCTCGATTTCTCTGTTTGAAGGACAAACTGATGCTGTCTTCCATCCCTGCATCAGTTTGTGGGGGTGTGTCAAAGGGTATAGCTACAGAGGATTCCACTGGAGTTACTGGGGTCACTTAAGTGCACGTGAGTCCACGTGCTAGTGTGTGCAGTTATAGATATTTTGTAGGCAGTTATCTTTTCTATTTTTCTGTTTTTCTTGTTGTATAAAAGCTTTGGCTGGTGTTGTGTTACGGTTAATGGAAAATACCAATCTCCTCTGAGTTAGAGAGAGAAGTAGTTTAGGGTTTCAGAAATGTTCTTGATTTCTTGTGAGTTCTACTGCATTTCTCAGTTTGTTGTCAATTTACACCCTTGGGAAGTTCTTCATTCAACTTCTGTTGTGCATTTTTGCTCCTCTTTCCCTTCGATATGCTGTGCGCTTTAGTGGGTTGTTACTTTCAATGAAATTGTTTTTCCTAGAATTGTGATGCTTCACTCGATCATTGCAACAGTTCAACAAGTTTTATGATTTTCATTTTCTGAAATTTAAGAATCTTTGGTAACGTGCAAACTCATTTGAGCATCACGAGATTTGATCAAATCTTAAATTTGCAAGTTTATCGGTATAAATGCCGATTGTCTAAGTTCTCAGGACAACTATCATTTACTTTCCGGTTGTGACTTCTAATTTGGAATTATCTTTTTCTTGGTTTTCGTAAAACTCAAAAGT
>CM037160.1:42804548-42854198 GCA_020921065.1 Vaccinium darrowii | reverse complement strand
TTTATAGTATTATTCAGATAATATTTTCCAAAAAAAAAAGAGAGATTTATGGGGAAAAAAAAAGTTCTTACTGTTAAAACGTGGCAACTTTATTGGCTAGGTCTAATAAATCATTCTTATTTATTTATCCAAAAAACGTGGCTCGTGATTTTTCCATTTCAGGCACCTAATGGGTTGGGCGCACTGTTTGGGCTGGCCCAGCTTATACTCTATACCACATTCTGCAACAAATCCAAAATAGAAAGTGAAGGCAAATGCGAGATGGGCTTGAATGGCAATCCAAAAGTGTAAACAGTTCAGCCCAATTCCGGTTTCTCCCATGGACTGGGCCCATCAGTCACCAAAATCTCTTTTTTCAATGTTCATTTTTTCCCCCCCTCTCGTTCCTCCAGAAATTGTACGTGCAAGTATTTTTTTTTTTCAAAAAGTTGTGGTACATGCAAGAAAGGTACACAAAACGGTATTCATTATTTTCTACATGTTGGAGTTGTTTAAAAAATTGTTGAAGCTTAGAGGGTGTTAGGATTTTGATGACCCAATTTCTCATTTTCATTTTCACATTTTTCAATTGTTAGGTGTTTGGCTTCGTCACCCAAGATGAATTCTCCAATAATTTATTTTTGGTTTTTGACATTAGAGAACAAAAACCAGAAATAGGTCCTTTAGTAAACAGGTTGGGTTCGGGTTGAACTCGCATAACCCAAAAATGTCATAAATTAACATGTTCGTTTATTCGGGACGACAAGGTAACCCGAGAATGAAACGAATTAATCCGCATAACCCGAGAATTAACCCGAATTAACCCACATAACACGAATTAATCGTGTCAATTTGTGTTGTGTTCGGGTCAAATTTGGCTAAATAGGTCATTTCCAAGTTAATCATGTCAATCCATGTCATGTTCGGATTGACACAATTAACAGGAGGTCGGGTTAGGGTTCATTTTTTTTTACACGATTAGTTAAGCAGGTCATTTTGACATGACATGAACACGACACGACATGACACAACACAACACGATTACCGGCTCTACTAGGAAGGAGAGAATGAAGGAGAACACAGTAAGGTTTTTGACAAAGATGCATCCAAAAGACCTTTTGGCTTTTTGGTGAGTTTGGTGGTTCTAAATTCTAATTGAGGGGCTCTTACATCCACTGTTTCATTGCAAAATACTTTTGGAGATTTTATTTTATTGTTTTAACAGGTATTGTGGATATTCTGGAACTATCAATTTGCATTTTGTGATTTTCTTTTTATCCTTCTTACTCTTTTACTCTTTTGTTCTGACCTTTTTTTTATTGATATGAACCATGAGGAGTTGTGATTAACTCATGTTTAACCCAGTACCGGCTCATTAACAAATCTGATGAACCCTGGGCTTTAGGCCCACCAAAAAACCAAAAATTTTAGGGCCCCCAATTAGTTAGGACCCCTACATATATATAGTAACCCCAATACAATATTTGTGTAACCCATCCATACAAAAGATGGCCCAATTAGAATTTAGGGCCCAATTGGAATTAATCAAGTAGGGTGGGCCTCATTCAATAAGTTCGATTTAGGCCTCCGAAATGTATGAGCCAGCTCTGGTTTAACATAACCCAATAGAGCCTTTTCTGCAAGCAACCTACCCCTTATATTTCATTGACCAGTCATTGCAATAATATTTGGGGGAGATCTTAACAGGTGTAGTTGAGAATCAGGAACGTTCTTTTCTACTATGCCATGTTTATGTTTGACCTGATCCTTTTTGACTTTTGTGTTACTTTGAGCTGTTGTGTTTAAATTGCTTTTGACCTGATTAATTAAAAGTGATTTGAGCTCTTGTGATTAAATCACGTTTCTCATATAAATGGCTCATGAACCCACCCCCAGTTCGAACGAGTCCAAACTAGCACCGGCAGTGGTAATTAACGAATAAGTGGGGGAAAAGAGGGATGGATTTGAGTGAAAATTATTATTGGAAATGAGAGTATTTTTATCTGCTTAATACTATAAGAATGCATTAACGATATCGGCGTTACTCCTTCTCGTACCCTAACTCTATTATTTTGAAAAAGTGTACCATCGATTGAGGAATTGTTGCCACTTTTTCTACGGGAATGCAATTTCCCCAAAAATAAACTAAGCTAGTTGGCTGAAACTTCTTCTTTTTTTTTTTTTTTTTGTCGCTTTTGTAAAAATAGTTCTTCTTTTTCCAACCAAATATTTAGAATCAAAACGTTTGAATCCGTCAAAATATAATGTATATCTAATTTTCACAAGTCAGAAATTGAATTCAATAAACACAAATGAAACTCCAATTTCAAAAGTTCAATGAAAAATAGGAAATGACCAAGAACATCAATTAATTAAAAATTTATTTGAAGAAATTGAATTAATTAAAAAGTACAAATGTTGATTACAAATAAGAGTACGTGGTGATGAGGGGCAGTTTTTCAACCACGTTGCTTTAGACTTGATTCTAATTTTTGACTCAGGATATGGACGTGGCTTGTATTCAAATAGTAGTGTTAGACATAGTGCTAGGCACGAAATCGCATGATCAGTGTTATGGCTTTCGCTAGGTTAAAATAATAAAACTTAAAAGATTGGTTACAATTAAAGTGAATGATATTTGTCCAATTTTTCAAATGGAAAAGCTAATTGATAGGCTGCTCTAACCGTCGTTTTAATATGTGTAAATAGCCAACTCGATTCCAACACAAATCTACTTTTGAAAATATGGGTAACAAAAGACATTCCTATCCCAATAAGTAATGGCAGGAAGAATCCTAACAACAATTAGGAATGCCAAATAGCCAATAAAGACTCTGGCCACCATAATAAATACTCCCTCCGTTCCTATTTGTTTGTACACTACGAAAAGTCGTCCCACTTTTCAAATAAAAAAATAAAGTGTTTACGTGTATCATTTTTCAAATTTTTTAATACCGAATAAAGTACTCATCGTGTACTTTAATTCGGTGCGAAAAAATTTGAAAAATGATACACGGAAGCACTTAATTTTTTTATTTGAAAAAAGGCAAAAGAAAGAGAGTGGGACAAACAAATAGGAACGGAGGGAGTAGTTTTCAGCTTTCCATAAACAGAAATATAATAAAGGTGCCTTTCTCAAGGAAATTTTCGATGTAACCCAATTTTTTTGTTCTGCCAAAACCTCTGTAGAGAATCACAAAGCTCAAAAAACAATGTTTCGTCTACCTTAATTGCCCTAATCTCTATCAAACACTTTGTAAATATGCAGTTTAAGCTCTATAAAAAGAGTCAATGCATAAGATAAACTTTTAAAATAGAATGAGGAATTCGCAGATTTCGTAAATTCCACTCTATGGACATGATGAATCAGCTCTCATAGGAGACACACAAATAACATCTATGGCATTAGAACACTCGAATGCATGGAAATATTGTCAAAGCAACACACGAAATTTGGTGGCAAATTGAAAACACTCCAAAAGCCGTGGCAGAACACATAAGAAACCTTAGATCTGTCACTCTCTTGTGGCACATAATTCTTTAACATAATTACATAAACGAAATGAGAAACCGAGTGCACTAAAATCTGATAAAAGAGAAATTAGATGGTGGAACCAAGAGGGATCTCCAGCCATTTTCTCGATACCCATAGATTCAAACCAAAATCAAGGGGGAAATAGTATATCGGTGGTTAAAGGGGCTAATAATTAATTCCATCTTCTCGTTCCTCCAGAACTGGTACATGCAAGTAGTTGAAGGCTAAATCGGTTCAAGCAATACCATGACAGAATCTATAGAACTTTAAGTTGACAAGTTAATAACATTTACAAGAGCTTCTTTGGCCCAAGCAGTACAACAATTGAATTTTTACCCGAAGATCTAGAAGTGTTTATACATAACTGTAAGTCCTCGTCGCAAGCGATTAAAATCGGCTCACCGTCCTCATCTTCATACATGATATCATAACCTTCAGCCTTTAGGTTCAGCCTCTTACCAACTTGTTGATGCAATTCTTCTAGTCCCGACCACAAAGGCAACTTAAACTTTATTGTAAAACCATTTTCGTATTTTGCCCTTATCGTCACCGTTTTCGTATCTTGGACTGCTGTATCACGTGGCTTTACATGAGCAACACTCTCTAACACTTGATTAGAAGGCCTATCAAAAGTCAATTGTAAGATTCCTTCCTCAAGCAGGGAAGCTTGGTTAGAAGGCATAGCAGAAGTCAATTGTGAGATTCCATCCTGATGTTCAATTTTAACCCCAGTTTTACCCCTTTTCCTTTTTCGTGGTATGATGTTGCTTTCTTCTGAACAAGCTACATCCAAGTTGCTGCGTTCGGCACAGATGAAACTCCTTCCATCTGCATCCATTGATGGCTGACTCGGATCTGGTGGTCCCATAGCTCGTCCTTCATTTTGCAAGGGTCCAAGAACACTTATCTGATTTAACAACAACACAACAACAACATAACCAATTTAGTCCCTAATAATTGGGGGTATGGGCGGAGGATGGATAGGAGACAGACCTAACCTTTGGCAATAAATGCACAAAGTGGCTGCTCCCAGAATGCCACTGAAACAGATGGATTGGAGATAGACCTAACCTTTGGCAATAAATGCACAAAGTGGCTGCTCACAAAATACCACTGAAACAGTGGTCCCCCCTATACCGTCTCGTTTGTTGCGGAATCATGCCCTTAAATCAAAGTCAAAAGGCATCATAGAGGGCAGACCCAAGAATCATTTTGATTTATGTGCACATATGCTTCTTTCATTCGGCATCCAGAGCATTGGCATCGCACAAACTTATCTGATTTAACAATTCGTACAAATTTAAGGAAAGAATTATTTGCTCTTTTTACCTTCTTCTATTTTTATTTTTATTTTTATTTTTGCTCGGCAAAACAATGCTTTATTTACCTAATTACTACCAACAAGAAAAATTACTTATCAGAAATGAATGAGTGAGTTACTTGTAGATTTGGCCACCGAGTGATCCCATGCTGTCTGCAGATGCTGTCTACAGAAAGAATTAGCTGGTTCACAGACAAGAATACAAGATCCAGATGGCAAGCAACTTGTAATCTAAGTGAAGAAGCTTACCACCAAGGCTTTTTGCAACATCTACACGTCTACGTCCAAAATGTTGTCGGAGACTCTCAAACGTAATTATACTTTCATTCTCCAAATGAGAACTAGATGGGCAGCTATGATCTGTCGGTTCTGTCCTGACATCAACTTCCAGATCTTCTGGTGAATCAAGCTGCCCAATATCTTCAACATTTGATAACGCCAAGGGAAATACCTCCTCCTTTTGGCAATTTGGAATCAAGGAGAGAGTAAGTAAATTTGACATCCTATGGATTTACCTCCTCCCCCCCCCCCCCCCCCCCCCCCCCCCCAGCGGTTCTATCCCAGTTACGAAAAGGAAGTACAGTATTTATTATGTAAACAACCAAATCTCCTTGAACACAACAGTGTCGAGATTCCTGATAATTATGGAGCCCGGCATAATCAAATAAACTTGGACCCTTACAGTAATCAGATTTCAATTCATTTTCTCAGCCGATTTCAAAAAGCGACCTAGTTCAAAGGAAGCTGAAACCATGCTTGGATTATGTCTCTAAACCTGAATTAAATTTAAATTACATTTATGGCACGGTCTGAAAGCGACTAACCTTTTTTAAGTCGCGAGGAGGCCACCGATGGACACCATATTTCCTACAGACACGCGTCGATTCGCTATCTGCAACAGATAAATTCAGATAAAACAAAGTTGCAATCATTATGGAGGTACTAAATTAATGAGTTTTACAATGAAGCTATGCAAATAAGATTTCTTTGGATTTTGCAATACTCTAGAAGTACCCTGTTGGAACTATGGCTCATATGGTGTGTATGAGAGGCACTGGGAAGTTCCCGGGATCGATAAAGCAAGCTGGGAGGCATGTTGGAGGAGCCGGTATCGATACAGGAGTTTCCTTGTATCGATACCGGGGCAACAAGGAGCGAACAGAATGTATGGGTATCGATACAGGGAAAACCCTAGGAAGTTTTCCCTGTATCGATACCGGGTGGCTTAAATCGTCTGTGAACGGTGTTATAAGGGCATTATAGGTATTCAGGCTATAAGTTTGAGTTAGGGTTGGAATAGGAGTAGCAGCCACATATAAATACTCTCTATTGTAAAACCCTAGGAACTGGTTGATCAATAAACGACTATTCTGTGTGCTCCCGTGGACGTACCCGGGTTTGGGGAACCACGTATATCTCTGTGTCAATTCTTTTATTGTTTATACTCGTATATCGTGTGCGTGTGTGATTCGATCCTAACAAAGTGGTATCAGAGCTCGGGTTTGATTGAACACGTGAAGAACGATGGCTTCGAGTTCGTCTGTTACAAAGTTCGATGTGATGAAGTTCGACGGGACTGGGAATTTCGGACTATGGCAACAGAGGGTAAAAGATCTGTTGGTGTAGCAGGGATTGGTGAAGGCATTAAAGCAGAAACCAGAGGCCATGTCGAATGACGACTGGGAAGAACTCCAGATGAAGGCGGTGAGTACGATTCGTCTGTGTCTTGCAGACGATGTTATGTATCACGTGATTGGTGATGAATCGCCGGCTGGGGTTTGGACGAAACTGGAAAGCAGGTATATGTCAAAGTCGTTGACGAATAAACTGTTTTTGAAGCAAAAACTATTTGGGTTAAAGATGATCGAGGGTTCCGACCTTATTCAACATATTAATATGTTCAATCAGATTATTAGCGATCTGCTAAGGATTGAAGTGAAGTTCGACGAGGAAGACCAGGCGCTGATGTTGTTATGTTCTTTACCGGGTTCTATGGAGACTCTCGTTACAACCCTACTCTGGGGGAAAGAAACCCTAGAATTGGAGGAAGTCACGGCAGCCCTGCTTGCGTACAATCAACGCAGGCAACAGACCGAGGGTGTTTCGGGTGAGGGGCTGGTGGCAAAAGGGAGAGAGGAACGTGGCAGAAAATCGGAAAGGGGAAGAACAGGAGCGCGTGGGAAGTCTAAGTCAAGGGGCAGGACTCCTAAGCCAAAGGAGTTAAAGTGTTACAAGTGTCACGAAACAGGACACTTCAAGAAAGACTGTCCATACAGGAAGAAGAATGGGGGAAAGGGAACCTGGAAGGAAGCTGGACCATCGAAATCTGCGAACGTTGTGGAGGAGTCATCGGATGATTGTGATGGTGATATGTTGTCGGTGTCAACGAATGCAGAGCACGGGGCAGACTCATGGATTCTGGATTCAGCATGTTCTTTTCACATGTCGCCTAACAGGGAGTGGTTCGATACATACAGGTCAGTGAATTGTGGTACTGTTCTAATGGGTAATGATGCAACATGTAATGTCATTGGAATAGGCACAATGAAAATTAGGATGTCTGATGGTGTTGTGAGAACTCTTGGTGATGTTAGGCATGTTCCAGGCTTAAGGAAGAATCTAATTTCGTTGGGAACCTTAGACTCTAATGGCTGTGAGTATAAAGCAGGTGGTGGAGTCATGAGGGTAACGAAGGGTGCTCTGGTGATTATGAAAGCTTCAAAGGTTGGTGGGAATATCTATCGTTTGATAGGAAGTACAGTTGTAGGTGGAGCTGTTGCCACTACAGCTGAGGATGCTGATGATATCTTGTTGTGGCATATGCGGTTGGGGCATATGGGGGAACGTGGGATGCTAGAATTACATAAAAGGAAGCTGTTGAAAGGGGTGAAATCGTGCAAACTTGATTTCTGCAAGTTCTGTGTTCTGGGAAAACAGTGTAAGGTGTAATTTAGACATGCAGTGAATAAAACTAAGGGAATACTTGACTACGTGCATTCGGATGTTTGGGGGCCAGTAAGGGTAGCTTCGAGAGAGGGATCTCTGTATTTCGTGACCTTTATCGATGATTTTTCGAGAAAAGTTTGGGTGTACTTCATGCGGCACAAGCCTGAGGTTTTTGATAAATTCAGAGTGTGGAAAGCTGAATTGGAAAATCAAACAGGGAGACGAATTAAATGCCTCAGAACAGACAATGGGAAAGAGTACAGGTATGGGCCTTTCCTGAAGTTTTGTGAGGAGCATGGGATTCAGAGGCACTGGACTGTTAGGAAGACACCACAGCAGAATGGGGTGGCAGAGAGAATGAACAGAACTATAGCAGAGAGGGCACGGTGTATCAGGTTGAATGCAGGGCTTCCAAGAAATTTCTGGGCAGACGCGGTGAGTATGGCAGTTTTTATTATAAACAGATCGCCGAGTACTGCTCTGGGTAGTAAGGTAGCACAGGAGGTGTGGATAGAGAAAGAGGTAGATTACTCAGGTATGAAGATCTTTGGTTGTCCAGCCTTTGTTCATGTTCCAAGTGATGAGAGGTCCAAGCTCGATGCAAAGTCCAAACAGTGCATCTTTCTTGGGTATGAGAAAGGTGTGAAGGGGTATAAGCTGTGGGATCTGGAATCAAAGAAAACGGTGATCAGTAAGGATGTGGTATTTGATGAAGCTTCTATGGTCAAGGCACATCAAGGGGTTCTGAAAACCGAGGCTGGAGAGGCCACCAGCAAACAGCAGCAGGATGTACAGATTGAGCTGGAAAGTTGTGACACTGGGAATCCACCGCCAGTGGGGCAGGTTGATCAGCAGCAGAAGGAAAGCATAGCCACAGGGAGACCCAAACGCACTATCAAACCACCGGAGAGGTATGGGTTTGAGGATATGGTTTCATATGCACTGTCGACCACTAGTGGGGATCCGTCTACTTTTCAGGATGCTATCATTAGTCCTGAAAGGGACAGATGGATGGAAGCCATGGTAGAGGAGATGGAATCATTGAAAAAGAATAAGACTTGGGAGTTGACAGAATTGCCTAAGGGAAAGAAAACAGTGGGTTGCAAATGGGTATTCAGGAAGAAAGAGGCTGTGTCAGAAAAGGAAAGGGAGAGGTTCAAGGCTCGATTAGTTGCAAAGGGATACTCACAGAGGAAGGGGATTGATTATGATGAGGTATTTTCTCCAGTGGTAAGGCATACTTCAATCAGGATTATCTTGGCATTGGTGGCTAGCTATGATCTGGAGTTAGAGCAGCTGGATGTGAAAACAGCTTTTCTCCATGGTGATTTGAAGGAAGTTATATTCATGGAGCAGCCTGAGGGGTTCAAGCAGCCAGAGACTGAGCACCTAGTCTGTAGGTTGAAGAAGTCGCTATATGGGCTGAAGCAGTCTCCGAGACAATGGTATAAGAGGTTTGATTCGTTCATGATCCGGATTGGGTTCACACGCTGTGAGTATGATTGTTGTGTTTATGTTAAGAGTCTTGATGATGGTTCCTATATTTTTCTGTTACTTTATGTGGATGATATGCTTATTGCTGCGAGAAGTATGGTTGAAGTCAATAGGTTGAAGACCTTATTGGGAAATGAGTTTGACATGAAGGATTTGGGTGCCGCTAGGAAAATACTTGGGATGGAGATTCGCAGGGATAGGCCAGCTGGTAAGCTGTGGTTGTCCCAGAAGGATTACGTGAGGAAAGTGTTGGAGAGGTTTAGTATGGCTAATGCTAAACATGTCAGCACTCCATTGGCGAGTCATTTCAGGTTGTCTACAACACAGTGTCCGGAATCAGTTGAAGAGATTGAGGATATGTCAAACGTGCCTTATGCGAGTGCAGTTGGTTGCTTGATGTATGCGATGGTATGTACAAGACCCGATTTGGCACATGCAGTCAGCACAGTGAGCAAGTACATGGCAAATCCAGGCAGAGAGCACTGGAAAGCGGTCAAGTGGATATTCAGATACTTGAGAGGTACTGCAGACCATGGGATTATGTTTGCTAAGCAACGGGATCAGATTTCAGTTGTGGGGTATGTAGATGCGGATTATGCTGGAGGGTTGGATGACAGGAGGTCTACGACAGGGTATGTGTTTACTTTGGCGGGTGGACTAATTTGTTGGAGATCCATGGTACAACCTCTAGTGGCTCTATCTACTACTGAATCTGAGTACATGGCAGTGACTGAGGCTGGGAAAGAAGCGTTGTGGTTAAAGGGTTTTGTGAGAGAGTTGGGCATAGATCAAGGTGGAGTGCAGCTGTATTGTGATAGTCAGAGTGCCATTTACTTGGCAAAGCATCAAGTGTATCATGCGCGGACCAAGCATATTGACGTGAGATTTCACAAGGTGAGAGAGTTAATTGCTATGGGTGATGTGGTGTTGGAAAAGGTGCACACTTCTGAGAATGCAGCTGACATGTTGACAAAGGCTGTGACCGCGGACAAGTTCAAGCATTGCTTGGACTTGGTTAATGTCTCCAGATGCTAGAAAGGAGGCGTCCTCCCAAAACTTGTTGGATCGGTGTGGTTATCTTCTGAATGGGCGAGAATATTCGCCAAGGTGGAGATTGTTGGAACTATGGCTCATATGGTGTGTATGAGAGGCACTGGGAAGTTCCCGGGATCGATAAAGCAAGCTGGGAGGCATGTTGGAGGAGCCGGTATCGATACAGGAGTTTCCTTGTATCGATACCGGGGCAACAAGGAACGAACAGAATGTATGGGTATCGATACAGGGTTTTCCCTGTATCGATACCGGGTGGCTTAAATCGTCTGTGAACGGTGTTATAAGGGCATTATAGGTATTCAGGCTATAAGTTTGAGTTAGGGTTGGAATAGGAGTAGCAGCCACATATAAATACTCTCTATTGTAAAACCCTAGGAACTGGTTGATCAATAAACGACTATTCTGTGTGCTCCCGTGGACGTACCCGGGTTTGGGGAACCACGTATATCTCTGTGTCAATTCTTTTACTGTTTATACTCGTATATCGTGTGCGTGTGTGATTCGATCCTAACATACCCCAATATATATCAATCCATACTGAAAACAAAGATGAAAATTAGACTTTCAATGCTAAACAAAGATGGCAAGCGCGAGATTATTGCTAAAAGAGAGAGAGAGAGAGAGAGAGAGAGAGAGAGAGAGACTCACCAGTATCGATCGGAAGCGAAGAAAAAGAGTTTTGTTCGTTCAGGACATCCCATTGATCGCTACCTGTCCATGGAATTGATCCTAAATTTGGCGCAAATCGGCATCATATGTTCAAAATTAGTCTCCATAAAAGATATGGCAAGCTAAAAATCAAAGGTAAACGGGGGGTAACATCTATGCACATCCCACACACACCCATCCGTAACTAGCAAGAAAATCACTCAAGTAATACCATAAAAGTCTTGACAACTGAACCAAAATATGCAAACAGGACACACTCATTCACTATTACACCCAAAAGAAATGTGTAGCACAACCCAAAAATGCGAGTGGAACAAAACTAACTAGTCAGAAGTACGAGTGGAACAAAAACAATTACGAACATGGACTGTAGCCTGTATGTAGTAATGGCAACGGGGCGGGTCAGGGAGGATTTTGACATACCCCAACCGCAAACTGAAAATCTATCCCCACCCCTGCCCCTAACCAGACTGGGTAATGGATGGTAAGGGTTTACCCGCTCCGCCCCCTCCTATTTTTTTTACATGTTAAAAGATTATTCCAAAATTAGTGAGTACAAATAATAAAAGTTCACAAAATAACAATTACAACTTAACCAACATCTACTATCTAGAAAATGAAAAATAATTGATATATAATGTGAGATTTTAGTTGTAAGGGTAAAAATATAAGAATAAAAAAAATTTCGTGACGGTTATTGGAGAGAGTGATGTCTATCGTAACCCTACCCTACCCGGAAAAAATTACTCCCTCCGTTCCAAAAAGAGTAATGTATTCCGTTTTGGGTTGTTCCTAAATTAGTGTGATGTTGAAAAGTTAATGGATAAAAGTTGTACATTTCCTATTTTGCCTTTAAAAGTAGATTCTTTTTTAAAAAGTTAAGTGGGTAAAGTTTAAAGATAATGTCTCCATCCATCAAGAGAAATAATAGAAAGTGAAGGTATAAGTAGAAAAAAGTTGTTGATCAAAAGAAAAAAATGTTTGGAAAAAAGTTTATGTAAAATGTGTAATGATGATGTTTTCATAACAAGTTGAAATTACGGAGCACTACACTTAAAAAGGAACGGATGGACAGGGACGGAGCCAGGATTATTGCGTAGGGGGGACGGGCTATATACGTAAAGGAGGGGCGGAGCTACCTAATTTGATGATATATTTATTTTTTCAATGTAATAATTGGGTTTTTTCAAATTGTAGCAGCGGCGCCCCTACTAGCCACCCCGGCTCCATTCTTGTGGATGGAGTAATAGATACCGCCCCAGTTGTGGTGTGGCGAGGTGAGTAGCCATCTCTAAGTTTAGGAGAGAGAAACTGTTGAGAGATCCAAGACTCACCGGAATTGGGAGGCGGAGTGACCACCTGTTGATTACTGGTCTCGGCATCTAAAGCAGACGTTGATGAAAATGAGTATAAAGGATTCCAAAAGCAAATTCAAAGGAGAGAGACAGAGAGAGACAGAGGGGTTACATACCGGAAAGAGGATGCAAAGGAAGCCTGTTTTGATCGACCGGTATATCATCTGACATCTGTTCATGAAGCTGAGATCAACAAAAGCGAAAATTTTACTACTTCACCACTAAAAAATTTAGCTCTGCGGCTTAAGGGATATATCGAAGACTCACCGGATTCGGGAAGCCCGTGGAGAGGTCGATCCCTAAATCCAGCAAATCGGAATCATGTTTTCATGAAAATTTACTAGTTAATTGTAGAGAGAGAGAGAGAGAGAGAGCTCACCGGAATTAGTCTCAGAAAACTCCGGACCGTAAAAACCACCGTGAGGAACTGAGAATCAAGGCCCCCTAAATCCAGCAAATCGGAATCATGTTTTCATGAAAATTTACTAGTCAATTGTAGAGAGAGAGAGAGAGAGAGAGAGAGAGAGAGAGAGAGCTCACCGGAATTAGTCTCAGAAAACCCCGGACTGTAAAAACCACCGTGAGGAACTGAGAATCCAGGTCTCCTGGGCAATTAGTATTTATGGTAACGAAATGCGGCATTTTGTTACTCCTAGGCAAAAGCTAGAAACCACCTAAGGTTGGTCAGCATTGCACCCCACGCGCATCACCTTGACATTTCTTCACGGGGCGAGTTATGATGCACTGTCAATTCGTACAGAAACACTGTCATTGCTTTTCCCGAGTCACCGCGACCAAACACTGCCATGTCATTATTTCTCTCATTTCTCTCTCTGTCTCTCTCCACTCATTACACATGCTGGCATCATCAAAACTAAACTAAACTATCTAACCAAACACTGCCATTGCTTTTCCCGAGTCACCACGACCTTCTCCTGGTCTGTTGTTTGGTGCCATGGACCCCCTTTCGGCCCAAACACTTTGCCTGATACACCTAAGTAGGTACCATGTAGCCCAATATGCATGTCAATAAGGGTACACCATTCGTGCACCCGAAATGGAATTTTTTTTTTAAATAAGGACAAAACGAAGGGAGTTATATTGCTCAGGAAAACCAAACCAATAGGGAATTTTAAGACGAATTTTTTTAAGACGAATTCGTGGTGACTCGGGGAATTCGTCTCAACCAGATCATCATCTCAACTATCTAACCGAATTTTTTTATATTAATAGATCATCTCAACCAGATCATCTCGTCTTTAGATTTCCTTTTTTTTAGGTCGTACAATTTCGGGGAATACGAACGGGTGCAACATTACACTCGTTAACGGTAAAAAAAAAAGTACGGACCCTCTGGAGCGGTTTAGGTCGTCGTGCGGCTGGCCTTTCAAGAGGTTATTTTCTAGTGAAAATATGAAGAGAGTTGTGAGTCAGAGTTGGTGTATTAACCCTCTGGAGAGGGATGACCGGGTTCAAATTCATCAAAATGATTTGGCTCCTTAGAGAAGTGTCAAATCAAAACGATTTGGCTCCTTAGAGAAGTGTCAAAGGGAACAAAAACGGTGAAGTTGAACTGTGGTCGACACCTCACGGGAAAAGTCGGAACTTGGAAGGGAAGACTCGCGGAACCAACTGGGAGGTTTAATCCGGGTCAAAGGTGTCAACAGGAACAAAAACGGTGAAGTTGAAATGGGGTCCACACCAATAGGGGAAAAGGCCGGACAAAAAAAAAAGAAAAAACAAAGAGGAGTCAGAAGGGAAGACTTGTGGAACCGACTGGGAAGTTTAAATCCAGGTCAAAGGAAAATGTATGGCAACAAAAAAAAGACAAGGGTGGGGACCGACTGGGAAGTTTCTGTGAAAGTGTACCATTGAATTGGGAACTTTGTTCGTGAGTGAACTGTTCGAAGTTAGATTTGATAAATGTTCGTTCAATTTGAATACTAAATAAACTGAATTTTAATTTTAACCTCATAGATAAATGAGTTGAACCTAAGCTTGAAAATATTTGACTTTATTAAGCTCGCAACTTTAGAGCGTGGGATGAATAGATCGGAGTACTAGAATTTGGAGGGGTTTCGTAATTAAGGAGTCTTGAGGTGAGCTGATCCCATCCAGAAAGGTAGGTACCAATCGCGGTGGATATATGAGCATCTTGAGGTGGCAATTTATTACTTCATCTATCTCAAAATGATAGTCTATTTTAAGGCTGCGTGTCATTTTCAACTGGTTATATCTTTTAATATTAATACTCCCTCCGTTCTAAATTAATAGTCCACTACGAGAAGTCGTGTCATTTTTCAAATAAAAAAAATGAAGTACTTCCTTGTATTATTTTTTGAATTTTTTTGCACCAAATTAAAGCACTTGACGAGTACTTTAATTCGGGGTGAAAAAATGATACACAGAAGTACTTCATCTTTTAATTTGAAAAATAGCAAGAGAGAGAAAGTGGGGCTCCTAATTAGGAACGGAGGGAGTAGTTTTTATGATTTTGAGATTTTTGTATAATATAACTAATTTAATTTTGTATAATAGAACTAATTCAATATGTGTGTATGTGCGCGCGCATATTTTAAAAGTTCACTCTAAAAAATACTCTGTACAACTAAGTGAAAATGACACGCAGAATGTGATTTTGAAACAGAGAGAGCACCATGTCCAACAAAAAAAGTACTAGTAATTTGTGGGGTAGGGTTGTGATTAAAAAGCCTATTAGATGTGGGGTAGGTTGTAATTAAAAAGACTGTTAGATGTGGGGTAGCGTTGAGTAAAGAGAAAATGTGTATAATCACCTCTCTGTCCCATCAATTGACACTGTTTTTTTTTTGTTACATTTGTGTCCCATCAATATTCGAGTGTAGAGCAGTACGGAGTAAATTGTTTGTCAATCTTCACAAACAATTTTTTTTTATGACACATCTACCTTGAGAAAAATTTTGGTACCAAGTTGCATGGCAACACACATGGTACCCCTAATCCAATAAAACCTTGACACCACCTGTCCAACTCATAAGTCATCAGAAATATGCACCCCCCCCTGTTTGGATGCTTTCGAAATGGAAAATGATTTGGGTGCACCGTTACACCATATGCACACTAAGCTGATGTGGCAGATGAGCAAAAGTTCAATGTGTGGCCCACCTAAAAAATGGGTAGATCCTTATCCGCCACATCTCCCTAGTGTGCATGTGTGATATACCCATAGCATTATTGTTTCGAACAGGGGCGGGTGCAGGATTTATCATTAGAGGGGTCAAGAATTAACAATATTTAGTTCTTTCGTTTCATTTTGATGGTTCCCTATGAAGTTACATGCAAATTTTCAGCACATTTGGGACAAGTGAATTATTTGTGGGGCAAAGGAACAAAATGTATAAACAACAATATATACTCCCGTGGAACAAAATTACAAAAATAGCCAAAAAAAAATTATGCGTATCCCAAGGAGGATTTCCGGCTCAGGGGAGTCAGCTCCCCCCCCCTACATGGGGCCACCCCTGGTTTCAAAATACTAGTTCAAAATGAGTTTTGAATTTCAAATCTCCCGCTGGTAATTCACTCATGTATAAAAACGAAACTCTTTTTATACTCCACTTGTTACTAAAAATTGGAACTCACCTCATCCCCATTTGGCAACCTAATTTAGCTTTTAGGCTAATATAGGGAGCCAAAATCCTAAAAAAACCCCAAAAATTAGCCTCTATATTCTCCCTTCCCAAATTATTTTTGCTACAGTGCCTACTCATTGAGTAGGCACTGTTCACTCACTTGTTATATTACCGGTGGTTTTTTGTGGGGTTTTCTTTTGTCCGTTGGTTTCCGTAAGAGAGAGAAAGGAGGGGCATACTACTGTTAAAGGAAAAAAAGTGTAGTAATTATTACTTCAATGCGCGGAAAGCATCACCCGAGGTAGGGATATTAGCTTTTTAGGAGTTTTTTTTTTTAAGGACTTGTGGGGAATAGTTTAATATAGTAAAGTTTAGATAGAGAGTCTGATTTTTTAAGTTTTTGATAAAGTGGCTTGCTAAATTGTAAAATGTGTTTTTCTGGTTAAATTTGGTGTTTTTTTTGGTGAGGCTAATAAGGATGCTCTTACACGTCTGAGAGTAAAGAAGAATACATCGGCCTTGTTTATTTAGTAGTTTTAGTTTAATTCAGTTTTTAGAGATAGAGTAATAAGTGGAAAGAGATAAAGAGAGAAATGATGGTAATGATTACAAAACAAAACCAAAAATAAAACTAGTTTGTTTTTTCCAAAAATTAGTTTTTTCCAAAAATCAAGACAGGTCATCCTCTCACAATACATCACATAAAAAGGTGCGAACACAAAAACTAAGACAGCTTTAAAACAAAACTCCCTTAGCGGAACACCCTCTAAACCATGAAACGAACAAGGCAGATGAAGTTCACTTTTCCCACCGATGAGAAGAGAACGGTGACGGGCACACAATGAAGACCACCAGTGTTGACCGATACCCTATTTGCACCTAAAAATTTCTCCTTTACCTCCGTTCTCGTAGCCTCCTTCCCCCCCCCCCCCCCCCCCCCCCCCCCCCCAAAAAAAAAAAAAAAAAAAAAAACCAATAAATTGGTTTTTTTGTTTATTTATTTTGTCTTTTTAAATTTTTTTCTTACAATTATTAGTTTTGAGTCAATTTTTCGTGAATTATTGATTTGTCTCCATGAGAGGAATCCAAAAACTATAAAATTATGGTCAAAACTAATTTTTTTTAATAAAGCCAAAAATAAACCAGTTTATTGGATTAATTTTGGCTTTATTCGAAATAAATTTAGTTTTGGCCAAAATTTTATATGTTTTCGATTTCTCTTGTCGAGACAAACAAATAATCCATGAAAACTAACAAATTTAATTTTTTTTAATAAACACAAAATGAATAAACCAAAAAACCGATTTATTCTTTTTTGCCAAAGTAGGAAACCCAAGTCCAATGGTAATTGTAAAATGGCCATGACCATTTGCATAATTTGATTATTTTCACTAGTTGAATTTATTTTGAGAATTGAGGAGTTTCAAATGTTAACTACTCCCTTCGTCCCTTTTTTAAATGATCCATATAGGAATGCATGTTTGAAACCCCTGAAAAACATTTTTCTCTATATAACTTTTTAATTTGTTTTATACCAAATTAAAATGCTCATTGAGTACTTTAATTTGGTACAAAAAAATTTAAAAACGTTATACGAAAGTACATTTTTAAACGTTCACAAAAATACGCATTTCCCAAGTAGATCACTTAAAAAGGGACGGAGGGAGTCTACTTCATTTTCTTCTACTTTTTAAACCCCAATTCACCTACCTATCTTCTCAAACCTCATAATTGGTAGACAATTTTTTTTTATTTGGAGTGGAGTCAGGAATTGAGCCAGAGTAGTGGTGATCGTCAAAACAATAATTTCAAAAATTACGATTACTATATGAATATATATAAAAATTTATTCTCAACTTGCATAAGCCCGTCATCACGAAAAAAAAAATCATTTATTTTGTGTTATAAAAAAAGTGTCTAGTTCTTTGTTCTAATAAAGGAGACAAAATAATAATAAAAATTGACAAAACCAACTTAATTGCCAAGTAAAATATCATAAACTATAGGTCTAAATAAGAAAAATCAAACTTCAAACTTTGCTTTTATACAAACTCTCTTCAGGGCCGGTCCTCGGCAAAAGCCAACCAAGCCACTGCTTAGGGCCCCTCGTTTTTTTGCTGAATAACAGGGCCCTGAATTGGAGGATATTTTATATATTTAGTATTTCACTAGTTTTGCAAACATGGTTGCTTTACTTCAGCTGTTAGGTACTTGAGTTTACATTCATTAGGTTATGAGATCGATTCCTACTACTTTCTTTTTCTGATACCAATATATGTCGAAAATGTATTAAAAAAACATCATCTCCTATCAACGCCAAGAATTGAAACCATGATCCCAAGGTAATAACTACTATTGTCTGCATGTGACCACTGCACACTACACCACAAGGAATTTGTGGTAACATTTCAAAAAACCTAATACATATACAATTGTTAAAGAGACCCCATTGTTAAATGGCAAAATTTACCGTCCGCCCAATGGGCGGATAAGACACATTATGACTGGTCATAATGTACCTGCAAAAAGGCATAATATGTTTATGACCGATCATAATGTGTTTTAATTGTCCGCCCAATGGGCGGACAGTAGAAAGAGCCTTGTTAAATTAGGCTTAGGGTCCCGAAAATCTCAGGGCCGGCCCTGACTCTCTTTGTTATATTTGTTTTAAGATGTTAGATTAACACAAAAGGGATGCAAAGCAAAGAAAGGAAAGTAGCATGTCAAGTGACGTTCATGGTTTGTAAGTAGCACAATGATTTCCATCTATGAAAGATGTCCATTGTGATAGTGTGTATGACAACATCTTTTACCATATTTCTTAGATATATTTTATTTACATTTTTCTTTATGTCTATGAATGTCCATATTGTATTTTTTCAAATAGTTCCGCATAAATGTTTTCTATCCATAAGGTAAAATTGAGGTTCCGTCCTTGAGTGCCGTGGTGGAAAAAGAAGAGGATATTGTCATTATAAAATCATGGAAGGCTAAGGGGTTGTTCCACTAACCAAAAATATTTTTTTCTAAAAATCAACGTTATCCTCTAATTATATATCCCATAAAAAATCATGAAAAACTAGTTTATTCTGAAGACTGTCAAAATGAAACACCTCCTAACTGGAAATTGGTGGTGTCAAATTGGTGTATTTACCTGCTTGTGGGAGATTGGAACAGCCGTCCAATCCTTGAAAAAGCCATTCATTCCTTGAAAAAAAAAAAAAAAAAATAGCCATAGGCCGTTGATATTTGATACACCAGGGGAGACTGGGGTTGATTAGCGCACGTCCACACTGTCTTGTTTCCTCTTTTCTAATCAGTCCAGAGGAAACGATCACCACCCCCCGTCTCAATTTGCTGTTTGCTTCTCCCCGTCCACCGCCACAATTCCGGCGCCCACATTTACTTCGTGCCAAAACCTTCTGCGTTAGATTCATCGTAAAACAAGTCGGCTTCTTCGCAGAGACGCACGGAAACCTGGGACTCCGCTTGAATCAAGGCACTATTCCCTCCCTCCATTATTAGCTGCAATACATTTCTTCTAAAATTAATATTTTTATTCACTTTGACAGGATGATTATTGACATAATTAGCTGGTATGTAAGATGTTTGCTTAGATTCCGGGTAAATTGATGTAAACGTTAGGTCCGTGGTTCCGAACAATCATGTGGTACGCCAGGTGTTCAACTAAATGTGTTAGAGAATCTTTGTGTAACTTTTGTGTCTTACCCTCTCCTACTTGGTATGTTGAACATTAATTCAATTTCGCCAGCCTGAGCTTTGTTCACTGTGGGTCAGGAATTTGGGTCACGTGGATTCTCTTAAGTTACCACAGCATATAAAAATCAAGGACAAAAAAGGAGCAACCAAGAACATGATACTTTAGGTGTCCCGGCTAAAGGGTGGGGTTTTTTGTTTTGTTTTGAGAAGCTTGACTGTTCTGGTTGATGTTTACAGCTCGTCTTAGTGTAGATTGGTAATCAAATCTAGGGATTGTTAGAATACATTTTGTTTACAGCTCGCTACTATTTGGTCCATTTGGTTAGCTAGAAACGATGTGGTATTCAATGAGAAAGCTTTAGTCTTCTCTGAAATTACTGATCTCGTCAAAACTAGAGTTGCTATATGGATAAAAGCCAACTTTGACCTTCAATCTTACTTTGTGGAGAGCTTCAAGCTCAATCTATCTTCCATTATATCTCTCAAAGTCCCTAGAGTGATCTTCCAATTGTGTTTCTGGTGGTGGATGCTCATGCTTTCATTCTGTTTGGAGTTTGGATTAGTTGGTCCTCCTAGTGACTTATCAACTCTGATGCTTTATGGTTTTTGATTGTGGTGTTGGTGCCATATTCTTGGTCTCTCTTGACAATCTGCAGCTGCATTGGGATTCATTTGGTCTCTTGTGTCTTGGCTGTTGATAAATTGTAATCTTTTATTGTATTTTGCCTTTGGACTTTGGTTGTACTCCATGATCTCGGGGGCTCATGATTGTCGGGGGTTTTGGTTCCATCATAGTTCTTGCACTACTACAATGATAGATATAGATCAAACTAAGGAAATCGAAAAGATCACTCTTTTACAAAAAGCGTGATAGAGAAATACAAGGTAAAGTTTTAATCACAGTTTTTGCCTTTAACTAAGATGGTTAAGTAATTTCAATTATGGTTGTTAAAAAAATGTGATTGAAAATTAATTTTTTAATCTCACTTTCCCACCTATGCGAGATTAATGACGTGCCACGCCTTGTCATTTCCCAAATCACGCTCTCACATTAAGCCATGAGTTAGATCAAAACCAATTTTTACTATATTTTAGCCGCTTCAGATCCAAACCCCACATTCCTTCGACTATGTATTCCCATCAAACAAGAGATCTCTTTGGCTAACTGCGGGCGGGGACCCCAACATCAATCTCCTATGGTGAGAAGGCTAGAGACCCCAATATCATCGATCCGAGAATGATGGAGACCCATCGGCATCTACAGAGAACTTCAATCGTGGATTTGTACGATTCACAGGTACGCTTTGAACCGTAGTAATTCAAACTGTCCACTACTCCCATTTGACTAATTAAATTCCCAAATCAACCCATCATCTCCCCCACGTCTGTCTGCATGTTCGTAGTCGTCCCGCTCGTGTCCTCTCTCTCTCTCTCCTCCTCATCCGCACAGCCGCCAAACTCATCTACCTAAGCGTGGTAACAGTCCAGATGTGGTTTGTTTGTTTTGGAACCAATTAAGGTTAAAACCTCTTAGGGTTTATCATCTGATCTCGGATTTTTTCATATGCATGCTTTGTTTTTTCATCCTAGCTAATATCTTTTGTTTGCTAGATCTGTTCAAGATACAACATGAATTGGGTACAAAATGGATTCTCCTTTTTGCTTAGTCCAATGCTTTTGGGTTTTGTTCTTGCTGTAAGATCTATAAATGTCGTGAGCTTAGTATTGCTGTGCCTGGAGTTGTGGGGCAATTTCGGCTTAGTTTGTGGTTTGTGTGTGGCGTTGGTTAATTATGTTTCTATGTTGATTTTGTTGTCAAGTTCGATGAATTGTCTTATGTTCGCTCTACGGGTCTTGATGCTTCTATTTACAGGCAAACGACGCTTTGGCGTGTGCCAGAATATTTGGGTTGTGAGGTTTCCCTTTTGACTAAATGTAGCTATGTTAGGTAAGAAGAATGTAGCATTCTTAGGGGTCATAGTCTGTTAAATTGTTTATGATATTTTGAACAAAAAATAAATAATGGCGGGGCATATCCTAGCAATGGGTGGATGCTTATGTGGCAAGTTTCTTTGGGCTTCAGGTAGTGAGGGGTTATGTTCTGGGACATCAGGCTTAGCCGATCTGGACTGGACTAGTAGGTCAATCACTGTATCGGTGCATCCATTGGGGAGTTGGAAGGAATGGCATTCTTCCGACTCTTCTCCTTATCGCCATGAAGGTAGGAGCAGGAAGGAAGTTTCCTTTGCAAAGTATTTGGTTGATTGGGGGCTGTCCAAGATCGTTTTTTGTTGTGTGTGGAAGATTGATTTTAGTTGTGTTGTTAGTGAATTGAATTTAATCTTCACGTTGTTCTGCATTTCGTGGGTACAACAAGGAGATAAAGAGGGGGTGCTGGCTAGTTGGAGGGGAAGGAGGGTTCGTCCAAACTGGAGGAAGGCTGGTCGCTTGCTCCTTTATGCCTCATGTAGTTGAGTTGGATAGAACGTGATGGTAGATCTTTTGGAGTTAAGGAGGAACCTTTTGCCCCGATTAAGACTCGATTTTTTTTGCTTGGTTTGTTGCCAGGTGAGGTAGTCCCTTGCTTGGACAAACTTTGTTTTTTTTGTTTCCTTACAATGTACTTAGGGGGCCTTCTTGTTGTCGGCTTTTTGCGTTATCTTTGTATTGACTCAGCCACCGACTAGAAGAGTTGGACCTTTCCCGCCAGAGCACTGTTCCTATAACAGGAAAAAAAAAAACCCGTTTGGAAACTTACCGGAACTCTTCCGGCTTGAAGAATTCAATTCCTGGCATGATTCATGTTTCATGAATCAATGAAACATGATAAACATGCCCCTTTTAAGTTATAGCCATAGCACACAGCTAGGAAAATGTATTGCAAGAAAGTGA
Source organism: Vaccinium darrowii (assembly GCA_020921065.1). Taxonomy (NCBI): domain Eukaryota; kingdom Viridiplantae; phylum Streptophyta; class Magnoliopsida; order Ericales; family Ericaceae; genus Vaccinium; species Vaccinium darrowii. The sequence goes on along the minus strand of CM037160.1, from coordinate 42,831,623 downwards.
AGTGTGGCAGCACTGCAGAAACAATTTTCTCCCGGTGAGCTGTAAATTCTGTTTTTTTTTCCCCCCCGGAATTTGAGCACCTTTTTCCACTGCGTTTTTAATCCTTTATTTGTTTGTCACTTGACGGGGCTGATACAAAGTAATTTTCTCAATCTTTCTCATCACAGACTCACAGGTAGTTTCCTCTCCGGAATTTGTACAAAGTAATATCAGTACTTTTTACTGCCATGTTATGAAGGTGACTATAAGTCTCTTTGGGTTGGAACTTGTTGAGGGAAAGGGTAACTGCTAATTAGTGTCCTTAGGCTTTGGCTTCCTCAACTTTATTAGGCAGTATAACTTACATTCCAATATCATTGCTCATGTTCCTCACAAGATAAATGAAGATCTTCCCTAGTGTTCCTTGTTTATTTTCTTTGACATCCTACAAGTTATGGAGAGCATATTGCAATGTACTTAGATTAGTCACATCCATTGTGGACTACATGTACGACAGTACGCTGTTTTTTTTTTCTTTTTGGAATTTCTCAATTACATGTACATTGCCCTATGTTACGTGGATCCTTTGAAATGTTTAAAATACCAGTGTTAGATACTCGACACTCGGATAAGGGGGTATCCTCGTCCGACATGTTTAGTTGGACATTCACCTAGCAAGAACTTATTGAAAAACAAAGGTACCATGAGCTATGCACATTACTCCTATATTATGCATGAATTGGCCAAAGGCAACTTGTAAACATCATTTATCTCAAGAAGTAAAAGAAATATGCTAGAGGAGATGAATATTTTGGCTTGTCCCCGTGTCCTAGAGATATAAGTTGGATAAATCCGACACTTGGATATGTATCCGTACCCGACACTCGTACCCAAGTCTGTGCTACTTAGACGTTGCCTCTTAATTCTCTTCTTCAAAGCTTGATATGGAGTCTGATACGGGGCTTTGATTGAACTGGTATTTTGTGCTTCTAGCAAAAACTCCTATATGCTTCTTTTGTTCGATTTTCAAGTAGTTAAATGCACTTTCCTCGCTGAATTAGGTTGCTAGGAGATAAATCTAGAGGCTCTTTTACTGGTTATAATCTGATTTGGGTTTTGAAAGTTTTCATTGCACTTTCTTGTTTACTTGCTCACTAGTCCTTCCAATTCTTTGTATGCCCAACTGTCTTTTTGTCCCTTAGGATGCATACTACGGACGCAAAGACAGCAAGGGGAGTTTCTGACTTATGGAATACGAATTTTACGAGTTACTGCCTTGCAAAAAAAAGAATTTTACGAGTTACTTTTGGGCCAAGGATCAGAGTTTGTGCTTGACTCATACGCGGGTATTGTTAGCATCAAATCTATTTATTCACTTTGGTTATGCACTCCGGATTCGCTGTCACACTTTGGTGTCCTACCCATCCAAAAGCTGCCATGTGGAATACACTAACTCCCCTACCAAATTCATTAACTCTGTTAATTTAACACTCTCTCCGTTAAAACCCACCCAAATTCAAGACCTTTTCTCCCAACAAGACCCTCTCTCCCTCACCCAAATCACCTCCAAATCCATTCCCTTTTCTCTCCAAAACCCTCACTCCTCCATGGACACTCACCTTCCTTTCTCAGATTCAAAAGAAATTGTCAGCGGAGGCACCAACAGCATATGCTACGTCCCCCACAACGAATCATCCCCCTCTTTTGAACACTCAGAATCAGAAGTCGAAGAGTGACACCCAAAGGCCAAAACCCAAAACAGACCGGCAATCTCAGCTTACATACGAAACGAACGAACAAGCGATCCCAGAATCGCCGGCGACGTGTAGTGTGTTCTTTTTTTTTGGTAATTCGGAAATAAAGTGTGGTGTGTTCACTGTGGTGAGAACTCCGACCTCGGTGACTCGGCCAAAGTGGGGCCTTCGCTGAACAGTTGAAATTGGGGGGAAACTGAAACTGGAATGGCCGAATGGGTGTGGGTCTATAAACACACTTGGTTTTCGAGAAATATGTTTGACAAATATGTTCGAGAAGTACCCAATTTTGGTGGATTTTCCCTGTCGATTTTGTTGGGTTTTAACGGAGAAAGGGTTTAACTAACAGAGTTAATGAATTAGATAGGGGAGTTAGTGTATTCCACGTGGCAACCTTTGGAGGGGTAGGACACTAAAGAGGGACACCAAAGGGGGAAAGCGGACCCGGAGTGTTGGTTATGACCTTTATGTTTCCTTTGATTTATTGACTCTGTGGTGCTGGACAGATTAGTACTTTGTGAATGAATGTTGAACTGATGACTTGGATTAACTAGATTGTTTGCCTTGTGTGGTGTTCTTGTATGTGTGCAGTGTGCAAGTGATGCTCAAAGGATTGATGATGCATTTTGAATCTGTGGATTGAGGTACTGCTATCTGTGGGAAGTCAAAGTCTTGAAAGATCATTGCTTGAAGATATTTTGCTGCGTGTATTTGTATGCAATTAGTAATCTTTCTTTACGAAACTTAGGTTATAGATTGTGCATTTGTGTTAATAACCGATAAGGCTCATAGAAATATCCCAATTAAATTGTGAACTTCTTTATTTTGTGTTGGTAACTTTTGTAAGCAGTTTGTAATTTTTTATTGAAATTATGCTTGATTTTTGTGTAATTGATGTATACTGGTGCAAATAAATATTCAGATTAATAATTACAAGCTACTTTCAATAGTGTATATATATACACCAGTGATCCAGTCAAGGATCTTGGATTGAAAGAAAAATGGTGTTTTTGAGGTTTTAAAAATTGTTTTTGCGTAATCCGAACTGCCCAATGTGTTTAAAATGTGTTTTTAATAGTTCCCGCTAGAAATCATAAAAAAAAAACGATCGGGAAGGACTTGATTCGAGCAGTTTTTCATAAAAACTGTACATATACAGTTTTATGAAAAACTACTCGGATTAAGCCCTTCCCATTATTCTTTTTTGATGATTTCTCGTAGGGACCCTTAAAAACACGTTTTGAACACATTGGACGGTTCGGATCGTGAATATATATATATATAGTCCATTTCCTATCCACACCCTTAAGTTACGGACTTCGTCCGCACCTCCTAGTTCCAGACCAAATCTAGACGATCCGAACCGTTTAATGTGTTTAAAACGTGTTTTTAAGGGCCTCTGTGAGAAATCAACAAAAAAAAAAAAAATACCAGGAAGGGCTTGATCCGAACATTTTTTTCATAAAAACGAACATATACAGTTTTTGTGAAAAATTGCTCGGATCAAGCCCTTCCCAGAATTTTTTTGTTGATTTCACGCAGGAACCCTTAAAAATACCTTTTAAACACATTGGGCGGTTCGGACCGTCGAAATTCGATCGGGATCTATGAGGTGTGGATGAAGTATAGAATTTTAGGGTTTGGATATGAAGTTTAGTGTGTGTCTGTGTATATATATTGTGTTCAAGAAAAGATGTTAGTTCTTTCAAATAAGTGATATCTTAAATAAGAAAAGATCACACTTATTTATTTTCCATCTCAATTTTAACTATAAAAGATCACACTTTTTAGATATGATTATATGTTACATTCAACCACGGTTTTAGAAGAAAAGCAAGATTGAAAACCAAAAGAAATCACGCGGAATTAGTTTTAATCTTGGTTTTTACAAGAAACACGTTTTTTGACTGTGATTGTTATCTTTCCATCACGCTGATAAAGCGTGATGCCGTGATAGAAAACAATGACTTACCATGTCACCTGGAGCCATCACGCTTTTGTGGGCGACATAGAAAGTGAAACATCACGCTTAAAAAGAGAGACAATCACGGTCAAAAAGCCTGATGTTTATGGGTTTTTTAGTAGTGTTGTAATCTCTCTCTTATCTATATATTCTTTTTTGCTAAGCAAAAAAAGAGAGACAGAGGGAACAGACTCACAGACCACAACACACTCTTGAAACATAGCAGAGTTTGGAGATTTGAGTTTCAGCATTCTGGAAAATCACCAAAATTATCGAGAAGCTTGGAAGAACATTCATCAGACTTGTAAACAGAAATTGAAGAAAGTAAACATTAACATGTTAAGAAACAACGAATACCAGAAAATTAAGCCAAATTGCTGTTCTATATATTGACAAAAAACTTAAGGGGATAACAAAATTAACAGCATCAATTTCATACATATGATCTCGAGTATTGTTGTTATCATATCACTTGATGAATGCAGTATCATTATCGCATGATATCTTTCACCATAATTTAGTATTTTTTAAATGAAAATTATTCTTACTTTTTACTAATTATTTTCGAAGTTTTATAATTTTTTAAGAATATCTATTAAAAAATGTGCAAAATATAGCTCCCCTGTGTCCGTCCTAACACTTCGACAACTTAAGACGAATTTTGAAATGAAGCCTTTAATAAATGTTTATGGAATTCAAATATAAAGTTAATAAATGAATGTTTTGTCAGATGTCCCCGAAGGAACTAAATGAACGTTTTGAAAGCCAAATGCATGTATTCAATGCGGAAAAAATCCAAAAAAAATTCATACATACAAGATTCAAAAGCGTCACAAGTTCGTATAATTAGCAAAATCAAAAAATGCAAAATTATGCCTATAAGAGAGTTTGTATTTTCTTTTAACAGAAACAAGTAACTAAGGAAAGAGAAAAGATGCATCAAACTCTTTGCTGCCATAACGGAATATGACGGTTCCCCTTGGAACACAATCGCAATCCAAAGATTATTGATGGCCATGATAATGGAAAAGTAACGAACTAAACATATGCAAACTCTAGAATCGAGCCGAAATTCCAACAATTATGCATGGGGCAGTCGTGAAATCGTGCTCTAGTCCACTGGGCGGCACCCGAATCTCAAGTTTAGAGAAGCTGCCTTCAAGTATTTCATTTCAGCTCTGCTTGTGCATCACTCAACACAAAAGTCATGCATATTTTTTTTGCAAGGCAAAGAAATTTGATTAATCAAAGAAATGAGAGTCACAATGATTAAAAGGAACCAAGACAAATGGCATCACAACGCATGAGAGTATCCCAACAAGGTTGGTACCCACTCAAGCGACAATCATTTGCCACTTGGACCCAAAAGATTGTAAGACATCAACCGAAAAAAGCTTCCCATAGAAATCTGGAATATTAGGCATAGGTAATGGCTACAATTTAGACATCTTTCCAAACAATCATCAAGATTTCCATATCTTCCCATAACGTCAATATCGATCCCATCTTCAGCAGATGAATGAGAGAAGCACCACACCATCAAAACAGAATAAAGAACTAATGGGTGCAGCTCAAGACCTAAGAAAGATCTTAAAAAAAACAGAGTAGCCGGCAAGCTCGCGCTTTGATCTCACCCAATGTGTTAAAGTACTAATGCATCATTTAACACAATTAGAATACATTCTCCTTAACATCTCTACAAAATTACAATAGAGAAGTTGTTACAGCTTGACTAGTACAACACGTACGAGAAAGAAATGCACCGTTTTTTTTTTTTTTTTACCCAGAAATGTTGGAAGACAAACATAGGACCGTACGCAACTTAAAAAAAAAAAAGGCAATTATATCGATACTAGATACGTTTGCCCGCATCTGTAACCTCAACCTTTAGTTTGATGGGGTTGAATTGATCAGCAAGACTTAAACAACCCTGTAAAGTATCACTGTTGAATACGGTATGGTCCTCTCCTCCGCGAAAGTACTTGACATTATAAGTTTTAGGCAGAAGATTGAAACTCTTTTTAATGAGCTTCTCTAACTCCTGAAACCGTCGTGGTTTCTTTATTTTAGTTAGATCAAATAAATAACTTCCCCCATTATAATCCACTCCTACGACAACTTTATCCTCATCCTGCATCCTTTCTTTTCCATGAAGACGTTGGGAGTCAGGTATGCTTTGCTGAAACTCGGACCATGGCTTACCTGTGAGATCTGTAATACGACGTTTCACTGTAGTCATGCTAACTGCAAAAAAAGATCAGATTCATCCAGACAAGGGTGAGGCCAGAAATTTTGATTCGGAGGCTGAATTAACACATGTACTTCTATACTAAAAACTATTTCACTCTTATTATTACATACTATTTCCTTTTGTATGTAATACCTTACTTAAAGTGACATTGATCTTTCTTTTAGTGATCAAAATATTCACACCCTTATATTTGATCTTGCCTTATAAGAAAATTAAGAGAAATTCTTAAGGTGCAAGGTAACCATTTTAAAATTGAAATCAATCTTAATCGTAACACGATTTTGAATAACAAACTTTTTCTCATCAATGCTATTGTAGAGTATCACTTTCTTACTTCTGAAATTGCACACTTACCACCAAGTTTTTGTGCAGCAGCCTCCAATGTGTAGTCTTTGCATTCCAACAATTCCTCCATGGTAAGTATTTTCTTAGGTCGTCCTCCTGATTTTTTGCGTTTATGGGAATCCGCTGGTTGTAAATAGAAAAGGTCATGAAATTTATATATACACATATGTATGTATATTTATAACTATAAGAAGCCAAACGCAAAGTCAAAGTTAAAATGGAGAGAGAGAGAGAGAGAGAGAGAGGACTCACTAGAAGAGGAAGACTCGCCAGGACTGGAAAGCTGATCGGGTCTGATTAAATCCGGGAGATATAAATCATCTATTCATTAAAATGAGTACAAAAGATGTCAAACGCAAACTCAAAGGTAAATTAACCATAAAAATCGTGCATACACATTTGTAACAAGCTAGAATCATCAAGTAATACAGTAAAAAAACCGTGACAAATGAAACGAAAAACTGAGCACTCAAGTTCCCAAACATTTTTTTATTTTTATTTTTATATATGTTAACTCCCTCATCTATACTACTACTTTTAAATGTACGAAATCCATTATTTAACAATTGGACCGCATCATAATTGTGGTGGTGCCTTTGATTATTGATCGGCAACTATAGTAACGTTCTGTCCCTTCACAACGAATGATATTTTAAAGGAATAAAGTTTAATCGTTGGATCAGCCATTGAATTTTTTCTACTTTTCTATCGGAGAGATTATTCAATGCTCATGTGCATCACAAGGTGGTGCACAAATTGGTTTTCCACCACCTATTGTAGCGGGGTATATACTTTGTTGTGAACTCGCTACAATGAGTGCTAAAATGGGAGGCCGTGACGGCGCCCTAAGAGCATTGAATAATCTTTCATTTTTTTTGTAGAAGGGAAAAAAAAATGATACTGTAGTTGAAGATTTAAACAAATTTTTTTTTCTTCTTTTTTTTTTTTTTTTTTGGTTCTCACACGAATGCGATTCTTTTATATATCGACCGAAGTCCGATTAAACTAATTTTTGGATAGGATATTTTTGTAATTGAATTCTTCAAAATAAACAATGGAAGATAGTTGGGAGCTTACCGAAAATCAATTGAGAATTAGGGCCTCCCAGGAAAAAACTGTTGCCATTACCGACATACACATTCTGGCCGGCCATTTTAGGAGTATTTTACAACTGGATTGATTTGAAGGGTTCACATATGGCCAACTTGTCTGATCATATTTTATACACAGAGAATTCAACCAAAACGGCTCAAAACACCAATAAAGGATCAGTTCATAATAACAAGAGGTCAAAACTTCAAAAAAGGATCAGTTCAGAAGTAATGGTCCCACAATGAGCTCAAAACTCCCAAAAAAGATCACATAAAAAATAAACGTCATAGAGTGGAAAAGAAGGTTCAACCTCCACCGCACATCACGCTCAAAAGGTAAATCTCCACGTGTACTACTGAAAATGACAGGTAAGTGAAATATAGGGGTAGGCTCATTTGGTCGAGAAGAACTTGGGTAAGGAGAGAGTACCACGTGGTGCATCCGGGCTGTCTAACATTGCAACCGACGGTCTGAATTAAAAGTGCCTTTTGGATTTAAAAAAGAAAAACAAAAAGTGAATTTCATTCCGGACCGTCGCACGCATTTTTGGACGGTCCGGATGCACTGCACAGATACCACATCACTCATATCCTATTTGCACCCAAGTTTTCTCCTTTTGCTACCACATCACTTCATCACAACTGCTCAAATCATTCAAAAAGGGCAGAACAAGAGAATCCCAATAATACTAGGGGTACAAATCAGGGGGACCGATATTGCTCACGACAACGTCAGTCTGTGGACTCAATTGGTTGATAGTTGGCCAATGGAGAATTTCCGTTCTTCCAAGGTTCGGAAAGGCCAAAGGCCAGCCTTTGAATATAGAAATGCTTGAAGAAACGTGATGTGATGAATCATGTAGCAAAAATTATCCATTTTTCTCCTTTTTGTCCCCAGGCCCCTGATGCCCAGGTCCCTGCTGTGCACCTAGTGCACTGCATCGTGTAGCGCACATCCCAGCCGTCCATCTCGAAAATCAATGGTCTGAATTCGGAAAAGTTTTCTTATCGGTAAAAATGAATTTTGACCGGTAAAAAAACTTTTGGATGGTTGGGATGTTGCGCTGCACCGTGCAGGGCAATAGGTGCACCGTGCACAACAGGCCCCCGTTTTCGTTGCGTGATACGAACTTCATAGGAACCTGAGAGAAATTTAACATGCCTTACAATTTATTAAGTCACCTTATTCATCGGAAATCTATCTGAGGAGATGGACGAAGTTTGGTTTTACCACCTATTTGCAGGGATGGGAAAGCTAGTTCTAACTTTCTTACAATCAAAGGTATTGATTGATGCAAATTCAGTTACAAATTTTACGTTATTTTGTATATAATAGTTATGTCTATTCTTTTATTAAGTTCAAATGGAAGGATTTTTCACGAGACGTATCTTTTGATTTTCCAAAGGACGTGCTTTTTTCGGGAGTCACTTGGAGGCCAATTTTGTTTTAATTAATACAGAAAAAATGTCTTGAAATATCTTAATTATCTCTCTCCAGTCTCCATTATTTTCTATACAATATGATAAATTCAATTTAGATTTGGCAGCCCCGTCTTCCACCGATGGTGCAACGTGTAGCGAAATTGTAAGATTACAAGCGTGGAAGATTTTGGTTAGATGTGATAAGGATTTCCTGATTTTCTACTTGTCAATTTACAAGCGTGAAAGATTTTGGTTCCTTGGATTTCTGATGATGACTAGAGCAATCTTATCCAGCTAGTTGGATTGAAAGCCAAGTTGGTTTTTTTGGTAAGGTAGAAGAGAGTAGAGAAATTAATGGAGAGGCAAAGAGAACAGGGCAGCACCAATGGTGCTGTTGGGATAGAGTGTGAGGGTGAAGAAAAATATTAATGAAGGGGTAACCCATGAGATTTTGGGGCTCATGGGCACTGGGTGAGTGGGGAAGTTTGTATAACTTTAGGGATTGGATATGGGTGTCGGGTTGAGTATTTTTTAGTATCACTATAGTGTAATCTCTCTAGTGTTCATATAATGGAGTGTCTCTCTCCCGTGGACTAGGCCGGTTTGGACCCAACCACGTAAATCTCTATTGTCTCTCTTGTTTTTCCTTTGTGATGATACTACTTGTTTGGTATTGGATCTCAATACGTGTGTATTGTGGGCATCACCAAACTTCCACTAAAATCCAAATTTGTGGGGATTTTAGCGAAAGCACACCAAAGTCGACATTCGATAAGAAAATAATTCAAGAGTGAAACACAAGAATTTCAAAGAAAAAAACAGCCTAAGGAATCGAGCTTACAAACATAATTTAGGCCTTGTTTCCCATAACATTTAATGGGAAATCCCATAAAATCATACCAATGTCTTGCTGGAACATATTTAAACTATAGATTAGTGTCAAACCACTCGTACAAACTTCTAGCTCCGAGCAGTTAGATACATTTAGCAATCCCAGAAGCATGAGGTCTTTTGGTCGATGCTCTTTTTCTCAATTTCATCGATCTTTCAATAATATAAACAAGCAGAAACTCAAAGGCTACATACTTCAACAAGCAACACCACAACACTATGTGTTGATAGGCTAATACTCGTATCAATTACGTCCGTGGGTGAATGGCTTCTTTGGCTCAAGCCGCACCTCGATTGAATTTTTACCCAGATATCTAGAATTGTTCATGCAATCAAGTAAGTCCTCATCGTTGGCCATTAAAATCGGCTCACCATCCTTATCTTCGTATATGATATCATAAGTTTCAGCCTCTAGGTTCAGTTTCTTAGCGACTTGCTGCTGGAATTCTACTAGTTTCGACGAAATAGGCTGCTGAAACTTGATTACAAGTCGATTGTGAGATTCCTTCCTGATATTTAACATGGGAGGGTCATGGGGAACCATCCATGTTTATGTTGCGAGGTGGCCACCGATGGATACCATAATCATCCCTATAGATACGCTTCAATGTAGATGAGCAAACTGCAAAAAAGAAAATTCATATTAGAGAAATCACTTTATGTTCTCTACTGCAAGCTAAGCAACAATCAGGACCACAATGCAACGCTATATTTAACTTCCCCAAAGTGTACTCTTACCTTTTAGTTTTCTTGCAGCATCGTCAAGTCTCATGTTCGAATATTGAAGGACATCCTCAAGAGGAATTTCAATTCTAACTCCAGTTTTTCCCCGTGCCACTGCTCCTCCTCCATTCTGCAAGAGTTCAAGGACACTTATCTCATTTCACAATTCATATAAAATTTATGGATAACATTATTGCTCCTTTTACCTAGTTCTAACAAAACGAAATTTGACTTATCAGAAATGAATGAGAGTTACTTGTTGATATGGCCACCGAGTGATACCAATATCTCCTGGTGAATCATGGGGCACAATATCTCCAGTACTCGGTACCGCTACGCGGAATCTCTCCTTCTTTCGCCAAATTGGAATCAAGTAGAGTTCGTATATAATTATATATTGTCACCCTATAAAATTTACATTTTTTGTATGCAAGTTTACGAGAGGAATATATTCATTATGCAATATCCGTAAACAACAACTGCGTCAAAATTCCAGATAACTACTGTGTCTTGCATAAGAGAAAAAAAAAAAAATTTTGGGACCATTACAGAAATCAGAATATCAGATATCAATTCATCATGTCATCCAATTTCGAAAAGCACCCCAGTTCAAAGGAAGCTGAACCTGCGCTTGAATAATGTCTCAGAACCTGAATTCAAGTTAAATGATACGGGTGACATGGACTGAAAGACACCAACCTTGTTTTTGCCGTGAGGAGGCCACCGGTGGATTCCATATTTCCTACAAACACGCTGCAATGTCGATTCACTGACTGCAACAGAGGAATTAAGATAACACAAACTACTTTATGTTCTCTATTGGCAAAAACTCAACAACTTCTCTATCAGAGGAACAAAATCATCATCATCAATACTGCAAAAAAGAAACGCTAAGTACGGTCTAATTTTTTGAGTGGGTACTAGTATTACCTTCGAGTTTCGATGCAGCATCCCTACGGCTCAACGCCGACAATCGTAGGACATCGTCGTAAGAAATGTCAAAGCTAACTCCTTTTTTTTGCGTTTCCTTTCTTGTGTCTTTGTTGTGCTGTCTTTTGAACTTGTAGCAACAATGGTGTCTGAATCAACACTACTAACATCCAGTCCATCTTTAAACGCATCAACTGATGGCTGATCCAGAGAATCTCCCGTAGAATCAAGTTCGCCTATAATTGGTTAAAAAAAACCTGTCAAAACCCACTTCACCTACTTCCCCCCTTCAACACAAACCTAAATCAAATTGATCGAGTTTTGCTTCAAATTTATGACCAAACTCATAGACACAATTTAACAGACCCTTTGGATGGTGAGAGAAGAAAGGATAAGAAAGGGGAGGGATATCCCTTACTAATGTGAAAAGAAAAGAAAGAGGAGGAGTTCTTCTGCCTCATCCAAACAATCGTAAGAAATCACTCTCTCTCCCTCCCATTCCGGTCATCTTTCTCATCTCTGGTGACTCTTTGGTGACCTTGAAAGTGAGTTTTGATCACAAATCCCGCCTCTCCTCGACGAGACGAAGACAACGGTGAAAGTACGACGACAATCCAATGACGGGTGGACCGCACGTGCCGCCGGCATTCCGTTTCTCACCAAATCTCACCACTTTTGGTGAGAAGCGAAAAGGGGGTAAGAGGTTCTAGATTCTCACCATTTCTCCTTCTCTCCCACCACTTTTATCCAAACAAGGAAGGGGGTTTACTCCCCTTTCTTCTCCTTTCTTTTCTCTCCTTCCCCCTCGACCAAAGGAGCTGTAAAAAGCTATTCTCTTCCTTTCCAAGTCATAACTATAAACTGTCATCCTTAAAGCATTAACAAATATTATGCTCGGTATTCAAATTTCCCAAATCTTAAAATCAGATAAATCTTTGATTTGCTACAATCAAAGATATTTTCAAAAATCAAATGACATCCTCATTTGCTAAAATCAACAGTTGATTTTGACAAATATTGATTTTATCATCTGTGAGAACCCACGGTGAATCAGCTTACCACCAAGACTCTTCGCAGCATATTCACGTCTACGTCCAAACTGTTGTCGGGGATCCTCTAAAGTAAGCAGACTTTCATGCTCCAAATGAGAAATGGATGGCCAGCTATGATCTGCCCTGACATCATGTGCTACATTTATGGTAGAATCACGTTCCATTAATAACGATTCTTCTGGTGAATCAAGAGGCAAAATATCTCCAGCACTGGGCTCCGCTACAGGAAATCTCTCCTTCTCCTGCCAAATTGGAATCAAGTAGAGTTAGTAAGTAAATTCGACCCCCTATAAAATTTACAGTTTTTTGTATGCAAGTGTACAATTGGAATATATTCGTTACGCACATATCAAAATCTCCTACATTCGTTATGCAAATATTTTAAATCTCCATAAACAACAATTGCGTTGAAATTCCTGATAACTACTGAGTCTAGCGTAAGGGAAAAAAAATTGAACCATTACAGACATCAGATTTCAATTCATCGTGTTATCCGATTTCAAAAAGCACCCCAGTTCAAGGGAAGCTGAAACTGCATTTGAATAATGTCTCAGAACCTGAATTCAAGTTAAATGATATGTGTGACATGGCCTGAAAGACACGAACCTTGTTTTTGCCGCGAGGAGGCCACCGGTGGATACCATATTTCCTACAGACACGCTTCAATGTTGATTCGCTGACTGCAACAGAGGAATTCAGATGACACAAACTACTTTATGTTCTCTATTGGCAAAAACTCAATAACTTCTCTATCATCATCAATACTGCAAAAAAGCAACACTAGTACTGTCTAATATTTTGAGAGGGTACTGGTATTACCTTTGAGTTTTGATGCAGCATCCCTACGGCTCAATGCCGAGAATCGTAGGACATTGTCCGAAGAAATGTCAAAGCTAACTTCATTTTTTCTGCGTTTCCTTTCTTGTGTCTTTGTTGTGCTGCCTTTTGAACCAGTGGCAACAGTGGTGCTTGAATCAACACTACCAACATCCGGTCCATCGTTAAACGGATCAAATGATGGCTGATGCAGAGAGCCGAGTTTGCCTAAAATTTGTTAAAAAAAAAATAATAATAAAACCTGTCAAAACCCACTACACCCTACTTCCCTCCTTCAACACAAACCCAAATCAAATTTATAACCAAACTCATAGACACTCATACTTTAAAAAGCTATTCTCTTCCTTTCAAATTCAGAACTATAACTGTTATCCTTAAAGCATTAATTAAAATTATGCTCGGTATTCAAATTTCCCAAATCATAAAATTAGATAAATCTTTGATTTGCTATAATCAAAGATTTTTTCGAAAATCAAATGGCATCCTCATTTGCTAAAATCAACGGTTGATTTTAGCAAATTTTGATTTTATCATTCGGGAAACTCCGGTCAAAAGACTGAATTTTTTTGCAAAAGATTGAATTTATTTGCTCAAATTTTTACTCGGATTTGAGTAAAAATCTGAATAGAACTTCATTTGGTATTAACGTACTCGAATGGGCTAATTCCCAAATTAATATTTCGAATTGGGTTTTCCTAAAGAAGCGAGTTTCATACCAAATGAGTGATATTTTTAACGAAATACTTAAGAAAAGAGATTTCATTGGGAAAGAGAGAGAGAGAGAGAGAGAGAGAGAGAGAGAGAGAGAGAGAGAGAGAGAGAGCAAGGGATGGAATAATTTCACACCCAATCTGTCGTCTTCCTCCAACATAAGCCGCTCAAAATCCGGGTCGATGGGAACATCGAAATCATCGCCTATGTGATGGTATTCATCACCACCTGAACCTATCCCTGGTTGATTTGCTCCCTCCATTTTCTCAGTTTCATACGAGATAATGGACCTTCTGGGAGGTCAAGGGTGATGACCCTCCTGGCCTTTCTTGTGCTGGTCGGTTTTCAGATCCATCCATACAAAAGTTGTATACAAGAAACTTATGAGGATCTGAACCCTCCCTCTAGGGGTCAAGAGTCAACAGTTCATAGCTTTTCTAGTGCTGGTGGGGTTTTAAGGTCCATAGAATTTCACCAACACCCACTTCAAAATTAGGCCACACTTCCCTACTTTTCAAAACTGAACCCTCCCTCTAGGGGGTCAAGAGTCAACAGTTCATAGCTTTTCTAGTGCTGGTGAGGTTTTAAGATCCATAAAATTTGACCGACACCCACTAAATACACTTCAAAATTAGGCCGCACTTCCCTACTTTACAAAAATAGTAACAGTTGGTCAACAATCCATTTCTTTATTTCTTTTAGCATACTCTATGATCAACAATCTGCTTGAACCTAGAAAAAATATGACATTAACAGAAAAATGGGTATTAATGGAAAGTTTGCCCATTCTTTCACTTCCCATTGATACCCTAATTTTTTTTTTTGGCAAACGCACCCGATCTTCTGTTTCCACACACAAACACTGTCTTGTCCTCCCTCACACGTACACACAGAAATGACATTTTTCTCCCCCAAAACTTAAACCTATACCTCTATGGACCACTCTATCACCGATTGTCATTCCCTACTTCCACAATCTCTTTATCTACGTACCACAGTGGTCCCATGATATTATATTTAGCAAACTCATGTATGGCCAACTAATCATATTATCAAATGCCAAATTTGTGGTCTCTAAACCACCACCATTTACGAACCAAAATCAATGTCTCCAAATCTTTAAATTAATTACATCATCTCGTTGTGCAATCGTGCCACTAAAATATGTTTATCTTTTGGTTTGTGAGTTTAATGCATCCAAATATTGTATCGATTTTGATGATTATTGGTGAAGTGTTGACGCGGGATAAATAGTGGCTTATCGATCTATTGTCTACGGGCAATGGTAGTTGAGTATGCTTCAATTTAGTTTGTAGAACAAGTGAACAAATATTTAGTGTTCTAGAATTTTGGCTTCACAAATAAAGCGCTTTTTGCATATGTTTTGGTATAAATGTGATGGGATATGCTAAATATTTCAAACATATGTAGAAGTGTATGCATAAACTTTTAATTTGGGATATGATTCTTGTATAACTAGAGCTTGGGATGGAGAATATTAAAATAGAGAGAGCTGTGATTGAGAATAAAATATACAAACTTAGAGGTTATTTACTTACAACAAAAAAGAGAGAGAAGGAATAAATTGGGGGAAAGAGAAAAGTGATGGTAGAAAATGGCGAACACCTGGAAATTGAATACAAGCTAAGACATGCATTGCTGTTATTTTACCATTCTGGACCTGAAATAAGGTATTATTGTGATTTTCATGAGTAAGAAGGGTGATAGCATGATTGCATAGAATTGAGGGATGTTAACGGAATTTACCCAATGTGTATGGGATATATGCATGAGGATTTGAACCCAGGGTGTTAAACAAAAAAGTAATGGTGAATTTATTCATCGAGATCCTTCTGAATCCAAAGGGTTCAATAAGGTTCATCAAGGAAAAATCAGCCAATCGCGTGCGAAGGTGGACCTTGACTTTTGCTCCCATGGAATCCAATGAAATGATTTTATTATCCATCTCTTTCGCTATTTAACACAAGCACGGGCCTTTTTTTGGATTAAGCTGATTTTTTTTTTTTTGGATTAACTTAAAAATTAAAGTTCATAAAAGAAAAAAACATGATCATGAAAGTGGAGATCAATTTAAACTTCATACAGAATGGAGAATGGATAGTGTTCACCTATTTTTTTTTGGTGGATAAATAAATCGATCGCGTCTCGAGAACCCTAAGGTCTATATATCTTTGTGCCGCTAAAGTAAAATGAATTGTTAGACTGGTGATCCCAACAAGTCATTAAAATATATAGTAACACTAATAGTCATATCATAACCTAATTAAAACAATATAACACGTTGTACCAACTAGGCATAACACAAATTTCAGGGTTATAATATTAGTATGACATTTAGTCATTTACCATATGGATGTGTAACCATTATCACGAAAATGGGCATAACAAAAAATAAACAAACAAAACCAGTTCATCTATAAAATTTCTTTTGCCAATCAAGAAAAAAAAAAGAGACCGTTTTCTTGTCCATGAGCAAACAACATTTTTGGTTGTGGTACGAGTGAGCAAACAACCAATGGTCCAATCCGACCCAAGGGTCCATGGTCGGATTCAAAGCCACAAATGGTTAGGAATAGGTGTTAATTGTGGTAAAAATTCCAGTTTTGAAGTTAGTAAAAAGTTTATCGGTTTAAAGCGACCCGACCGACCGATGTATAAAGCATAGAAATCACCCCAAAACGACGTCGTTTTGGGGTCCCAAAGGCACAACAAATAAAACACTCAAAACTACATCGTTTTGTTGCCATCCATGATCATATAACAAACCTGTTGCTTTCTTCTTCTTTTTTCCCTTCTAAAATTGACCTGTTGCTTTCTTCTTGTTTTTCCCCTTCTATAACAATATCATTTGATTTTTCACGTATGAACAATTATACGACCGCAAAAAACAAAAAAATTGAACAACTTTTTGGGTCCAAGGCTGAATAGAACCCCTTATTTTTCACCCTGAATTATAGAAAAACAAGGTCATTGAATCTCGAATTTACGAAACTATTTGAGCAATTCCTCAAAACGACGTTGTTTTGAGTTTTTTTCTTTTTGTTTTGCCTTTGGGACCCTAAAATCATTTTGGGGTGATTTCTAGGGAGATCACTAGGGAGAGATCACTAGTACCCCTGAATCCGGTTTGCAACTCACTTATGAGGGTTCCCCCTCACATTTTTTCCTTCCTTTTTAATTTTTATTTCCTTTTTAATTTGTTTCCTCCCTACCGCAACTGGTTTATAAGTGAAATACCCCCATGTTCCCTCTCTGAAATTGCCACTGGCACAAGCTGATCATCACCAGTCATCAACTGCCCCAAATAACCCCCCCGTGTCTGGACAAAATAATAATGCAGCGCCATTAACGGGCAACCACAAAGAAAAAGGTTTGCGTGGAACCCAGAGATCTACAAGTTTTTTAAGGAAGATTTGCTCCTTGGTGAAGTTGTGCTTTTGTGGTCCAGCTGTGATGCCCCAAGGTGGTGTTGCCCCGGTTTTTCTGAGCCGTTGGATCTCCTTCTCTAATCCCAAGTATCAATTATTCGTTGAGGCACCCCTCCTCTTTCCTCTCTCGCTCGTGCTACTGGTTAAACCAGTTGGAAATTTTTTGAAAATCCTATATATATATTTTCACCTCATTTTTTAATGTTACACATCAGACAATGGTTCAGTTAAAAGGACAAAATTCAGAGCGGATTAAGTACAAACTGATGTGGTTTCATGAAACCCCAAAAGTAAGGTATTTCCCTCTCAAAGTTGGTGATCTGCTACTGGATTGATGAGTCGGCTTTATCTTGTAGTAAGGATTCACATATTTTTGTGGTAAATACTGACTTAGTTTGTGGCAAGTATTCATTTATTTTGTGATAAGTATTCAGAGTCTTCGTGATAAGTAACGTATGATTTTTTGGAGGAAAAACCACAAAATTACCTCGTTTTTTTTGCATTTCACCCTACTTTTTGTGTGTGGTTTTGATCTAATGGCTCATATTCATCTATTTTTTATGTAATGGCGTAAATTTAGTGGGGCATTATTGCTCAATACCACATTGGGGCACCGTAGAAAAGGCGCAAATGTGTGTGGTGGGAGGAAGGGAATAAAAGATACTCCTACTAACAAAGGAGATAAGGTGCATTATTGGATCCTCATGGGTGAGTTGGAAGCACATTCATTTACCCACCAATTTATTTAGTTGTCCTCTCTTTTTACTTGACGGGACAAGTGTATCATCACTAAGTGAGAGTGAAAGTTATCCTCATTCTTTTTTTTTGAACAATAAAAAATTTTATTAATCTTTGAAGTAGTACAAAGATTAAAAGGGTAAGAAGAAAAAAGACTTCAGACCCAAGGGGAGAGCCAAAACAGTTAGCAAGATGCCAACTAAAGAGTACATGATACAAGGCAAAACCAAGACAAGAAACAACAGAACTAGGCAGATAGCATCACAAGGATGGCAAGACATTCTTGAGCCTGAAGAGGAAATCATCCATTGAGTAGCCTTTGCCCTCCAGATTCGGTTTAACCCAGAGAGCAATTCTTATCTTGATAGTATCTGCAGCTCCATGCCAATCAGGTGCTTCCTTTTCAAATATCCATTTGTTTCTCATATTCCAGATTGTCCACAACATCGCCATAGGAGTGACTTCCCAGATCATCTTCTTGTCATTTTTCAGATCCCAATCTTTCCACCATTTTAGGAGATCAACCACTGATTTGGGGGTAGCCCATTGGACTCCCCACCAATCTAAAATTTCCATCCACAGATTCCACACTAAGTCACAGTGCAGTAGAAGGTGATCAACAGATTCAAGTTGTAATGAGCAAAATTTGCAGATAACATCCTCAATATTATGAATAACACCAATATTAAGGAGAACCTCAGAGGATTTAATTTTGCCAAGGTGAATCAGCCAACAAAAGCATTGTACCCGATAAGGGGCAACATTTCTCCAGATAATATCAAAAGCATTATCTGTTACAGTAGAATGAGGACTTGCCAATTCATAAAGTGATTTTACTGAGAATGATGAGTTACCTGCCCAGACTAGACTATCTTTCTGCCCCATGGAGATCGTGATATCAGAACCATCCAGTATTGTGAGCAGCTCATCCATCAGAACCTGTTCCCAATCATGAAGTCTTCTCCTAACTAGGAATTCCCAGCAATGTGAGTTATCCCTCCTTGAAAGAACATCTCTCAGTGATTCATTTTGGTTACTTAATACTCTGAAAATAGGTGGAAAAGCTGAGGCTAAGCTTTGGGATCCCAACCATTCATCAATCCAGAATAGGATTGAGCTACCATCTCCCACTAGCAGCTTGGCATTTTCTGAAAAGATATAATGCATAGCAGGATTTCTAACTTTAGTAAGCAAGATATCTTTCCAAATGGTTGAGACCTGTCTTGAAAGAATGGTGTTAGGAAGCCAGTCACTTTCCTCCCCTTTGTATTTGGACTTGATTATCTTCCTCCAAAGTGCATCTTTTTCCACACCGTATCTCCACCACCATTTTGTAAGCAATGCCTCATTCATATCTTTTAGGTTCCTGATGCCCAACCCACCACTACTTTTACTATGAGTTATCTTGGCCCAAGCTACCATGTGTAGCTTTTTCTTAAGATCAGTGCCACCCCACAAAAACTTTGCTTGAATGGATTGCACGGTTTTTAACACACCATAAGGCATTTTAAAAATAGACATGAAGAAGATTGGCAAGCTGCATAACACTGATTTGATTAGAACAATTCTACCACCGAAAGAGAGGTATCTCTTTTTCCAAGAAGCAAGTTTGGTTCTGAATTTATCGATGACCGGTTTCCATGTTGATTTACGTTTAGGACTTGCT
Organism: Vaccinium darrowii; assembly: GCA_020921065.1. Classification (NCBI taxonomy): domain Eukaryota; kingdom Viridiplantae; phylum Streptophyta; class Magnoliopsida; order Ericales; family Ericaceae; genus Vaccinium; species Vaccinium darrowii. Next base: position 42,811,821 of record CM037160.1, on the reverse strand, counting down.
CCAAGTGGAAAACCAAGATATTTGACTGGTAGCTTTTGCACTTGACAATTCAGAACTTGAGATAGAATTTGGAACTCAGAATCGGACACACCAACCCCACTCAGAATTGTTTTGTGATAATTGATCCTCAACCCAGATATGTCTTCAAAGTCTCCTAATAGCTTCTTGATAACTTGAACTTCCTCCTTACTGGCTTTGCAAAAAACTATGGTAGCATCAACAAATTGTAGGTGGGTAATAATAAGGCCCTCATATGTCATTGATAATCCACTAAGAGTACCTTGCATCAATGCCTTTTTAAACAACCAATTCAGCCCTTCCACAGCTATAATAAACAGAAAAGGAGAGAGAGGATCTCCTTGACGAACTCGTTTTTGCATTTGGAATTCACTGCATGGGGAACCATTTACTAATACTTGAATCCATGCAGATTCCAAGCATTCTCTAATCCATTTGATCCATTTCCTTGGGAAGCCCATAAGCTTCATCATTTTCAGAATGTATTTCCAATTGATTTTATCAAAAGCTTTCTCGAAATCCAATTTGATGATAATGCCCTGTTTTCTTTTTTTCTTCCAACCATCCACAATCTCATTTGCTATTAAGATTCCATCTTGGATATTCTTTCCACCAGAGAAAGCAGATTGCACATCTCCAACAACCACAGGAATTGTACTTTTAATTCTGGCAGCTAAAACTTTAGACAAGATTTTGTACATGCTACCAATAAGACTAATAGGTCTAAAGTCGGCTAGAGCTTGAGGATTCTCAACTTTGGGGACCAGAGTAATGAATGAAGAATTAATACCTTTTGGGAGCTTTCCATTCTTGTGAAATTCTTTGAGGAAATCCATGATGTCCTTCTTCATGAAGCTCCAACCTCTTTTGATGCTAAGCATATTAAAGCCATCAGGCCCTGGTGCCTTATTACCATCACATGTTCTGATAATATTCCAGACTTCTTCTTCATTGAAATCAGCAACCAGTTGAGAGCTAAATTCTGCATTTATACATCCTCCCATTCTTTCACCAATAGGGGGTCTAACAATTCTGGACTCTGTAAAAAGATCCTGGAAGTGGTTGAAAACAGCCAGTTTAACTTGATGAGGTTCATCAATGAGAGTGCCATCCACTGTTAATGAGTGTATCAGATTTCTCCTTTGTCTAGCAGAGGCCATGATGTGAATTTTTTTTGTATTTTTGTCCCCTAAAAGTTGCCAGTTTACTCTAGATTTCTGAAGCCACATCCTTTCAACAGATCTGTTCAAGCTCCACATTTCTGCTTTGAGTGACCTTCTTAGAGCTCTCTCCCTCTCTGCCAAATTCCTCTCTTCAGCCAGGATGTCTAGGTTGTGTATTTCCAATTCCACTTTGTCCAACCTAGCTTGAATACCACCAAAAACTTCTTTTTCCCAAATCTTCAATTGTTCTTTCATTTCTTTCATTTTCATGCCCAATCTCATGGCTGCCCACCTATGGTCTTGCTGTACCTGCCATGCTTTCTCCATAACCTTTAAGCATTCCTTGTTTTCAAGCCAAGCATTGAAAAATCTAAATGGTTTAGGCCCCCAGTCTCTAAGATCTTCCATTAGAAGGAGTGGACAATGATCAGACAGGGATCTAGGTAGACCCCATTGCTTGAAATTGAAAACTTCAAGCCACTCAGAATGTAGAATAAATCTGTCAATTCTACTCCATTTTTCTTCCTCCTGACCATTAGACCACGTGAAATTTCTTCCAAGCAATTGTAAGTCCTGCATTTCCATGTCTTCAATGAATTTATTCAAGTCTCTCATCCCTCTATCTCTATTTGAGCATCCCTGCCTCTCCTCTGAAGATCTGACTTCATTAAGATCTCCTCCTAAGCACCAAGGGTTAGGAAAATGACTTCTTACAGAACATAAAATCTCCCAAAGATGTCTTCTTTCAGTTATTCCACAAGGGCCATATACATTGACAATGGTGCAGTGGAAGTTAGGCTGTATAGTTCCACTAATGAGCAAGAAATTCCTGTTACTACAAGAATCTTCTATCTTAAGGAGCTCAGGATTCCAAATACATAACAAACCCCCAGCAGAATCTTCAGCATCAACTGACAGGAATTCAAAAGTACTATGACCCCATATAGAGTTAATGAAAAAATTACTAATTGATCTTTGCTTGGTTTCTTGCAATTGGAGAATATCCACCTTCCTGTCTCTTACTAACTTTTTTAATTTTCCTCTTTTTTCCTTTTTTCCCAGCCCCCTTATGTTCCAGGACATTATTATCATCTTAACAGCTATCAAACAACCTTATTAATCTCCTCAGAGATCATAGCTTTGCTCATTACCTCTTCATCATTGCCCAAGAAGTCCTCTCCCAAAATCTTTGAGACAGTCCTTGCTGCTTCATCTTCATCAAGAATGATCCTGTTCCTGTTTTTGATTCCTTCTGAGGATATGGAGAGAGCAGCTGCAGCTATGGCCGATCTGAGTAAGACACATTTATTTCTCTTTTTCCTTCCATTTTTGAGCTTTGGTAATCCAATCAATTCATCAATGGTCTTCAGCCTTTTCTTACTTTTCTGGGGCACATTTTTTCTTACTGGACACAACCAGTCATTATGGAAAGGTAACTCACTCCAGCTAGAGTCTTGATCTGCGGTTTCTTTGGATGAAAATCCCCCTGAATTTTCAGACTGAGGTGGATTATTCTGAGTGGGATTTGCCTCATTGATTGAATTTTGGCTTTGGATGGGAGATGTAACTCTGGCTTCATTAATGAGATTTGTTGTTTCTCTTAGATTTCCCATGAAAAGCTGCTGATTTGATGTTCCTTTTGCACTTCCCATGTAAGTCTCTTGGATAGGCAGTGGTGATTTTCTTGGGTCTAGCAAGATGGATTTGAAAGTGTTTAATTGTGGCTGCTGCTCTTTACAGATCCCAATGTTCCCATCATTACCAGGTGTTTCTTCCACTGCTTCAACTTCCACCACTTCAGCATCTATGATGTCCTTATTAAGCACCCTCTCATCTTGCTCATCATTTTTGTCTGCACCATCTTTCTCATCTTCTTTCTCTTTTGGTTTTTCGTTGGCATTTTCCATAGCATTCATATCGGGGAGCAGAGGATCCAGATCTGAAGTGATAACTTATCCTCATTCTAATTGGTGAAAAGATGTAAGATTTATCAAAATCTAATTTCATAAGTATCAGAAAGTCAATTGATTATGTAAATTCCATTTTTCATCATTTAGAATGAGAGTATTACCTCCACACTCTCATTTAGTGAGGGTGAACAAAATCACTTCGAGACACGTAGCTTCATGTCTTTGGATTTTGAAATTACACCACAGCCCACGGCACATGATACACACACTCTCTCTCTCTCTCTCTCTCTCACGCGTGCGCGAACATTTCCAGTGAGAAAATGAGAATTGCATTGCTGGAATAATCTTAGTACATATGATTATAAGTAGTGCAAAGAAATATAAAAATAAATACCACATAAGTTAATTCAATTGCATTCATGCATTTGCAAGATCTACAGGTTAGATGAATTAGATTTTATCGTGCAGTGTTCACTGGACATGTCTGAGGAAGCCCGAACCACTCGGATCGGACCCAAAATAAACCATTCCAACTTGCTTTAGCCCATTTCGTTCCTCTTGAGAACCAAATAAGATTTCATGCCTTGATTCATGGCCCAAATCTAGCCCAAACCACTTCTACTAATATCATGCCTTGTTCCCTAGAAATGTGCATTTTTTATTTGAATAATTGAATCTGTAAATTTATTTCTTTGATTGTTGGCTTCCAAATGGGAATGCTAGCCTGGACAATATGCCAAACATTTGGGGGACTTAAAACTCCTGTGCCGATTTTTCCTGTGCCGATTTTTCAATGCATTTTCAATCATTCGGTACATGTTAATTTTTAAAACACTAAAATTTTCAAAAACAATCCAACGGCTCAAAATAGACGGGCAGATCGGGGAATACTCAATTTAAGTTGGAGCTGAACTATGTTTGTGCATGTCATTTCTTCACCAAGAACCTTCTAAACCCAGAGGGAGCAAATTAAGAGAAAAATCAGTAAATTGCTCACCGAGAAGGTGGATTCCCATTCATTTTCTCCAGTAAAATGACTTTATTATCCTTCTCTTCTACCGAAATAATTACTCCTATTTGATCAAATAGTTACATAAATGGGATTAAGCTGATTCTGTTAGGATTCTCTTCATAAATTAAGGTCTACAAAATGTAAGTCTCACACAAAATGAATAAAACATATTATTTAACATCATTTGAGCATCTGAAATTCAAGAACGAAAGCTATAGACAGAATAAAAAAGTAATACATATCTTTTAACATCATCTGAGTACATTCTCTTCAATTTCAGCAAAGTTACAACAAAAGTTCTTATGACTTGGAAGAAACACCCCAGTATTTTTATTACACAGAAACATTGGAAGAACATCAGCAAGCCTGAGAGCATGAACGCAACAATTATGTCAATTGGATTAGATGTAGAGATTTTGAGATACAAAGTAACCTTCAAGAATTTCATGCTGAAGTGGAAGATATCTCATCAACTACAATTTTTACTCCATGCCATCTAAAATAATGTGGTTCCACAAACGAATACCTTAAAAAAACCCAGGCATAGATAAATTGGGTTTTGAAGTCGAAATGTCCCAAATTCCTTAGTAAGCTGCTTCTAATGATTGTAGGGAGAGACCAGGGATTAAACAATTTAGCAATAAAACCAAATTACTTCTTGCACCTTAATTAAAAGAGAGAATATTTCCTAAAACAAGTACCTCTTTCTATCTGTTAGTTTATCGCTTGAATTGCCCTTCTTTCTCCTATTCTTCCACCCGCGACTCCTATTGCAAGATTCTTGTTCTTCACTGCATGAACACCAATATTCTCGCAAGAGTCTTTTGAATTTTCGCATGACGATCCCCACCAATGTTTTGTCCTAAGCTCCTGTTCCACCAACTCTCCCTCTACATCCATCATCTTGACTTCCTATACATCTCCCAAGCTATCCAAATCAAATATGGCATCGAATATGCTCTCTCCTTACGCCATGGGATCAAGTAAACTGTACATTTAGAATGAGAGTATTACGTTCGTGCTCGCATTTAGTGAAGGTGAACAAAATCACTCTGGGACACGTAGCTTCATGTCTGGATTTTGAAATTACATCTTATCCTCAGGGGCGGATCTACACTGGGGCTGGGGTGGGCCCTGGCCCCCCCGCACCTTTTTGTAAAAAAAAAAAAATTCCCAATGAACAATTATAAATATTAATGTATGGAAAGCTTATACCATCAGTGGGCTTCGGCACAGTGGCAAGCGCGCCCGAATCTTTCCTTCCCATTTGGAGATCGAATCTCCTGCGGTGCAGAGGTTCTAATTATTTTTTTTTTTATTGCCAACTAGAAAACTCCTCTCTCTCTCTAAAGGTTAGCAAATTTTATGTTACTAAACGGAGAGAAACGTGACACATTTGAACATTAAATTTTTTCTCAAAGTTTAGCATTTTTTCTGCATGTTTGAAATCACAAACATGTTGATTTAAATATTTGTATGAATAAATTAGTGTAGTAATGTCTTGTATTTGAATACCATAAGAATAAGTACTCCCTCTATCCCATTTTAAATGTTCTCTACGAATTTTCGTGCCATTTTCAAACGTCTATATCTTTTTATTGGTAATGTTTTCAAGGGTTTTAAAAATTTTGTCTGATAGAACTAATTGAGATTTATCAAATAAGATCCATATTGCATATAAAATACATTATGGATTGAAAACTACGAGAGTTTTAAAAAGGCACGCATCTGTAGGGAGCAATTAAATTAAGACGGAGGGAGTACATGTTTACATTTAACTAGTTTTTCATTGATTGGTGCCACCCCCGTTGCCAAATCCAAGCAACGTCCTGATTTCCAGTGTCTCAAATTATCAATGTTTACATAACCGTCAAGCTTGCTATTGCTAAGCTAATTTGACAACTGTTATAATTGATCTTTTAAGGATTGAGGACGAAGGTTATTCCTCTCTCTGTAATGCTACCCATGAGTGGGCAATTCTGGCCTCGTCAGAGGCATCGACGAGCTGTCAAATGCCTATGGCTAATTGCCCCCCCCCCCCCCCCCCCAGGTTGGAAATCCTGGCTCCGCCACTGCTTATCCTTTCGTGTCCTCACCCCACAGCCCACGGCACAAATACTCTCTCTCTCTCTCTCTCTCTCTCTCTCTCTCTCTCTCTCTCTCTCTCTCTCAGACACACATTTCCAGTGAGAAAATGAGAATTGCATTGCTGGAATAATCTCAGTACATGATTATAAGTAGTACAAAGAAATATAAAAATAAATACTACCACATAAGTTTAATTCAATTACATTCATGCATTTTCAAGATCTACATGCTAGATGAATTAGATTTTATCATGCAGTGTTCACTGGACATTGTCCGAGGAAGCCGAACCACTCGGATCGGACCCAAAATAAACCACTCCAACTAGCTTAGCCCATTTCGTTCCTCTTGAGAACCAAATAAGATTTCATGCCTTGATTCATGGTCCAAACCACTTCTACTAATATCATGCCTTGTTCCCTAGAAATGTGCATTTTTTATTTGAATAATTGAATCTGTAAATTTATTTCTTTGATTGTTGGCTTCCAAATGGGAGTGCTAGCATTGACAATATGCCAAACATTTGGTGGGACTTAAATCCGCTGTGGCCGATTTTCTCTGTGCCTCTGTTCCAATGCGTTCTCAACCATTCAGTACATGTTAATTTTTAAAACACTAAAATTTTCAAATACACTCCAACGGCTCAAAAACAGATGGATAGAGGGGAATACTCGATTTAAGTTGGAACTGAACTATGTTTGTGCATGTCATTTCTTCACCAAGAACCTTCTAAACCCAGAGGGAGCAAATTAAGAGAAAACTCAGTAAATTTCTCACCGAGAAGGTGGATTCCCATTCATTTTCTCCAGTAAAATGACTTTATTATCCTTCTCTTCTACCAAAATAATTACTCCTATTTGATCCAATAGTTACATAAATGGGATTAAGTTGATTCCGTTAGGATTTTCTCTATAAATTAAGGTCTACAAAATGAACAAGTATGATCTTGATGTAAGTCTCACACAAAATGAATAATACATATTATTTAACATTAGCATCTGAAATTCAAAAACGAAAGCTATGGTCACAATAGAAAAGTGATACATATCATTTAACATCATCTAAGTACATTCTCTTCAATTTTA
>CM037160.1:42745522-42804425 GCA_020921065.1 Vaccinium darrowii | reverse complement strand
ACTGAAATTCAACCCGACACCCGACCCGAAACTAGCATTTTAGTAAAAGTCAACCCGCAACCCGACTCGATGAATGTTTGAAACCGACTGATACCCATTTGGTTCGGATCGGGTCATCGGGTTCTGGGTATTGTGCTCACCCTTACCATGTATAATAACGTACTAACATGAATAGTGAATTTTTCTTAAAAACCCGTAAAAGTTACAGATACCAAAATCATACGTAATAAAGGTGTGAAGTTAAAAGTGAATTTTTGAAAATCCATAACTGCACGTAACAAATACCAAAACATACGTAATAGCACATACAATACGCCCCTTTAAAGACTCTCCTAAAAAGTGATGCTCTACAAATTACAATACAATTGTAGTAAAAATGTATTTTTGCATAAACAGCTATCAACCTGGTGCATTTTATCAAAATATATTTTCATAAGTCTTTCTAGATTTGCTTGTAGATTTGGACGAGGAACCAATTGAAGGACAGGATTCTAATGATAACATTAAGGCCGAGATCCAAGATGCAGATAAGGTGATGATCAAGGCAAAGCATGTACAGCATGGTTATTCGATAAAATTTCCGTTGTTTTGGCCGTATAGATTAGTTGAGTTCAAGCAAGAAGTGGCTACAAGGCTGCAGAAAAAAGGGGTTGAAAAGCTGCGCGGGGATTATATTGTCCAGTATAAAAATGAGGATGAAGATCAGGATGAGGATGAGGGTTCGATTCCAATAAGTTGCGATGATGACTTGCAACTTTGTGTAAAAGCTTCTAGAGCGAAGCGCAAGACATGTGTGAAGGTACAGCTTAAGTAAGCGTATCTCTATATTGGCCGTGTGGTTGACCCGGGTGGTTTCAGTTGTCTGATTGTTTAGCACTGTTGTCTTTTTTTGCTCTTTAGTTAGTCTGGTTTGGTCTTGTTTATTTCCAGGAAGTGTCGATTTCTGTTTTGGGCTATCATTGTTTGGTTTGCACCGTAGGATACCACTAAGCTTGGGTAGGACGCTATGCATCGACCCTCTTATGGATCTACGTCTGTTCTACAGTATGAGTGTTAGAGCCCCATGCCCGTCATGGTTCTTTTTGGTGTGCTCGTGCCCGAGCCTTAGTTGTATCGGTTCATTCCGTTTTGTATTGAAATCGTGTATATGCCGAATGGCTTGGCTTTCGGGCCTTTATTAATGAAATGTCTTCCAGTTCAAAAAAAAAAAAAAAATATATATATATATATATATATAGGAAGATGTTCTATTGAGGACTCCCTCAAAGATCTCCTTCGTGAGGACCACCCCTTTTTTTTATTTTCCGGACCAAATTTCGACGATCCGAACCGCTCAATGTGTTTAAAACATGTTTTCCATGGCCAACGCGAGGAATCACAAAAAAAAAATACCTGAAAGGGCTTCATCCAAGCGGTTTTTCATAATAACCGTACATATATAATTTATCAAAAAATGCTCGAATGAAGCCCTTCCGAGTATTTTTTTTTTTGGACGAATCCTCGCGGTGACCCTTAAAATCACGTTTTAAACACATTGAGCGGTTCGGATCGTCGAGATTCAACCCCGATCCATGAGGTCCGCAAATTACGAGTTTGAGGGAGTCCTTAGTAGAACGGGATCATATATATATATTGGCCGTGTTTTGTAAACATCTGATATTGCTGCTGGCCTTATGATCTACACTTAATACTGGCCATTTTCCGTTCTTCTCTTTGGATGAATAGTCAGGAAATGATGGTGTAACTTCCATTTCAAAGTATATTTATAAAACTTTGGAGTTTACTACTTCGTGCAACCGTGATTAAGACTGAGTCTCATTCTTTAGGGACTGAATGGCTGAGTTATGTTAAATTCATTAGATTCAATTAATTTTTAAATTAGTTCATGAAAAGAGATTTGGTTTTTGGTGCACAATCAATAAGCCTTTTGTGCTATAATTTTTTTGAAGAATTAATTGTTGCCTTTTGAGAGATTGAAGACTCACCGCCACCGGCATTCGGATGCAGGTTGGACCCATATTGGTCGTTGATCTCTAAATCTGGCACACATCGGAATGATACGTTCATGAAAATAAGTACAATAAACTTAAAGACAACCGTAAATTTGGGGTAACATATATGCACGTCGATCCCAAACACACCCATCCGTAACTAGCAAGAAATTAAATCACCTAAGTAATACCATAGAACTGATAGAAGTCGTGACAAATGAACCAAAATATGCGTAGCAAATCAACCCATAAACTGCTTAAGCATTGAACTCTAAGATTCGCACACACTCATTCACTATTACAACCCAAAAAAAATACTAACACAACCCAAAAATACGCAACATTTATGCCCTTACACAAAAACTAACTAGTCAGAAGCAGAAGCAGATTGGAACAAAAACAGTTATCGATCGAACATGGACCATAGGAGGGAGAAACTGAGGAGAGATCCAAGACTCACCTGAATCTGGAGGCAGAGTGAACCCGCCGTGTTGATTTATCCCTGCATCCAAAGCATACGTTGATGAAAATGAGTATCGACAAAAGCAAATTCAAAGGGGGGGAGAGAGAGAGAGAGAGAAGTTACAGACCGGAAAGAAGATGCGAAGGAAGCCTGGTTGGATCGATCTCGAAATCCCTTCCATTCAAGGCTCAAGCTGGCATCTGTCCATGAAATTAAGTTTAAGAGTAGTGGCAGCCACAGAAAATTTCCTACTTGTGCACACAATCTATAAGCACTTTGTGGTATAATTTTGCTGAAGAAGTATTGCCTAATGTTAGGTGGGAGCAACTATTGCCTTACTCTTTTTATCGATGAAAGATAGTTGACTTTGTGTATAGTCGTTCCTCCCACCTAACTAAAGTTTTAGCCCCGCAGCGTAAGGGATAGATCGAAGACTCACCGGATTCGGGAGGATCTATAGTTCGATCCCCGGATCCGGCTCATCGGAATCATATATTCATGAAAATTTAGTATGCCAAAGCCCAAAGTCAAAGGTACGTGAACTGCACACGCACACACACAGAGGGAGAGAGAGAGAGAGAGAGAGAGAGAGAGAGAGAGAGAGAGAGAGCTCACCGGGAAAATGAGGAGGAGAAAATTCCGGTCCGGAAAAATCCTGGTAATAATGAGGGCCTCCTGAGTAAGTAGTGTTGTGAATAGCAGAATACGGAATCTCTCCTGCCATTTTACTAGTACTGAAATTGAAGGGTTCACTCACTAGAGGGCAAACGGGTCTGGGCCAAACAGGTAAGGTTCATGTTCCATTTTATAGAGAAGTTGTAATGTATTAACAACCATTCAAACCAACAAAAAACGATCAGACATAAAATAAACATGATAAAGTAGGAAGGAAGGTTCATGAACGTCCAATATGCCTCTTCAATAATTATGGGGTAGGTATGCTTGTAGAAAGGCTCAAAACGATCAAAACAAAAGAGTCACAGTCAGAGCAATAAGAAAATGTACCATTTGATTGAGGAATCAGCTCAAAACCCTCAAAACGATCAAAACAAAAGAGTCAGAGTCAGAGCAATCAAAAAGTGTACCGTTGATTGAGGAATTGTTGCCACTTTTTCTACTGGAATGCAATTTCCCCCAAAAAATAAACTTGACCAAAACTTTTTGTTTTTAGTTTATAAAAATAGTTCTTCCTTTTCCAACCAAATGTTTAGAATCAAAACATTTGAATCTGTCAAAATATAATTTATAGGGAAAAATTCAGTTTGACCCCTTGTGGTTTGGGTCGGGTGCGGTTTCACCCCCTCTCATTTGAATATCAGCACATAACCACCGTGTGGTTTGTAGACCAATGTGCACCTCTAACTCTGTTAACAAAACTTGTAAAATGACTCTACTGTCCTCATCTTCTTCCTCTCATTCTATTCTCTCTCTCTCTCTAACCAAGCCCTCACTTCTCTTACCAAATGTAATCGTATGTATAGCCCCATGCACTCACATATATGTCTATATACCTCTATATAACGGGAGGGAGGGAGAGATTTCCCAAAGGGACCAGAGAAGACAACAATACATACAAGTATACATATAATGTTTAGTCAAAATCCAAATTGAAAGCTGGGGGTATAAGTTTCATGCACCACTGAAGCTTGTTACCCATATGAACATTTGGATTCAAGCAAATTGAGGAACCCTCTGCATCCAATGGCTTTATCAAGACAAAGAGGATGCTCTTTGTTTAATGGCTAGAGAGGATGCTCGTCATCAAAACAGAATCAACAGAATCTGTTTCAAGTAGATCGACCACTAAGGAAACGAGCTCTCTTACAGATCCTTCAGCTCCGGCGTCTGACTCCACTCAATCTGCATTTCGATATGCTGCATATGAAAATGTCGAAAATCGTTAAATCAACAACTCAATCGACTGATTCCTTCTATTTGAACTCGAGCCGCTGTCTCCGACATTACGATTTGGTTGTGCCGACATTACGATTTGGTTGTGCCCAAATCAAACCTGTTCTGGGATTTCTTTTGGGTTTCAAGTAACAGAGGTCGAGATTTGAGAAATGGGTATCTCGGTACGAGTACAACGGCTTCAGAGCCTGGAGAAGTTGCGAGCGACGGCGGGGAAGACGCTGCCGGCGCTGGTTAAATTGAACCAGGGAGTGTGTGACTGTGTGTTGAGGAATGAAGAAGAAGGGTGGCAGTTTTGTAATATTGGAGATTGATTAGGGTTTTTTTATCAAAATTATGGTTGTACTCACACCCACTCTCAAAATAGGCAAGTGAACCACACCTCCGGTTAAATTAGATGGAAATTCTAACTGTGCACATTGGTCCACAAACCACACGGTAGTTATGTGCTGATATTCAAATGAGAGGGGGTGAAACCGCACCCGACCCAAACCACAAGGGGTCAAAATGAATTTTTCCCTAATTTATAATCTAATTTTTGCAAGTCAGCTATTGAATCCAATAAACACAATAAAAATCAAATTTCAAAACTTCAATGAAAAATAGGTAGATGAACAAGAACATCAATTAAATTAAATTTTATTTAAAAATAAATATTCAAGTATGGAATTTCATCATAGTCCCAGAACTAATTTTGCCTAAAATATCTAAAAATAAATATAAATAGTAAACAAAAAAACTGAAGTCATTCCGTAGAAAATAAACTCGATCTCTTTAGTAATGACAAAAAGAATACAACAAAAGAAAGAGTTGGTGAACAATCCATTTCTTTACTTTTTTTAACATAGTCGATGATCAACAATCTGTTTGACCCTGTAAAAAAATACGACATCAACCGAAAAAATGGGTATAAATGAAAAGTTTGCCTACTCTCTCACTCCCCATTGTTATGTACCACAAAACTTTTTCAGCGAACCCACCCATCATCTACTTCCACACACACAAAAACCTTAATTCAATTTAATATTTTAATATCAAAAACCTTAATTCTTTGAAAATATAATGAGCATAAACACTAAAGCGCGCACGTTACAAAAAAATTGAGTTTTAATAACAACATAGTGACAACAGCGTGTTACTAAAAGGTATTCAGTGACAGTTTTTTGCACTAAGTTGTCACTAATTACAAAATTAGTGACAACTCACTAAAAAGTTGTCATTGAATACGCTGTAGCAACACTTTTAGAGACAAGCTAGTGACAAAATTATTGTCACTAAAGATCAATTTTTTTGTAGTGATTCCAAACATATGTAGAAGTGCATGGCATATAGTAAGGGCTCCCTTATATAAGCTACGGTACAGGATTTTTTGTTTCGGAATCGAATTTCGATGATCCGAACCGTTAGATGTATTTAAAACGTGCTTTTAAGATCCAACTCGAGGATTCGTGAAAAAAATTACCCAAAAGGGCTTGATCTGAGTAGTTTTTGATAAAAACGTACATAGTTTTTTATCAAAAAATGCTCGGATTAAGCCCTTCCGAGTATATTTTGTTTTTGACAAATCGACGCGTTGGTCCTTAAAAATACGTTTTAAACACATCTAACAGTTTGGTTCATCAAAATTCGATCTCAAACAAAAAATTTCGCACCGTAGAAAGTAAGTGAGCCCTTATTGGATATTTGTTGTATAGAAGTGCAAACATAAACTTTTAATTTGGGGTATGACTCTTGTATAACCACAAGTTGTGAGGGAGAATATTGAAATAGAGAGAGGTGTGATTGAGAATAAAATATACAAATTTAGAGGATATTTACCTGCTATAAAAAAAAAAAAAGAGAGAGAGAGAGTTGGAGAAAGAGATAACTGATGGTCGAAAAATGGCCCACGCTTTGAACCATACAGTGATGGTGGACATCATTATTACATGATCATGGAATCCAATGAAATGATTTTATTATCCTTCTCTTTTTCATTATTTAACACATGCACGGTCCATTTTTGGATTAAGCTGATTTTTTATTTTTTTTATTAACTTAAAAATTAAGTTCTACTCAAAGAGCAAACATGATCATGGAAGTGGAGCTCAGTTTGAACTTCACACAGAATGAATAATGTTCATCTATTTTTTAGTGTACAAATAAATTGCATCTCGAGAACATTAAGTCTGTACATATTTGTGCCGCCAAAGTAAATGAATTGTTAGCACTTTTAGAGTCGTATCATAGCCTAGCTAATTAAAACAATACAACACTTTGTAATTGTACCAACGAGCCATAACATAAATTTCCTGGTTAATTATAACATTAGTATAACATTTACCATATGGAAGTGCAACGATTACCACGAAATGGGTACAAAAAATTTTAAAAAAAGGGACCATCTTCATTTATAAAATTTCTTTCGCCGATTAGGGGAAAAAAAAAAAGGACCATGAGCTAGCCTAACATTGGAGTCATTAAACATTTTTGGTTGTGGTACAGGTGACTAGGTGAGCAAACCGATGGTCCGACCTAACCCAAGGGTCCACGGTCGGTTTCAAAGCCACGAATGGTCAGGAGTAGGTGTACTAATTGTGGTCAAAGTTCAGTTTTCAAGTTAGTAAAAAATTTATCCGTCTAAAGCGACCCAACTAACTTATTTAATTATAAAGCATAGAAAAATATTACGGTTCATGAAAAGAACCCAAAATTCGTCCCACAAAGTAAGGTGGCTTCCAACTCACCAATGAGGGTCCCACGCACATTTTTTCTTTCCTTTTTAATTTTTATTTCCTTTTAAATTTCTTTCCTCTCTACCGCATCTGGTTTATCAGCAGAAATGATACATACACACAAACAATTTACCCACAAATGACCCAAACACACACATGTGTGTGGCCCCCACACACGTGTGTGGCCCCCACACACACTGCACCTCCAGTGTGTATGAGGGCCACATACTTGTGTGTGTGTTTGGGTCATTTGTGGGTAAATTTTGTATGTATATAGTGTTGCTCGGTTTATCAGTGAAATGCCCCCATGGCCCCATGTTCCCTATTTGACGTTGCCACCTTAAATTTTCCCTTCGGGCACCAGCTCATCACCAGCCATCAAAAGGCGTATATGTATCATTATTGAAATGTAGTGCCAAAACGAAAGGCGTGCATGGGACCCAGATATCTGTCAGTGGTTTACGGAAGATTTTGCTCCTTGGTGCAAATGTATGTGGTGTGAGGAGAAGAGGTGCATTAATTGGATCCTCATGGGTCAGTTGCGAATGGGGGATGGATGCTGTCCCCGAGCACGGCCGTCCGTGCTCGATGATGAACGATTCAGATTTGATCGATAGTAGACAGTTCAAATTTGTTTGGATAAGACGTGATCCGAGCCGTCCATGGCCGACAACATGGACGGCTGGACGGCTGAGATTGGACAACATGTTTCCCACCCTGGAGTTGGAAACGCGTTCAGTCTATTTACCCACCAATTTTTTCACTTGTCCTATCCTTTTACTTCATGGGACAAGATCACCCTTAGAGTGAACGTTACACCCACTTTAATCAGTGAAAAAGGTGTAAAGTTCATCAAAAATTAATTTCATCATTATCAATAAGTGTATATTGATTCTGTAGACCCCATACATTTTTTATTCTTCGGAATGAGGATAACGTTCACTCTCATTCAATGAGGACGATTATGAGATTACACCTTATCCTTTTGTACCCTCGCCCCACAGCCCAAGGGCCACGGCACACACATACCCACTCTCTCTCACACACACACACACATTTTCAGTGAGAAAATGAGAATTGCATTGCTGGAATAATCTCAGTACATGATTATAAGTAGTACAAAGAAAGATCTATACATGAGGTCAAAACGTGCGTGCTAAGTGTTGCTCGAGGTTGATGCAATGCAGGAATCCTCCGCATATCATATCCTTATTTTATAACCAGATGTCCGGACAGCATATCATATCATCTATAACACGGGACCGGAGTTGATGTTGTGCACCATCCGAGCCGTCCGCTTAGCGATTCAGTGGTCCAAATTAATTTTATCTCGATTGTGCGACATCCGAGTCTTTCATTACAAGATGAAACCTAGACCATTAGATCGCCAAACGGACGACTCGGATGATATACAACATGTTGGGCACCCTGCACAGCACCAACGTGGCTCCCCTTTAACAAATGCACGGCCCACCATGCCTTCTAAAACACTTGTTGTAATTTGTAAACTATTTAAATCATGATTAAAATCGTCTATGACCATGCTATGTATGGCTTTCAAAATGAAGAAGGAAAAAAAAATCAAATAGAAACAAAAATAAAAATGGATTCTTTGCTTTGGTTTTGTGCGAAAGGGCCTCTTTTTATTTTTATCCAGTAATATATCTAATCCGCTATTGAACAAACTGTTCAATATACCTTAAGGTTTTGCTTAAATTCAATTTTCCCATTTCTATTTAAAGATCTTCAGCACTATAAAATTTGACCGGTTTAGATTTTCAATGAATTAATCCATCCACCATATTCCATGGGAATCAAAAGGTTCTCTCTACCGTTCAAAGGGATTAACGTTGCTATTTCCTATGGTTCAAAAGGTTCTCTACATGTTCAAACGGTCTCTACAATTCAGAGGGTTCAAAGGGATTATGATGGGAATCAAGACTCTCCCTACGGTTCAAACGGATTACCGCTACTTTATAACAACTGAACTAATAGACAAGGATAATGATTGAAGAAAATGTAAGTAATAATTGAGAAATAATAGAGAAAATTGGTCTTGAAACCTAAAACAAACAATGTCATTTGTGAAAGGTGAATTCCACGCAACAATTTGCGGGTCTAAACACATCTTACAGCTTGAATGGCGGAACAATAAAGAGGCTCTATGGCCCAGGTGGGGAAAAAAACCCAGGTAGGAGAGGAGGGAAAAAAAAAAAAATCATATGCAGTAGTAAAATTAGCCTAACTCATTTTTGTGCGTAGCCTAATTTATTTTACTCCCTTCGTCCCAATTTGTTGCGCCTATTTCCTTTTTGGAATTTCTCAAAAAATTGTCTATATTTCATAATCTATAATATCTTTTACGATTTCGAAATCTTTGTATTAAAAAATTAATTGAGATCTATCAAACAAGATCCATATTGACTATAAAAAACATTATAGATTGAAAGATATAGACGATTTTTTGAGACGTCCAAAAAAGAAAATAGACACAACAAATTGGGACAGCGGGAGTATAACCTTTGGTCCAAACATAGTTCAATAAGGGGAAAAAAAGGGAATTGCTTCACTGCTGTTTGGAATGTCATATAATTGAACTCTTTTTTTTTTTTTTTTTGTTATTTTGGTAATGGAATCTAAAGTCGATCAAGTACTTCTGTTTTTTTCTGCCGAAAGGGTAAAACGCTGAACAAACGAAAATGTAGTGCCAAAACAAAAGGTGTGCGTGGGACCCAGAGATCTATCAGTGTTTTACAGTAGATTTTGCCCCTTGCAGCAAACGTGTGTGATGTGAGAAGAAAGGGTCCGGGGTCCCAGCAGTGAGTTTTACTATAGGGTTGTAGTAAGTTTATCTGATCGTCCATTTCGATAATAAACGTTCAGATTTTAATTTAAACAATGATCGGCTCGAATCATTTGAAATTTGAATTAGATTCAAACTATCAATGTCGAGATGGACGGCTGAATCGGCTTCACTACAATCCTTTAGTGAGTCACCTCATTACAGGGCCCCCAAATCAAAGGAGAAAAGGTGCATGGGATCCTCATGGATGAGTTGGAAACGCGTTCAATATTTTACCCACCAATTTTTTTTTCACTTGTCCTATCCTCTTACTTCATGGGACGAGTTCACCCTCAGAGTGAATTCACCCTCAGAGTGAACGTTATGCCCACTTTAATAGGTGAAAAAGTTGTAAGGTCCATCGAAAATTAATTCTATTATTATTAAGAAGTGTATTGATTCTGTAGAACCTATACATTTTTTATTTTTTTGGAATGTGAATACCATTCAGTCTCATTTTGTGAGGGTGATTATGAGATTACACCTCATCCTTTTGTACCCTCGCCCACAGCCCACGGCACATGCTATGTATATGGCTTTCAAAATGAATAAAAAAATGAGTTCCTTTTCAAATTAAATATCCGTTGTCCTTGATTTTCAAACCATCTAATACTCCTATTATCTTGAATAGAAACAAAAATAGGTTTTGTGCGAAAGGGCCTCTTTTTATTTTTATCCAGTAATATATCTAATCCGCTGTGGAACAAACTGTTCAATATACCTTAATGTTAAGATTCAATTTTCCCTTTTCTATTTTAAGATGTTCAGCACTAAAAATTTTGGGCAAATGCTAACCAGAGCCATATAGCACCGGTGACAACAAATCTGGAAATGCAGCAGTAATCTCAAGAAATCAAGAATGTATTTGAAACCCTAATCTACCTCTCTCTCTAACTCAGAGGAGATCGATATTTTCATTAACTGGAAATGAACCTCAACAAAACTATTTATACAGCAGAAACAACAGAAAACAGAAATAGAAAATTATCTCTATAACTACCTAACCACTTGCACACTAAGCACGTGAGCCCACGTGATCTCAAGTAACCTCAGGAGGAGTAGGTGTATTACACTTTGACACGCCCCCACAAACTGAGGCAGGGATAGAAGACAGCATCAGTTTGTCCGTTAAGAAAAGAAATCGAGCAATAGGTAACGGTTTACTAAATATGTCAGCAAGCTGAAGATCTGAAGGAACATGACGCACTTGGAGTTGTTTCTGAGCAATCTTTTCTCGAACAAAATGGAAATCAACTTCAATATGCTTTGTTCGTGCGTGGAAAACAGGATTTGTGGCCAAAGCAATAGCGGAATTGTTGTCACACCATAAGATAGGAACAGCAGAGAAATCTGAGATATGTAAATCTTTAAACAACTGGATTAACCACACTACTTCAGATGCGGCATTTGCTAGGGCTTTGTACTCAGCCTCAGTAGAGGACCTTGCAACCGTAGCCTGTTTCTTGGCTGACCAAGAGATAAGATTCTTACCCAGAAACACACAATATCCTCCAGTAGATCTGCGATCAACAAAATTTCCTGCCCAGTCGGCATCAAAAAACGCAGCCAAACACAAAGGACCTTTGGAGAACAATAATCCTTGACCCAAAGTTCCTTTAACGTATCTAAGAATACGCTTAACAGCAGTGTAATGACACTCCAAAGGCATATGCATGTGTTGACACAGAGTGTTAACAGCAAAAGAGAGTTCAGGTCGTGTAAGAGTCAGATATTGTAAAGATCCAACAAGAGACCTGTACATTTCAGGATTAGGGATGGGAGAGAGAGAAGATGCATCATCATGTCGAAGAGAACTTGGGGTAGAACAAGGCCGACAATTAGTCATTCCAGCTTTAGCAAGCAAGTCCATAGCATATTTTTGCTGTGAAAGGATAATACCTTTGGCAGTGTGAACCACTTCAATACCCAAGAAAAAATTCAGCTGACCAAGATCTTTGAGAGCAAAAGAAGCACTAAGTTGACTAATAACTTGGTTCACCAACTGTTGATTGTTACCAGTAATAAGAAGATCATCCACATAAACCGAGAAGTAAATCAAATAAGAACCTTGATGAAGGACAAATAGAGAGGAATCAGCCAAGCTGTTTTTAAATCCCAAGGACAGAAGATGACGAGATAACATCTCATACCAGGCCCTGGGAGCATGTTTAAGTCCATATAGGGCCTTATGAAGATGGCACACACGAGTTGGATATTCAGAGTTTACATAACCCTGAGGTTGTTTAATATAAACTTGTTCTTGTAAGGTACCATGGAGGAAAGCATTGGAGACATCCAATTGGCGAATTGACCAATCAAAATGCAAAGCCAAAGACAACACAACTCTAACAGTTGGTTGTTTAACCACAGGGCTGAATGTCTTTGTATAATCCACCCCTTCTGTTTGTTGAAACCCCTGAGCAACCAACCTTGCTTTATATCTTGAAATAGACCCATCAGAATTCCTTTTAATTCTAAATATCCATTTGCAGCCAATAATAGGGGCACCAGGAGGTGGAGAAACAAGAGACCAAGTCTTTTGAGACATTAATGCAGTGTACTCTTCCGTCATTGCTTGCCTCCATTCAGGAAAAGCCATAGCTTCCTTGAAAGAAAGTGGCTCAGTATTGGGAGGAGATTGGACTAAGAGAGAAAATGGAACTTTGGGAACTTGAATTCCACTCTTAGACCTGGTAATCATAGGATGAGATGAAACAATAGTAGAAGGTATAGTAGGAGGAACAATAGCTGAAGAAGTATTAGGAGAAGTGGTAGGATCATTAGCTGAGGAAGTATGATGAGAAGGAGGAATAGCAGGAGAGAGAGTAGAAGATATATGTGATGAAGATGCAAGGGAGGACAATTGAGAAGGAATAGGAGAAGAGAACACAGAAGGAACAACAAAGGAAGGAGAGACATAAGTAGATTGATAAGAGGAGGAAGATGGAGCTTTGGGAGAAGCAAGTAAAGTTGAATATGGAAAGTCATGTTCAAGGAATTTGACATGTCTAGAGACATATACCCTCTTAGTGACGGGTTCTAGACACCTAAAACCTTTACTCCCAGAACAATAACCCAGAAAGACACAAGGTTGTGACCTTGGCTCAAGTTTATTAGAAGTATAGGGTCTTAACCATGGAAAACAACAACACCCAAAAGGTCTAAGAGTGTGATAATCAGGTGCTAGGTTATATAATTTGTGATAAGGGACTGCAAAGTGTAAGGAGGAGTGAGGTAACCTATTGATTAAGTATAATGCAGTAGTGATAGCTTCAAGCCAAAACTGGATAGGCATGTTAGCTTGTTGGAGCAATGTGATAGCAGTTTCTACAAGATGAGCATGTTTTCTTTCCACAAGGCCATTTTGCTGTGGAGTATAAGGACAAGAAGTTTCTTGGATGATACCGAACTGAGAAAAGAAAGCTGTCATGACTTTATTGAGGAATTCCCCCCCCCCACAATCAGATCTGATTGTTTTGATAGAGCAAGCAAATTGATTGGAAACAAAGGTTTTAAATGCTTGAATATGAGATGCAACTTCACTTTTAAAATGCAAAGGAAAAAGCCAACTATATCTAGTGAAGTCATCAATAAGCAAAAGATAATATCTATACCCAGAAAAGGAAGCAATAGGGGCAGGACCCCATACATCTGCATGAAGTAATTCAAAAGGAAAGGTAGTCTGAGTAGTAGAAACAGAGAATGGCAATCTGTGGCTCTTGCCTTTATTACATGCATAGCATTGATGGTTATTAAAAGAAGAAGAAATAGGTAAACTATATGTAGTAGACAAATGTTGAAGAAGAGCATTGTGAGGATGCCCTAACCGTCTGTGCCATAGTTCTGCTGCAGTAGAAGTGCAAAGAAGGGCAGTGGCAGCAGGATTAGAATTGCTAGAAGAAGGCAGAAGGGGATAGAGGCCTTGGTGACAAGGGCCCGTGTGTAAGATCTGATTGGTGGACATGTCCTGAATGACATACCCACAAGAATAAAAAATGATACGACAATGATTGTCTAATGCAAATTGATGAACAGAAAGTAAGTTGTGAGAGATTTTAGGAACATGCAAGACATTTTGAAGTTTGAATTGTTTATAGGGAAGTGGAAGTAAGCCTTTACCTGAATGAGAGACTGGCACTTGATTTCCATTGCCCACAGTGACAGAAAGAGGTGCATTAGTGTTGGTTGGTGCAGCAATGTGAGAGGCATCATTAGTGACATGAGTTGTGGCACCTGAGTCAAAGTACCATGGTGTGTACCCAGCTTGAACCCCTGAAACATTACTATGAGGTTGAGAGATCATAGGGAAATGCTGGTGATGCATCATGGAAGGTGGATGATAGCTGGAGTAAGGATAAGATGGTGGTGGTTGCTGAGATTGCATGCTGTTGTAAGAACCAACTCCATCTACAGTAGCTATAAATGCTTGTGGACGTAAGGAACTAGAAGGATTATGCCCAGGGAAGCCATAACCCTGTGTCCCACTAAAACTCTGTGGTGCTTGAAACCCTTGATTCTGAAATGCTCCTGTTTGTGATCCTGTACCAGACTGAAACCCAGAAGGAACTTGAAAGCTTGGAAAGCTTGGAGGTCTATTATTCAGATAATAGTAACAACGATTTGCTAGGTGATTATTCTTCCCACAAATCTGACAGCAATCATTAGAAGAATTGTTGTTTCTTTGGCCTTTAAACCTGTTTCCTCTGTAACCCCTATTTCCTCCATAGCTAGAGTATCCAGACTGTGAATTATTCTGACCAAACTGTCCATGCTGACTAAATTGAGGCCCTTGAGACCCAAACTGCACAGGAAACTGATAGGTAGAAGCAGCAGTCACAGATGATTGAGGTATAGCAGGTCTTGGTGTGGATGAAACAGTTTGATGTTGGGCTACTAATATGGTGGAGGAATTCACTGTATCTTGGCACAAATCCTCTGCCATAAGCATTGAACATAGAGCACTAAACGTAAGAGGAGTAACTTCAGCCCTAGTTCTTATGGCCTATTTGAAAGTACGATACATTTCATCAGGCAGCCCATTCAGAGTATGAAAGACAACATCTTCATCCTCCATATGCGAACCAGAGGCTTCCAATTTCTGTAATAATCCTTTGATATTATCAAGATATTGTTCCATAGGTGTCGTCTTCTTGAGTGTGTAGAGTCTACGTTTAAGATCCATCACATGTGTTCGAGACATCATATTAAATTTCTCCTCTAATTTCGACCAAACCTCATGTGTATGACGAGTTCCAACAATATGAGGAAGAATCGATGGGGTTAAAGTTGCAATTAGACATGACATCAGCATTCTATCAACCGTATCCCATTTTAGATACTCAGGATTTGGTATCTTGTTACCTGAAGTATCTAGGGTTTCAACTGGTGGTATTCCACTTGAAGAATTCACGTATTCAAACAACAGATTTGCTCGTAGAGCAGTCTCAACTTGTGTTTTCCAAGCAAAGTAGTTCATCGAATCCAGTTTAACAGAAATAAACGACCGAAAATTTGCAATTAGAAACGTTAAGGATTGAGGAAGATACTCAGTAGTTGAGGTGGAAGAAGATGCCATTGTTGATTCAGATTAATCGATCAATAACAGTTGATGATGATCAGAAAACCGAAATCGAGTGAATCATACACCGTATTCTGCAACTGTAATCAGAGATCGAGATCGAATGACGATCAGAAAACCGAAATCGAGTGAATCATACACCGTATTCTGCAACTGTAATCAGAGATCGAGATCGACTTTCGCCTTGTAAGGCTCTGATACCATGACAACAAATCTGGAAATGCAGCAGTAATCTCAAGAAATCAAGAATGTATTTGAAACCCTAATCTACCTCTCTCTCTCTAACTCAGAGGAGATCGATATTTTCATTAACTGAAAATGAACCTCAACAAAACTATTTATACAGCAGAAACAACAGAAAACAGAAATAGAAAATTATCTCTATAACTACCTAACCACTTGCACACTAAGCACGTGAGCCCACGTGATCTCAAGTAACCTCAGGAGGAGTGATCTCAAGTAACCTCAGGAGGAGTGATCTCAAGTAACCTCAGGAGGAGTAGGTGTATTACACTTTGACAGTTATGTGGGGCCCTTCTGTCTGAGATACTCCAATACCAAGACAAAACTCATCAGCAGTGACAGAATCTTTTGTCTTCCAACATTGCTTTTGGGCACTTTACATTTTTGCCCTTAGTTTTCTAAACAATAGCAACAGACATAAAAGTGCAATTAGCGGGCCTTTTTCCCTCTTTAACCACTTAAACATGTGCTTGGTCTTGGCCTTCTTTGCCCTCGATGTACGCTTTGGCAAGTTTAATAAAATTTTGTTGCCGATTTTTTTTAAAAAAAAAAATCTCAAAACCATGGTACGTGGAATTTGATCAAGTAAGGGCTATGAGATTAAATGAGCCAAACAAAGTATCAATCCTGATGCGGCGATGGAGATTTAAAAAAAAAATTCATTACTCCCTGTGTCTCAATTTAATTGCTCCAAATAAGAAACCATGTAACTTTGACGTAAAAAAATAAACCATTCACAAGATCTCAGTGAGTAGTGAGTACTTTTTTTTGAACTGTGAGTAGTGAGTACTTTGAAATGATAAAAAAAGTTCAAAAAATTAAAAGAAATATAATTTTTTTTAAATTCAAAATGAAACTATTTTTCGTAGGGAGCAATTAAGTTGGAACAGAGGAAGTAACAAACAAACTTCAAAAAAAATTAAAAGGAATACAAGTTTTTTTTTTAAATTCAAAATGACACGACTTTTTGTTGGGAGCAATTAAGTTGAAACATTGGAAGTAAAAAAAGAAAAAAACGACAAAAAGAAAGACTAAATTTGAAAGGGTAAATTTGGAAAAGAAATAGATAGTACATGTGGCTCTCAAACCTTTTGGTGATGAGTACCAAACGAATTGAAATTTCAAAACTGGTAATGACAGGTCGGCAAGGCAAAGACACAAAGTTAACAAATTCTACACAGTTGGCAATGTTAAACGGTGCTATATAGCACTCGTTAGCGGAACCGAAAATTTTGACCGGTTTAGATTTTCAATGAATTAATCCACCCACCACGACACCACCTACTCATGGGAATCAAAAGGTTCTCTCTGCAGTTCAAAGGGATTACCGTTCCTATTTCCAACAGTTCAAAAGTTTCTCTATGGTGTCCCAATGTGGTTTGGGGGCCCGGTGCACCACTAAATCTAAGTCATTAGGTAAAAATTAGATGAATTTGAGCCATTGGATGAAAACCACCACAAGAAGGAGGGTGGTTTTGCTCTTTTTCCGTGCAATTGTACTTACCATGAACACAAGCTTTACTTACCACAAACAGAAACTTTATTTACCACACGAATAGGCCATAAATTGTGGTAAGTAAATGTTGTAAGTGTGATGTGTTTTTGGAGTTTATAGGCCTAGTGTTCATGGTAAGTAAAACTGGGATACCGGTGCCCCAATACCACTTTGGGGCACCATAGCCGGACCCGTTCAAACGGTCTCTACAATTCGAAGTGTTCAAAGGGATTATGATGGGAATCAAAAGACTTTCTCTTCGGTTCAAACGGATTTCCGCTACTTTTCCTTTCCCATAATTTCACCACTGAAAGGGGTTCAACTCTCAATGAGTAGCGATGGCAATATCGACTGAAAAATTGGTTAACCGAATCCCCCCGACTTTTATGATAGCAACTCACTCTATGGCCTCGATTGAATGCGGGATTAGTTTTTGGTGGATAAAATAGTGAGAGGAGATAAAACTAGTAGGAGGTATTATTTATAGGGGTGAGCTCACATTAATGTTACATTTATAGAGGATGAGACCATATTGATGTGACATTTATGGAAGATGAGATAAATTAAGTACTTGGTTCGGATAATTTTGTAAGAATGAGAGATCAAATAGTACTTGGTTTATTTTGTAGTTAAAATGGGGTGGACATTGATATAAAAAACTGTCAAATGGCAAAATTGTCATTGTGCATGCCCATATTACATTATGACTTAAATGTATCACATAATGGGAAAAATTATATTTTTGGAATACTTTACAACAGAATTACATAATTTCATATATTAATTTTGTTTTTACTCCATATATTGTATTCTAAAACCATGTATAAACTGATCAAAAAAAAAAAAAAAACACCATGTATAACAATTGAACGAATAGACAAATTGAACAAATGGCAAACATATATTCTCTCTCATGAAGAAAATAACATTTTATTCATCATTTACATAGTTCAATCATATCCCGTACACCAACATAATTTCTACTTAACTTGAATTACAAGTGTAGCCGTCTCTGGCACACACTAAACAGCTAAAAACAAAAAAGTGGATTGAATTAAAAGTGCAGTACTAGCATCACCACAAAACTGGATAAAAATTACCATTGCTGCACCAAGTAAGATCCATGTAAGTTTTTGCCATGCATAATACATATTGAAAGTTGGCTCAGCAATCATGGTCTTCACGGGTCCTATACAACACCATCATCACAGCCAATAAAATGGAACTGAATTACAATTAAACTGGAAAGTGCAACTCAAACTGGGAAGTGGATACTGAATTTGACTAGTAGCCCTTGCACAAAACTGTAACAAGTGTTTCTGCTACAGCTATACTCAAATGGCAGGGAATACCTCTGCCTGAACTTTCTCAACTAGGAAACACACTTCTATTCTTCCGTTTCTCACGATTAACGCCTTTTTGACATCTACGCAATGCTTAGCTCAAAAGCCAGAAGTTCTTTGGTTACATACCTCAGTATCAACCTCTTTGTGGTTTCCATGATTTTCTTCCATTTACCAAGATTTTGCCCTTCCAAATGAGTTATGACCCTAGATATCAATTTGTGATCAAATAAAGACTAGGCATGATCATGTACCGAAACCAAAGACTACGTGACGTGCTTCTAAAGAACATCTCGATAATTTAGGCAAATCGGCTTCGGGAAGTGCTTCATGAGTTACTGGGTCCCCATCAGCCGGCTTTCATTAAAGGCAGGAACATCAGTGAAAACATTCTTCTGGCTCACGAGCTGGTCCGTAACTTTCATAGAGACAAAGGAACTCCTAGTTTTACACCAAGTTAGCATGATACAACAGCAGAGGCAAGAATTGGAGTGGGGGAAAATAAATAAGAGCATAAATTCCTCAAATTTTACCAACTATTGTACCCGCTAAAGGAGGAAAAATCATCAAGTGCAGATCATTATGGTAGCAGAACCATCAAATGCTTACAATACAAAAACACAGACAATGCATACCCGTGCTTAGTAGGATTTAAGTTGGTAATTGGCTGCTTTACCTCTAGAAGTACCACAATCTAAGTGCTGTCTAGAGATCTAGAAGTGCGCATAAACAGTTGTAAGTCCTCATCGCAAACTATTAAAATATTATCATCTTCCTCATCGTCATACACAACATGATAAGTTCCAGCCTCCAGATTCAGCCTTCTAGCCACTTCTTTGTGCAACTGAACTAATCGAGACGACAAAGACAACATAAACTTTATGATATAACCCCCATATTTTGCCTTGATGGACACCATATTTGCATTGTGGAACCCTGGAATTAAAGGGTGCTTATGAATTTTACACACAGAAACGTGCACCACCTTGAGTTCCTGAAAGAAGCAAAGTTCATTGGTGAGTGACTTGGGAAATTCATGGAAAGTTACATGCCTGCATTGACGTTGTTTTTTGACTGGAAGCGAGAACTAACTATCAAGACTTTGGACTATCCGGACAGATACTTACGTGCGCTGAACTTATTCTTTATTTATTATGATCAAGGTTCTAAAAGTCGCCAAGTCCCTAGTCGAGCAGCCGAGGACAGCCTAGTGCCTAGGCTGATTAATCAACGCCTAGAGATTAATCGGATTTTCCTTTTTGAGTAAGTAGAACAAAACATTCAATAACATCGAAAATAGAGCTATTGATGGTTTGATACTAGCCCCACACATACAATTTATGATGTTATATGAGAGAGACGAGTGACCAGAAACCAGCGGGGGAGATCGATTTGGTATTTCTATTGAACTGGATCGGTTAGCCGATTCGGTATTTAGGTTAGAAATTTGATTGTGTCTACTAGACTGGATATGTAAATACCATAACTAAACAAAAACCCTTGTACTCTATTCCTACGACGGTTAAACCCTTAAATTTTAAAAATCACGCACTTAACCCCAATTAATTCCGCCGAGCCGCCTTATCGTCTGATTAATCACGCCTAGCCGCCTAATCCCACCTAGTGACTAACCGATTAATTCTGCCTAGACACCTAATCGTCCAATTAATCTAGCCTAGCTGCCCAATCCCGCCGGAGCCTGGCCGCTTAGTCGCCGACTGATCTTGCCTAGGGGTTAACTAATCAGCCCGGTGCCTAATTCAACACCTAGACCATTAATCGAGGCGGCCGGGCACCGCTAAGTCTGACTTTTAGAACACTGATAATAATACTTGTGAGAACACATAACTTCCAGACATAGTACAAGAGGAAAAAATCCAGATTTAACACTGCCCCAGGGTTTGTGACTTACTTGCATTTCACAGTGCATAAATCCATGAAAACATTGCAGACCAGGCTCCTGTAGGAGTTTGAGAAAAACATAAACAGTCAGAGTAAAGCAAAGTAAACAAATAAAAATACGTCCATACATGTGATATCGGCTTGTACAACATTCGCATCATAGAAAAAACAGCCTATGAGGAAATGATCTTGGGTATTTTGCGAAGCAGCATTCAAACAATTAGTATCTTCTTCGAAAGAACACAAGCTTCTGACAAATAAGAGTTTGCTACCTTAACTGAAATTCAACCCGACACCCGACCCGAAACTAGCATTTTAGTAAAAGTCAACCCGCAACCCGACCCGATGAATGTTTGAAACCGATTGATACCCATTTGGTTCGGATCGGGTCATCGGGTTCTGGGTATTGTGCTCACCCCTACCGTGTATAATAACGTACTAACATGAATAGTGAATTTTTCTTAAAAACCCGTAAAAGTTACAGATACCAAAATCATACGTAATAAAGGTGTGAAGTTAAAAGTGAATTTTTGAAAATCCATAACTGCACGTAACAAATACCAAAACATACGTAATAGCGCATACAATACGCCCCTTTAAAGACTCTCCTAAAAAGTGATGCTCTACAAATTACAATACAATTGTAGTAAAAATGTATTTTTGCATAAACAGCTATCAACTTGGTGCATTTTCTCAAAATATATTTTCATAAGTCTTTCTAGATTTGCTTGTAGATTTGGACGAGGAACCAATTGAAGGACAGGATTCTAATGATAACATTAAGCCCGAGATCCAAGATGCAGATAAGGTGATGATCAAGGCAAAGCATGTACAGCATGGTTATTCGATAAAATTTCCGTTGTTTTGGCCGTATAGATTAGTTGAGTTCAAGCAAGAAGTGGCTACAAGGCTGCAGAAAAAAGGGGTTGAAAAGCTGCGCGGGGATTATATTGTCCAGTATAAAAATGAGGATGAAGATCAGGATGAGGATGAGGGTTCGATTCCAATAAGTTGCGATGATGACTTGCAACTTTGTGTAAAAGCTTCTAGAGCGAAGCGCAAGACATGTGTGAAGGTACAGCTTAAGTAAGCGTATCTCTATATTGGCCGTGTGGTTGACCCGGGTGGTTTCAGTTGTCTGATTGTTTAGCACTGTTGTCTTTTTTTGCTCTTTAGTTAGTCTGGTTTGGTCTTGTTTATTTCCAGGAAGTGTCGATTTCTGTTTTGGGCTATCATTGTTTGGTTTGCACTGTAGGATACCACTAAGCTTGGGTAGGACGCTATGCATCGACCCTCTTATGGATCTACGTCGATCTGTTCTGCAGTATGAGTCTTAGAGCCCCATGCCCGTCCTGGTTCTTTTTGGTGTGCTCATGCCCGAGCCTTAGTTGTATCGGTTCATTCCGTTTTGTATTGAAATCGTGTATATGCCGAATGGCTTGGCTTTCGGGCCTTTATTAATGAAATGTCTTCCAGTTCAAAAAAAAAAAAAAAATATATATATATATATATATAGGAAGATGTTCTATTGAGGACTCCCTCAAAGATCTCCTTCGTGAGGACCACCCCTTTTTTGATTTTCCGGACCAAATTTCGACGATCCGAACCGCTCAATGTGTTTAAAACATGTTTTCCATGGCCAACGCGAGGAATCACAAAAAAAAAATACCTGAAAGGGCTTCATCCAAGCGGTTTTTCATAATAACCGTATATATATAATTTATCGAAAAATGCTCGAATGAAGCCCTTCCGAGTATTTTTTTTTTTTTGGATGAATCCTCGCGGTAACCCTTAAAATCACGTTTTAAACACATTGAGCGGTTCGGATCGTCGAAATTCAACCCCGATCCATGAGGTCCGCAAATTACGAGTTTGAGGGAGTTCTTAGTAGAACGGGATCATATATATATATATTGGCCGTGTTTTGTAAGCATCTGATATTGCTGCTGGCCTTATGATCTACACTTAATACTGGCCATTTTCCGTTCTTCTCTTTGGATGAATAGTCAAGAAATGATGGTGTAACTTCCATTTCAAAGTATATTTATAAAACTTTGGAGTTTACTACTTCGTGCAACCGTGATTAAGACTGAGTCTCATTCTTTAGGGACTGAATGGCTGAGTTATGTTAAATTCATTAGATTCAATTAATTTTTAAATTAGTTCATGAAAAGAGATTTGGTTTTTGAGAACTAGAATTAGATTAAACAAAATAATTGAAGTGGAGAAAATCAAAGGAATAAAAGTACTCTAGGGTTTCGAATCATTTTGAACCAAGCTAGTTTACTTTTGCAGATAATTTTTTTTTTTTTTGATCCGAAGAAACTGTGAGGCTACAAAAACAGAATCGCAAATAAAAATGGACAAAGAGAAGCTGGGGGATTGATGGGTAACTTCCCAGACTTTGCTAAGGCAGCTATGGAGTGAGCTGCTTTGTTTGTCGCCCGACGAACCCAGTTGAACTTCAAGACCGTCCAAGCGAGCAAGTTCCCAAATATCTAGAACCAGAACAGCCACATCCAAAGGAGGAACCAGTTCCGAAACGCTGAGAAGAAAATGACTTGTTTATCGTCAGACTCTAACCCTGAGCACTAATCATTGGACAAGCCTCCCTTATCGCAAGAAGTTCACACTGCAAAGGTTTAAGAATTTTCACAGATTTTGCTAGGCCATCCACCAGCTTTCCTTTCCAGTTTCGCACCACCACCGAAACATTGCCATCACTTCCATCATTCTTGAAAGCCAAATCACAATTCACTTTGAAAAACAAGAGATGTTCGATTGAATTATAAATATTGTCAGTCCATTTTAAGGCAGAGTTTGGACTTCCACAAGGACCATTGAAGAGAAGAGAATATTGCAACCAAACCAAACGGCCACTGCCCATGAACAGAAAAACAAGAGATATTCGATCCATTCAACATTAGAATTGCAGGCAGGGCATGTACTGTTGTAACGAACGCTATGAATGCGACTAAGTTTGGGAGAAAGCAAACAAAACAACAAGCAATCACACGACACAAAGATATACGTGGTTCCCCCAAGATTGAGGTACGTCCACGGGCGAGGAGAGAGAGAGTTCACTATCAATGGTGAAGAAGAGATACAAAGAGCCAGCTATGATCCGTAACTCTGGAGAGGCCACAATATGAGAGATAGCTAAAGGATCCCCAAAAGCCTTTATTTATAAGAAGCACAATCAATAGGAAATCCTAAACACAATAGGAAAACCTAAATACAATTGGAAATCCTAAATGCAGTAGGAAATCCTAAACACAATAGGAAATCCTAAACACAATTGGAATTCTCCCAAAAAAAAAGGAAAATTTAAGGCACAATTCCAACAATTCTCCACCTTGACTTGAATTCCACTGAACCCAAATCACTAATTATAGCAACCCTCTTCTGCCTCTACCTCGCCACAATGCCCCCAAGGGGCGATCAACTGCAAATACCAATTACCAAGCCCAAGCAATGCTTGAACTTGGCAACCGAAACCGGTTTAGTCAACATGTCCGCTGGGTTATCCGCCGTTCCCACTTTCTTCACCTCGACTTGCTTCTGTGAGATGATCTCTCGAACGAAGTGATACCTGACATCAATATGCTTGGTTCGTTCATGATACATCAGATTTTTAGTCAGATGTATAGCACTCTGAGAGTCACAAAATACTGAAGTAACCCCTTGTGCAATACCAAGCTCGCAAAGAATTCCCCTCATCCACAATGCCTCCTTTACAGCTTCGGCAATGGCCATATACTCCGCTTCTGTTGTAGACAGCGCGACCATAGCCTGCAAAGTTACTTTCCAACTAATGGCACTTCCGGATAGAGTGAACACATAACCTGTCAGAGACCTCCTCTTATCATGGTCACCGGCAAAATCCGAATCAACATAACTAACAACTTGATTACCCGGATTAGAAACCCCATACATAAGACCCACATCTGCAGTCCCTTTCAAATACCGAAGTATCCACTTCACAGCCTCCCAATGTGCCTTTCCCGGTCGCCCCATATAGCGACTTACGACACTAACTGCATGTGAAATATCAGGACGAGTACATACCATGGCGTACATAAGGCTCCCAACTGCGCTCGAATATGGAACCTGAGATATATATTTCTCCTCATCCTCTGACTGAGGTGACAATTCTGCTGAAAGTCGAAAGTGTGCTGCCAAAGGGGTACTGACTGGCTTCGAGTTCTGCATGGCAAAGCGTTCAAGCACTTTGAGAACATATGACTTTTGATTCAAGAACAACTTGCCATCTACTCGATTTCTGCTAATCTCCATACCCAAAATCCGTTTTGCTGCACCCAAATCCTTCATCTCGAATTCACCACTCAACTGCTGCTTCAACCTGTTAATTTCTGATACACCTTTGGCAGCAATAAGCATATCATCAACATACAACAGTAGATAAATAAATGAACCATTTGGAAGTCTCCGAAAATACACACAACTGTCATATTCACTCCTAGAATATGATTGGCTTATCATGAATGTATCAAACCGCTTATACCACTGCCTAGGAGACTGTTTTAAGCCATATAAAGACTTACGAAGCAAGCATACATGATTTTCCTTACCAAAAACAACAAATCCCTCTGGTTGACGCATATAAATCTGTTCCTCAAGCTCCCCATGCAAAAACGCCGTTTTGACATCAAGTTGCTCTAACTCAAGGTCATAACAAGCAACAATAGCAAGTAAAGTGCGAATGGAACTGTGTTTTACAACTGGTGAAAATACCTCATTGTAGTCAACACCTTCCTTTTGACTGAATCCTTTCGCCACTAGCCGAGCTTTGAACCGTGCCTCTTCAACCCCTGGAATACCTGGCTTGCGCTTGAAGACCCATTTGCACCCAACAATCCTCCTATTTTTCAGCGGTTCCACCAACTCCCATGTCTGGTTCTTCTGAAGAGACTCAATCTCTTCATTCATAGCAACACACCACTGTGCACTCTCATTGCTCGAAACGGCTTCCGCATAGGTAGAAGGCTCATCATACTCCACTGTTTCAGCAATCGATAAAGCATAGGCCACCATCTCAGAATAAGCTGAATACCGTTCAGGAGGCCGAATCTCCCTCCTTGGCCTATCTTTAGCAATAGTGCGTGGTTGCTCTGCTGGTACATCATCCTCTGTGTCTGAACTTTTGAACTCCTCTTCAATTGACTAATTACTGACATTCTTCCCTGAGCCAGAAGATTCAATCACAAACTCCACCTGCTTTGGAACCCTCGGTTCCTCAACTGCACCTTCAACCTGCTTAGACCCCTTAACCATAAAGTTTTCATCAAAAGTAACATCTCTACTGATCAAAAACTTAGAGGATTCCGGACACCATAAACGATACCCTTTCACACCTGCCTGATAACCCAAGAAAATACACTTCTTGGCACGTGGCTCCAACTTACCCTCATTGACATGAGCATAAGCTGGACACCCAAACACACGCAGCATGGAATAATCAGCTTTATGACCCGACCATACCTCAAACGGAGTCTTACACTCAATAGCAGTCGACGGAGACCTGTTCACCAAATAGCATACTGTGGAAACGGCTTCAGCCTAAAACTCTTTGCCCAACCCGGCATTGGACAACATACAACGCGCCTTCTCCAAAAGAGTCCTGTTCATTCGTTCAGCCACACCGTTCTGCTGGGGGGTTTTCCTCACTGTGTGATGTCTCATAATGCCCTCATTACTGCAAAACTTATCAAATTCACCAAGACAAAACTCCATACCATTGTCAGTTCTCAAACGTTTTATTTTCTTACCCGTCTGATTCTCTATCAAAATTTTAAACTGTTTGAATGTACTTAGAGCATCACTTTTATGTTTTAGCATATACACCCAAACCTTACGAGAGAAATCATCGATAATACTCATAAAATATCGAAAACCACCTTTAGAAGTTACCTCAGCGGGACCCCAAAGATCCGAGTGAAAGTAATCCACTGTGCCTTTGGTGCGATGAA
The DNA here is from genome assembly GCA_020921065.1 of Vaccinium darrowii. Lineage (NCBI taxonomy): Eukaryota > Viridiplantae > Streptophyta > Magnoliopsida > Ericales > Ericaceae > Vaccinium > Vaccinium darrowii. The sequence continues at coordinate 42,777,953 of CM037160.1, read as the reverse complement.
CAGCTGTACTGAATTTGACCCTGCACTGCTTGCCGTAGACACAATGCTCGCAAAAATCCAGCTTCTCAGTTTTCTGCCCACAAAGTAGACCCTGATTGCTCAAAACTGTCATCCCTCTCTCGCTCATATGCCCAAGACGCATATGCCATAACCGAGTCAAATCCGAACCCAAAACCTTGGAAGAAGTGACCGCTGCTGCAGAACCTGTAACTGTACTGCCCATGAGTGAATAGAGATTGTTATGCTTCTGACCCTTCATCAGCACCAAAGCACCCCTTGAGACCTTCAAAACTCCACCTTCACCAGTGAAAGTACAACCAATGGAATCTAGAGCACCCAAAGAGATAAGATTTTTCTTCAACTCCGGAACATACCGAACATTCGATAAAGTCCTCACAATACCGTCGTGCATCTTGAGTTGGATCGTTCCACAACCAATAGTTTTGCAGGGCATGTTGTTTCCCATTAAAACTGTACCACCATTGACCGCCTCATAGGTGGCGAACCACTCCTTATGCGGACACATGTGATATGAACACCCAGAATCCAAAATCCACTCGGTATCACAGCGAGAATCTCCCACTGTAACTGATAAAACAGTATCTAACTCATCCGAACTTTCAACAACCCCGGCAATATTTTTACCCCCTTTCTGGTCCTCTTTTTCCTTCTCCTTGAGTTTTAAACAGTCTCTTGCCCAGTGCCCCGGTTTCTTGCAATAATTGCACTTTCCCTTTTTCTTATTTTTAACTGCTGATTTGGATCTTTCCCTATTACTCGTACCACCCTTTTCTGTCGTTCTTCCCCTAACAAACAATCCCTCCGCATGATCATCAACCTCTCCTGACACCTTTTTCCTCAACTCTTTCGAATGAAGACTGGCCTTAACATCCTCCATGGATATGGTGTCTTGCCCATACAATAAGGTTGTAACAAAATGTTCATACGATGGCGGTAAAGAATATAACAAAATTAGGGCTTGGTCCTCCTCCTCGATTTTACAATCAATATTTTTCAGGTCCATCAAAATACGATTAAACTCGTCTAAGTGATCCCTAACAAGTGTACCTTCACGCATTCGAAACGTATAAAGACGTTGTTTAAGATACAACCTGTTCGTGAGCGATTTCGTCATATATATGCCTTCCAACTTCAGCCAAATTCCTGCTGCTGAAGTTTCTTCTTCCACCTCGCGAAGAACATCGTCTGCTAGACTCAACTGAATCGAACTCAGAGCTTTAGCATCCATGTCTTCCCAATTTTCCGCGTTGATGCCGGATTTTTCCTGCTCCTGCAAGGTCTTGTGTAATCCCTATTGACCTAGCAAAGCCTTCATCTTAACCCTCCAAAGACTGAAGCTGCTGCTCTGCCCATCAAACTTCGCAATCTCAAACTTAGCCGCCATAGCCACAATCGGAAACGAAACCCTAGTTTTTCAACCAGAAGCTCTGATACCAGTTTGTTGTAACGAATGCTATGAATGCGACTAAGTTTGGGAGAAAGCAAATAAAACAACAAGCAATCACACGACACAAAGATATACGTGGTTCCCCCAAGATTGAGGTACGTCCACGGGCGAGGAGAGAGAGAGTTCACTATCAATGGTGAAGAAGAGATACAAAGAGCCATCTATGATCCGTAACTCTGGAGAGGCCACAATATGAGAGATAGCTAAAGGATCCCCAAAAGCCTCTATTTATAAGAAGCACAATCAATAGGAAATCCTAAACACAATAGGAAAACCTAAATACAATTGGAAATCCTAAATGCAATAGGAAATCCTAAACACAATAGGAAATCCTAAACACAATTGGAATTCTCCCAAAAAAAAAGGAAAATTCAAGGCACAATTCCAACATGTACCTGATGGAGCACATCTTCTTCTGCAAAGAGTTTCCTTGGTAGCTGGACTGTTCTTGCAAACTCTCCACAAAGAATTCTTTGATTTTGTTGGGGACTTTTAGCTTCCAAATGGCCTTCCAAAGATTTGGGACTAGGATGGAAGGACGATTCAGGTTTTCCCATAGCTGCACTAGATTTTAGCTGGGTAGCCAAATGGTATCCAGACTTCACAGAATAAGCTCCCTTGGTTTGAATAGCCTTCAACTCCGTTGGAGAGACTACTAGTTTACTATTGAAATCAAATATGATCATTGCTAGAAAGCCTGCAAACCAAGTTGTGCACTGGCATAAATGACTTTAATCATTATTAATGATTTTCTAATGGGATTTCAAACTTACCCATGAGGATTGCTTTTGAAAAAAAAAAAAAAAACCCTCAGCCATGAGGATCCAATGCACCTTTTCACATTTGTTAGTATATATATATATATATATATATATTAAATTTCCTTTCCTCCCCACCACACACATTTGCGCTTAACCTAAAAGCACAATCCTGATAGATCCCTGGATCTCACACACATTAATGTTTTGTTCACGGTTCACCCTTTCGGCGGGAAAAACAAAAAGCACTTTCATCGACTGAGTACTCATCAATCTTAAATTTAGCCTTAATTCACAAGGCCATCTTTGTTTTGGCTGTGTCAATTACCTCACCAGTGGATGAAGCTTTATTTCTAAAGACTAGATCATTTCTCCCAAGCCAGATAGACCATAGTACCAAATAAAAACAGGTAAACCAAAAATGTTTTTCAAGATTTGTAAATCTCGTATCCGACCTGCACAAAATCAATAAAGAGTATAGATTCGGTGGTCATACCCAGTTGAGACCCCGCCTTTGAATTATGATTACCCATGACTTTTGGCAAGTTATTGGGGGTAGACTCACCTACCATGTTACCCATGGGGCACATGTCTTGATTATTAGCTATGATACCTTTTCTGGCTAGAATATATTGACTTCGTGGCTAATTCATGATCTTGTTTTATTTTTTTTTTCTTAATTGGAAAAAGAAATTTTATAGATGAATATGGTTTTTTTATGCCCATTTCGTGGTAAATTTGTTGCACATCCGTATGGTTGGAGTGGGTAAAAGTCAGATTACCCTACGAACTAGGCGTAGCACGTGCCTGGTAACTTCACCACGAGGGGGTGAATAGCTTGGCACCATATAGGGTACATGTGAGCCCTGTGCCGAGCTGGTTTGGCCATGAGTAAGGCTAAAATAATTGGATAAATAATATATACCAGGATGTGCCAGCTCGGTATAGGTCACAAGGGAATGCCCCTGATACGGCCGAACTAGCAAAGCTATGAGTCAAGCTTAAATAGCACTCTGGGATACGTAGATTCAGCTCGGCGTGAGTAGCTGGGGTATGTACGAGTCATACCGAGCTACGTGGAAGCTCGGCACTGCCATGAATAAGGCGGTGAGACATTCCAGAAAATTCTACAACGGTTCCTTATGAGATAAGGAGTAATCCCGTGAAATAAGGGATTAATATGGCAGTCCTAAAATGATTAGGAATGGACCACTTATAGGAAGAAGTCCTATTAGGAAACAGATTCCTAAAGGGAATAGGAAACGGGGGCACGAGATGCCTAATGTGATGAACATCTACACCTATAAATACAGCACTATAACCATGACAAAAGGTACGCGGTGAAACCTATTTTCATACGCACTGTGATTTAAGCTTTCAAGTACGTGATACTAACTTAGGCATCGGAGGGCCTTTGCCAACGAGAGGCAAAGGTGCTCTAACCCTTTTTCTGTCTTGCAGATCTAGGGTTGGTTAAAGGAAGCACGTGATCCAGCGTTACGTGGTTTTTACCCCGTACAATTGGCGCCGTCTGTGGGAAAAGCTTACAAAAAGTTCGTCTCCCTCCAATAAAGGATCAACAATGGTGCTTTCAGAGCCCCTTTTGTGCACCCCACGGAGGCAAGAGGTGGAAGACGATGGTGGGACCAAGTTGGTGTACACCACGAGAAAGAGCTCAAGGGTGGAAAAAACCCCCGCGGTACTAAGAGCACCACAGAAAAAACCAGCAACACAGAGGTTTGACATTGGGAATATCCCTGAGATTCCTAAGTTCAGGGATACACGCCTAATACGCCATGGTTCTCCAAGGGGGAGACACTCAAAAACACCACCAAGAGGGGGGGAAGCCTCCACCCGACGTGAACGGAACAGGAGCCCCCCAAGAAGGGATGGTCACAGGCACACGAGGAATCGAGAGAGGGAAGATAGCCTTGACAGAAAAGAGCAAGAGGCAGAAGAATTGGCCCGTGAAGTCACTCGACGGGAACGAGAGATTCAGGACCTGAAGAAACAACTCCAAGAAAAAGAGAAAGACTTACGTTCACGGACGAGATCCGTGCATTATGAGGAAGAGGGAAGAGATCGTCACCACAACAACGCCTCCACCGACCGAGCTGCCTCTCCACGAAAAAGGAGAGACAGGAGTGTTTTTGTGGGAAAAAGAGAAAGAAGGAAGCATGCTAGGGACAGATACGAGAGATCTGGATCCAACGAGCATATTCCCGAGCGGCACACAAGGAGGGGGGATGCCGGCCGAGCTGAGGGAGGTCCTAAAACTGCAAGAGAAGCAGCTAAGGAAGCCCTAGGCCAGATCTCAAAGTCGCCGTTGGCCCACTGGATTCGGGCAGAAAAGACACCGAGCAGGGTGAAACACTCAGCGTTCATCCCTTATGAAACTAGCACGGATCCTGTGGCTCACGTCCAACACTACCAGCAAGCCATGTTCATGCATGAGCAAGATGATGCTTTGCTATGCAAGATGTTCCCTTCCAGCTTGGGGAAGGTGGCTCTGAGTTGGTACCACAAGCTCCCAGAGGGGTCAATCCTATGTTGGGCTCAACTAGCTGAAGAATTTACTGCTCGGTTTTTAACAAGCCGAGCAGCTCCTAAAACTTTTGATGCATTGACTTCTATGAGGCAGAGGGACGATGAAACACTACGGCAATACTCCAAACGTTATTGGGAGACTTTCAACGAGATTGAGAACTGCAGTGAGGAGTATGCTCTGGCAACGTTCAAAACGAGTTTGCCCATGCATAGTAAGTTACGAGAATCACTTACCATGCATCCAGTGAAAACGGTGGCCAAACTAATGGAGAGAATCCAGGAACATGCACGGGTAGAAGATGACATCCTGCAAGCTGGAGGAAGAATTGTAGGTGGACAACCTCAACTTCCAGAAAGGAAGATTGTGGAATCAAAGGTATACAAGAAGGAATTTACAACAGGAAGGAAGGATTATGCCCAGCAGAAGAAGGACAAAGCTGATCCAGATCCCAAGTCGTACTTCAGCGTCATGGCGACTTTTAACATCCCCATCTATAAAATGTTGTACAGGATCAAGAACGAGCAGTGGTTCAGAAGGCCCCCAAAGATGACTGGGAACCCAGAAAAGAGAAGAGCCACTAACCAGCATTGCAGCTACCATAGAGATTGGGGACACATGATTGAGGATTGTGTGGAGTACAAGAAATTCCTGGATGAGAAGGTGGCAGAGGGCCATCTCAAAGAATTTTTGGCTGATAGCAAAAATGATGCCGAGCTGATAGAAGAGTTGGACTACGAGAAAGGTCCAAAAGGGACGATCCACATGATACATGGACTCGTTGCCCCTTACACCAACAATGAGATAAGGCATATCCAGAGGGTCAACGAACAAGCAAAACAAGTAATGAAGCTCGGCATGAAAAGGCCGAGGGCGGAAGGAACCACGGAGACCCCAATCACCTTCACTGATGATGATCTGGAGGGGGTATCAGTGCCCCATAACGACGCACTAGTAATCACCCTACGAATAGGGGAGTACGACGTGGAAAAGATCCTTGTTGATCAAGGGGCCAGCACAGAAATCATGTATTACGATACCTTCAAAAGGATGGAGCTCCCAGTAAGCTCATTGCAGAAATGTCTTATCCCCCTAGTTGGCTTCAGTGCACAGACGATGTGGCCTATGGGAAAGGTCACACTACCCGTCCGAGCTGGGTCAGTAGTGCTAAAAACTGATTTCCTTGTGGTGGACATCCCTTCTTCTTATAACGTGATTATAGGGAGAACTTGGATGCACAAAATGAAGGCGGTCTCCTCAACTTATCACCAAAAGATCAAGTATCCCGGAGCAGATGGAATAGAGTGCATCAAGGGAAACCAAAAGGTGGCGGATCAGTGTTTCACCATGGTCTTGAAGAAATCCCCAAGGGCCGAGCTGGTACAAACGGTTGAAGTCCCAGACCAACCGACTTTGGAGGACGTCGGGGGTGACCCTGCCAAGAAGGTGGTGGAAGGGTTGAAAAAAGTTCAGATTCAGGAGGACGATGCGGAAAGGTATTTCCTGATCGGCGAGACCACTACAACAAAATCATGCTATGGCGAGGAAAAAAATTCGTCGCTAGAGTATCATTTTTCCTCGCCTAAGGTATTTGCGAGGAAATATTTCCTCGCCCACTTTCCTCGCCTATACTGTGTCGCAAAAGGCTTTTGCGAGGAAAAATCATTATCCTCGCCTATTGTAGGCAATTAGCGACGAATTATTTCCTCGCCTATTGTAGGTAATTAGCGACGAATTATTTCCTCGCCATTTATAGGAATCGGCGAGGATTTATTTCCTCGCCAACTACATTTTAGGCGACGAATACATGAATTTGCAAGGAATTATTTCCTCGCCAATTACATTTTAGGCGACGAATTTTTTTGTCGCTAATTGTAGCGCGAAAACAAAAATGTGATGTTCTCTACCCAGCGTTCTTTTTTGCTTGCGCGGGAATTCGAACTCGCAACCTCCTCTATGGCACGCCCAACATCTATCCACCTCACCAACATTGTAATTTGTTCCATTATTCGACTATTTAATATATATATAGTAGTTTTCATATGTTTTTCGCTGCATACGTTATATTCTTAATCATTATTAGTGTCCAAGCTTTTGAGATTTTTGGCACTGCAACATGTTTTTCATATTTTTTTTTTGGGCTAAACATGTTCGATGGCCTATCGGTTTCTGATAATAACTTTTGTTGGACTAATATATTTTTTTATTGTTCTAGTTTTTTCTTAGATAGGAGTACATAGTTGTTGCAGAGTGAATAATATTAAATTTTTGGTAATATTTTGATCTATATTCATTTGATTATTTGTATTGAAGAGAGAAATTAAAAAAAAAAGTGTATAAATTATGCATCGAAGTTTAAAAAATTAACGTAATGCATAATTTTTGAAGTTTTTCCATTTTTAGTGATTTTCTTTTGCTTCTTTTCATAATTTTTTTTTTACTTTTTAAATTTAGTTCATCAACACCACTAATTAATTAAAAATTCCGTATCTAACAAAAAGAAAAAAGTAAAAAAAGAGATAAGAGTGTTGTAAAGAGAAAGACAAAAATATTCAAGAAGTTGGGCTAAACTAGTACTAGCTTAATCATATTTATACTCTAGTGTAATATGATAATAGAAATAGTAGTATACTTTATTTTAAAATAGCCCAATTTTAAAAAATAAAAAATTAATTAGTAGTCACAAATTTTGTTGCCAACAAGTACCTTTTGGTGAGGAAATATGATTTTCCTCGCAAAAAGTTGCTTTTTTGCGACGATTTTTTTTTTCTCGCCAAATCTTACCTTTTTGCGAGGAAAATCCATTTTCCTCGCTAAAGGTTAACCATTTGGCGAGGAAATCGGATTTCCTCGCTAAAGGGTACCGATTTGGCGACGAAATCCGATTTCCTCGCTAAAGGGTACCTATTTGGCGAGGAAATTGGATTTCCTTGCCAAAAACACCCATTTGGCGAGGAATCCAATTTCCTCGCCATAAAGACCCATTTGGCGAGGAAATTTGAATTTCCTCGCTAGATTTCGTCGCCATAGGTAGTTTTTGTTGTAGTGGACCCTCTCCGAGCTGGAGGAAAGAGACCTAGTCACTTTTCTTAACGACCACATTGATGTGTTTGCTTGGACCCCCCAGGAGATGCCTGGAATTGATCCTGAAGTCATATGCCACCACTTGAACGTGGACCCTCAGCATAAGCCAGTTGTGCAGAAGGCAAGGAGGTCGGCACCACAGCACGCGGACGCTGTAATTGAAGAAGTAGAACGACTACTAGAAGCGGATGCCATACGAGAGGTGAGCTATCCAGTTTGGTTGGCCAACACAGTTGTGGTCAAGAAAAAGAATGGAAAGTGGAGGGTATGTGTGGACTTCACAAGCCTCAACAAAGCATGCCCCAAAGATAGCTTCCCACTTCCCAGAATTGATCAACTTGTGGATGCTACATCAGGTTATGAGAGGATGAGTTTTCTTGACGCATATCGAGGATACCATCAAATAGCTATGTACGAGCCCGATCAGGAAAAGACGTCCTTTATCTCCCCTAGGGGGCTCTACTGCTATAAGGTTATGCCGTTTGGGCTGAGGAATGCTGGAGCAACCTATCAAAGATTGGTGACCAAAATGTTCAAGGAACAGCTCGGCAAAACTATGGAGGTCTACATCGACGACATGGTAGTCAAGAGCAAGTTGAAGCCTGATCACCTAGCCGATCTAAAGGTAACTTTCAACATCTTGAGGAAATTCAAGCTAAAATTAAACGCTTCCAAGTGTGCCTTTGGAGTCAGCTCGGGGAAATTTCTTGGGCACTTAGTGACTAAAAGAGGGATTGAAGCCAACCCAGATCAAATCACGGCTCTGCAAGGCCTTCAAAGCCCAAAGACCACGAAGGAGGTCCAAAGGCTAACAGGAATGGCAGCAGCACTCAATCGCTTCATCAGCAAATCATCAGACCGCTGCAGACCTTTCTTTCAACTTCTGAAGAAGAGAGAGGGATACGAGTGGGGAGCCGAACAGGAGCGGGCTTTCCAGGAGTTAAAAAGCTACTTATCATCAACACCCTTGCTCTCTACTCCAGAAGCTGGGGAGCGGTTGGTACTGTACTTAGCAGTATCTGATCATGCGGTCAGCTCGGTCCTCCTACGAATAAAGGGGACGGAGCAGGCTCCAATCTATTTCGTGAGCAAGACATTGTTAGAAGCTGAGACACGTTACCTACCATTGGAAAAACTGGTATATGCCCTCATTGTTGCATCAAGAAAACTGCCCATTACTTCTTGCAACATCCCATCACCGTATTCACTGAATACCCACTAAGGGCCTTGCTCAGGAAAGCAGATTTCTCTGGTAGAATCTCTAAGTGGTCAATAGAACTAAGTCAGTTCGACCTTGATTATCAGCCCAGAACAGCAATCAAGGGGCAGGTTTTAGCTGATTTCACAGCAGAATTCGCTCCGACAGTGGCCCGACCACCACCAGGACTCCACGAGAAGGAGCAAGTCAGTAATCCTGGGCCACCAACGAGAATGGCCGACCTGGATCCAGACGAATGGAGGCTTTACGTTGATGGGTCAGCTTGCAACAAAGGATCTGGAGCAGGGGTTGTGCTTTTCTCTCCAGAAGGACTGATCCTGGAGCATGCACTACGGCTGGGATTTAGCGCCACAAACAATGTAGCAGAGTATGAGGCGTTGCTAGCTGGACTGAGAAGTGCTCTAGACCTCAAGGTACATAAGTTACGAATATTTTGTGATTCCCAACTAGTTGTTAACCAGTTATCAGGAGAATACGCTACGAAAAGCGATACAACTAAAATAAAACTAAGGGTGATGATTGTACCTTAGCACTGGATTGGAACACTGACTTCATCAGCACTTCATATGAATTGTTCTTCTCCCTCTCTATGTCATTGGGCAGAAGAGCAGCTCTGGCGACGCCGAACGCCACGTCAGTAGAAGAGATCTTGTCAGTGTCGTTGACAGGAGTGCCGTCGGGGTGGGCGAGTGTTGGGGCCCAGGGCTGTGTCAACGGCCGAGCTTTGGACGGTGATAGGCTAGTATCCCCAGTCCTTCTCCTCTGAGTTGGGGGCTGCACGTCCTGAGTACCCTCCAACGGCCTCTTGTCTCTTTGCCGATCGGTGAGGGAGGTTGCTGCTGGAGGAGGGGGAGTGACATTCCTGACAGACGGTGGAGCACGGGAAGTTCCACCAAGGCTGAGTGTGTCCAGCAAATTGATCGGTTGTAGAGGCATCTCAGAGCGATCTGGTGAAGGAAAGTAGCCTGGCGAGTCGTCCGAGTCTGCAAGAAGGTCGGATTGCGCGGCTAGGGCTTGGACGAGTCCGCGATGATCCAAACTACCTTCTTCTTCTTCTTCTTCTTCTTCTTCTTCTTCTTCTTCAGCAACTCTCCCGGATGTGCTCGGCTCTGGGTCAGTACGCACAAGGATCGGGATGGCTGTTTGGATCTCGGGCACGTGGGTGAGAGTGACTTGCCGTTGCAGGTCCTCAGGAGCCTGGGATCGTGTTGACCTCCGCCTAGCTCGGCCTCTGCGGGCACGCGTCCTTTCTCGGTCAGCAGGTCGGCCTGTGGCAATCACAGAGTAAGGTGGTGGCCAGGTATGCCTTGTCCTGTGCTCTCCTTCTCTCCTGATATTACCCCAGTAGAATGGTGTGTAGCCGAGCAGTCGGTGAGCAGAGCGTCCGAGTCCTACAGGAGTCGGCTCAAAGCCGTCCCACCAAAGGGCCTTGGCAATATCCTCTCGGTGAAGCTTGCCGTGGATCAAGCGGCCGCCGTGGTTGAGATTATCCGCTGCAAAACAACATGGCATGAGAAGAGGTCAGCCACAGTTAACAACGTAAAAAGAATAAAATCAGCTCGGGGGTGGAAATACTAACGTAGTCCGCCAGTGGTGGTGGGGCAGGCAAAGCCAATGATCTTCCCCTCAGCATCTCTAGGCTGCCAATTGCCAGTGACTACGAGATAGTCATCAGCCTCTCCCTTCGAGGAATTTGGTAGATCAGTGATGAGCTTCTGTTTAGGGTCCCTAGCCTTGAAGTAGTAGTTTTTCTGCTCTGTAGGGACTACACTATAGAGAAAGTGCAGGTCCCACCAGTCAAGGTTAAGGCCGAGCAGCTCGTTGAGGGCAACGGTGCCCATGACTACCCTAACGAAATTAGGGCAGAGCTGCATAGGGTTTAACTGACACCTATAGCAAACCTCTCTGAAAAACGGGTGTAATGGGAGCCTAAGGCCTCCCTCGACTATGAAGATCAAGGGAATGTGGATCTTATCTTCAGTTTGACCTTTTTCTCTCATATCATTTTTATTGTCTAAACGGAATTGAATATCGGCGGGGATACTGTAATTACGACGAAATTCTACGATTTTCTCAGGGGTGTTTAACAGGGTTCTATGCCTACCCATCACTATTAAGAAATAGGGTTTCGATGTTGAAACCCAGTTGAGGGAAGAAGAAGATGAACAGTAAAAGGGCGAAAAGAAGAATAAAGAGGGACACTTACGTGAAGATGTGAACCTAAAAAGATACTTTCCGGCGGGGAAGAAGGTGTTTTCCGACGAGAATCGGAGACAGGCCTGTTGCAGAGGACGTGAGCGTCGAACTATGGAAAGCCAAGCTCTTTTCTCTCTCTTCTTTGCTTCTGATAAGTCTGAAGTGGAGGAGAAGGGGAGGGGTTTTCTTGGGTTTAGGAGGTGTTTGGGAGGGAAAAGTAAAGCGTTATCCCGCCCGAAAACCCATAAAGTGGAACGTGACGTACGCGAAACGTCGGCGTAATCATCCTTTCGACTTACCCGAGCCACCGAAGGGTCATTCACATTTAATATGAAAACGACGTTGCCACCCACGTGGAGGGAAGGCGTGCAAAGGATACATCGAGAACTGTTGAAGCTCTGCGCGCCACTGATGCGTAGCAGTAACGACAGAGCTGGGGAGCAATTGGAGTGGGTAAAAGTCAGATTACCCTACGAACTAGGCGTAGCACGTGCCTGGTAACTTCACCACGAGGGGGTGAATAGCTTGGCACCATATAGGGTACATGTGAGCCCTGTGCCGAGCTGGTTTGGCCATGAGTAAGGCTAAAATAATTGGATAAATAATATATACCAGGATGTGCCAGCTCGGTATAGGTCACAAGGGAATGCCCCTGATACGGCCGAACTAGCAAAGCTATGAGTCAAGCTTAAATAGCACTCTGGGATACGTAGATTCAGCTCGGCGTGAGTAGCTGGGGTATGTACGAGTCATACCGAGCTACGTGGAAGCTCGGCACTGCCATGAATAAGGCGGTGAGACATTCCAGAAAATTCTACAACGGTTCCTTATGAGATAAGGAGTAATCCCGTGAAATAAGGGATTAATATGGCAGTCCTAAAATGATTAGGAATGGACCACTTATAGGAAGAAGTCCTATTAGGAAACAGATTCCTAAAGGGAATAGGAAACGGGGGCACGAGATGCCTAATGTGATGAACATCTACACCTATAAATACAGCACTATAACCATGACAAAAGGTACGCGGTGAAACCTATTTTCATACGCACTGTGATTTAAGCTTTCAAGTACGTGATACTAACTTAGGCATCGGAGGGCCTTTGCCAACGAGAGGCAAAGGTGCTCTAACCCTTTTTCTGTCTTGCAGATCTAGGGTTGGTTAAAGGAAGCACGTGATCCAGCGTTACGTGGTTTTTACCCCGTACAATGGTAAATGTTATACTAATGTTATAACCTTGATATTTATGTTATGCCTATCTTGCAGGTCTTGGCACTTTTCAGCAAATTACGCTTCAGAAGGCTTAACAAATACAGAAACTTCTCCTACATTTTTTGAAATTTCATAACCTCCCTAAATTTTCAAACTAATTGTCAGATTCTTCCCTGCTGTTACTTTAAGGCTAATAATATTAACTTTTTTGTGAAAGGATTGTAGCACCCCCAAGTATATATTCTCCTTCATAAAAAAAAATAATAAAAAAAATAAAAAAACCCTTTCAACAAAATAGAGTTGAAAAAGTTTTTCTGAAAAAATTAAACCATTTTTCGTAAAACTACTATACGAAAACATGGCCCGTTCAAGCCCTTTTGGGTATTTTATTTTTTCAAATATTTGCATAGGACCTTAAAAACATGCTTTAAACACATCTAGCGGTTCAGATTTTTAAAAAGTTGATTAGGTGGCCTTTAAGTGGTGCATTATAGTACTGGAATTCCATTAAAAGCACTGAATGTGTTTCGATTGTGTTGTTACCGATATCGGATGATCATCGATTTGGGGGAGAATGATAGAATTGACAAGATATTAAATTGCAACGGTTCAGATTGAACATTCGGAAAAACGAGTCTACACGTACCTTGCAATTCTATACATCGAACTTACTTGGTTATGAACCAAGCTACTGTGTTATGGTATAATGTACGATAGTTACACAATCACAACACAATTATGACGATCCACACCGTTCACTTTGTTTGTATTGATGTTTTAATGAATGTCGCCAATTGTTTCGACAATCGGATTTTGAAAGGCCCTCCATCGCAACACAATTACGATGATCCTTCCCGTTCATGTCGTACAATGGCTTTAGAGGCCCATTTTTTGGTCCCGCGTGAGTAATCCAAACCGTTAAATAATTTCAAAATAATATTTTGTATGGTTTTGTAAAAAATCAGGTCAATTGGATATGCGTAAATCATCGATCCAAGCTACGCACATCCGATTGATTTAAAAACTTGGAGTTTTTGATCTACCAGTTACACATGTCCAATTGACCTAATTTTTTGCAAGGTCGTTCAAAACGTTATTTTGAAATGATTTAACGGTTCGGTTTTTTCAAGTACATCGGTCGGGTAGCGGGTTTACTCTTTTAAAAACCCGATAAGCAGCTTATTTTGACTTATGCTGTATTTTTGAAAAAATTTAAGAGTTTCGGTCAAAATTTTTTACTTTTCCGATTCCTCTCGTCGAGTCTGATCAATAGGTCGCAAAAGTTTGACGCAAAACTAAAAATACAAAAAAAAAAATTGAAAGAGTAAATTAAGGCTGGGTTTAGCCGAGCATGGCGAGTCAAAAATACATTTATAAAAACAAGGAAATAACTACTACTCCAGAGAATAGTGGCCGAGTCCGAGTGTCGATCCACAGAGACAGATTGGCTAAATTACATTATTTTCGATTGATCTCTATTTTAATTCAGAAAAGATTGATGGGTTGATTTTCATTCTCAAAATAATTTAAACTAAAGAAAAGCAGTAATTGAATTGAGTGAAACTGGTGGAGAAAAATATCTGGGGTTTCGAATCCACCCCGACCGCGTAACAAGGTTATGTGTAGGCTAAGTTTATTATCCAAATCATAATTGTCAAGAAAATAATTGTGTTGTTGACAGGCATGGACTATCCCATAGCACGGACCGTCTCGCTAGCACAATCCGTCTCTTTCACGGGCTGTCCAGTGGCACGATCCGTCTTACGAGCATAACCCATCTCAGTCACCCAAGAACAAAAACAGAAAGCCATTGCATAACTCGTATTTGTGAAGCATGAATACAAATACTCAATTGATTGAAAGCATTAAAAATTGTTCCGTTCAATTGAAAAATATGCTCTCTGTCCGCCGTCCTCTCTAAGGGGTCTGCTCTCCTTTTAATGAAAAATATGTCCACCACCCCTCTAATTGATGCACTGATGCCCAGCTATATCACGTTCTCTCTCTGGCTTGGTTCAATAAGTTTTGTCTTTACCAGCATGAGACCCCATACTTTATAATAAAGCCCATTGAAATGAAGACCATGCTGACTACTCCCTCTTTTATTATTCGGTGGAATGGATGCTGGGAAAAAAAAAAAAGAAAAGGCACATGCTGATGATGGAAAATTGATTCAGTGCAATGCAAGTGTGGACAGCTCCGTTGCAAATTCTCGAACCCAGCCTTTAAACATATTATTTTCCAACCCAGCCTTTTCCACCCGAAAATAAAAATATTATTTTTAAATCTCCCAACCCAGCTTTTTCCACTTTCCCAAAAAAAAAACAATTAAAGTTTCCTCTCTCTCTTCCCCCATGCGTCGGTTAAAAAAAGTTTCAAACCCCAATCTCTCTGTATCTCTTCTAACTGCTGGTGATTCACAAATTGCTGATAGATAAAATGTAGACATTGCTGATAGATAAAATGTAGACGTCGTTAATAAATAAAAAAAGTACTTCAATTTATTTAAAGAAAAATCCGAACTTATAAGTGGTGAGTCATCCAAACTATAACACGATAAGAAGGCACGGTGTCGGCACTACACGACTAATTAAACGCACGGCACGACACATCGGCACGGCACGACTAAAAAAAGGCACGGCACGACACGATAAAAAAGGCACGGCACGACTAATAAAACGCACGACACGGCACGGCACAACTAAAAAGGCACGGCACGACACGATAAAAAAAAGGAACGGCACAACACGAGTAAGTCAACGGCACGGCACGACACGTCACGACTTCAAAAAAGCACGACACGGCACGGCACGATAAAGTATAAACGACACGGCACGGCACGTGGCACGGCACGCCATGGCACGATGAAGTAAAAACGGCACGGCACGGCACGGCACGAAGCACGGTTGGCACGGAAGTTGACTAGCACGACATGGCACAGCACGCACGTTTGACACCGAGGGTCCATAAACGTGGCCGGCCACATAGTAGATTGGCGAACTATGGAAAGGAAAAAAAAAATCTGCAAACTTGGGACAAATTTTTTTGTGAAATCGTGCTCTAGTCCGCTGAGCGACACCCGAATCTCAAGTTTAGAGAAGCTGCCTCCAAGCATTTCATTCCAAGATCTGGTCGTCCATTGATCACTCCTGCAGAAGTGCTGCAGGGCGCAGGCTATATACCCAAACTATGGAAACAAAGGCATCCTGGCATCTGAAATTCAAGAGCAAAAGCTGAGGACAACAAAATTACAAAATTACAAGAAAAGTTCTTATGACTTGACTCGTAAAACAAGTACAAGCAAGAAATACACCAAATTTTCTTACCTGGAAATGTTAAAAGACATGCAACTATGCGATCGTACACAAGTAACACAACTGAAAATTAAAAATAAGCAATTCTATAAATATATACTAGATACATTTGACCACCTTTAGTACGATCGGAGAACGAATTACATGACGTAAACAATACTCTAAATTACTAGTGCAGCGTATGGAAAGGTCATGTTCTCCATCAAAATACTTGATATCATAAGTTTCAACCTCAAGTTCCAAACAATCCTTTATATGCTTTTGCCATAGTCCTAGTTCTGCTGTCGAAGGAAGATGATCGAATGGTATTTTTTCCTCCTCTGTAATCCACATATATGGGCACACACTGAGGGCAAGATTTGCTTCGTCGAAAATGAGTCCATTTCTTATAACCTGTGAGATCCTCAAGACGACGTTTCAATGTACATACGCTAACTGCAAAAAACAAGATTAATTCAGACAGGAATAAGGCTAGGAATTCGTTCGGGAGGGACTGACACATGAACTTTTATAATAAAAACTCTTGCACTTTCATTACTGTAAACTATTTCCTTTCGTATGCATACCTTAAGCAAAGTGATATCGTTCTTGTTTTAGTTACCAAAATACTCATGTACTTATATTTAACTGTGCCTTACAAAAAAATTAAGATAAATTTTCAAGGAGCAAGGTAAAATTTTACACTGAAACCAATCTTAGACACCAATTAATTTTCTGTTTCTATTGTAACTATATAAACTGAGGGTAATAATTTATTGGAAATTACCAAATACAGAAAATGCTAATGAGAACAATAAGCGAATAATAAATATATTAATTTCGAGAAAATGCTCTAGCTATGTTGATAGCGACAAATACAAACCTTTTTCAGAACAATTGTATTGTAATTTGTAGAGCATTGTTTTCATATTTGCAATTATTTAAATTGTATGCATACCATAATGCTACTGAGAACAATAAACGAACGATAAATTTATTTTGAGAAAATGTTATGACTGTTACTGTTTACGCCAAAATTTATGAAACCTCTTTACAATATTTCTATTGTAGGGCACCCATCGCTATCTATATTTTTATTTTCTAAAATCGTAAGCTTACGCTTTACCATCGAGTTCAGCTGCAACAGCTACAAGCGTGCGACCTTTGCATTGCTGCAATTCCTCTGAAGTAATTTGAATCATAGGTCGTCCTCTGGTGTTTTTCCCATTTTCAGAATCGATTGATTGTTGCTTCCGTGAATCCAGAGGCATTATCTCTTGAACACCATTACCTTCCCTTACTAAAGACGCTAGGTCTTTCATCAACTTTTGCAACTCCGGACTGTCCTCCTGGCTTTCCTCACCGTCGTCATCTGAAATATCTTGTAGTATTAAAGCAAAGTTGCAATCATTATAGAGGTATTAAATTGATGAGTTACGCGAATAAGACTTCTTTGGATTTTGCAGTAATCTAGAAGTACCCCATTAATAGAGATCAATCCATACCAAAAACAAAGATGAAACTAAGTTAATAAGAAAATTAATGCACAGAGAGAGAGAGAGAGAGAGAGATCCAACTATCCAAGACTCACCAGTATTGAACAGATGCTCATTTAGGACATCCAATTGATCTAAGCCGCTACCTGTCCATGACATTGAATTTATCAGTCACGGAAGGAAGCTACTGCATTTTTAGTACAGTAGTACATTTCTACAGCACACAGTCAATAAGCCTTTTGTGCTATAATTTTTTTGAAGAATTAATTGTTGCCTTTTGAGAGATTGAAGACTCACCGCCACCGGCATTCGGATGCAGGTTGGACCCATATTGGTCGTTGATCTCTAAATCTGGCACACATCATATCATGAAAATCAGTACAATAAACTTAAAGACAACCGTAAATTTGGGGTAACATATATGCACGTCGATCCCAAACACACCCATCCGTAACTAGCAAGAAATTAAATCACCTAAGTAATACCATAGAACTGATAGAAGTCGTGACAAATGAACCAAAATATGCGTAGCAAATCAACCCATAAACTGCTTAAGCATTGAACTCTAAGATTCGCACACAAAAAAAATACTAACACAACCCAAAAATACGCAACATTTATGCCCTTACACAAAAACTAACTAGTCAGAAGCAGAAGCAGATTGGAACAAAAACAGTTATCGATCGAACATGGACCATAGGAGGGAGAAACTGAGGAGAGATCCAATCCAAGACTCACCTGAATCTGGAGGCAGAGTGAACCCGCCGTGTTAACTAAAGTTTTAGCTCCGCAGCTTAAGGGATAGATCGAAGACTCACCGGATTCGGGAGGATCTGTAGTTCGATCCCCGAATCCGGCTCATCGGAATCATATATTCATGAAAATTTAGTATGCCAAAGCCCAAAGTCAATGGTAGGTGAACTGCACACACACAGAGAGAGAGAGAGAGAGAGAGAGAGAGAGAGAGAGAGAGAGCTCACCGGGAAAATGAGGAGGAGAAAATTCCGGTCCGGAAAAATCCTGGTAATAATGAGGGCCTCCTGAGTAAGTAGTGTTGTGAACAGCAGAATACGGAATCTCTCCTGCCATTTTACTAGTACTGAAATTGAAGGGTTCACTCACTAGAAGGAAAACGGGTCTGGGCCAAACAGGTAAGGTTCATTTCCATTTTATAGAGAAGTTGTAATGTATTAACAACCATTCAAACCAACAAAAAAGGATCAGACATAAAATAAACATGATAAAGTAGGAGGGAAGGTTCATGAACGTCCAATATGCCTCTTCAATAATTATGGGGTAGGTTTGGTTGTAGAAAGGCTCAAAACGATCAAAACAAAAGAGTCTGAGTCAGAGCAATAAGAAAATGTACCATTTGATTGAGGAATCAGCTCAAAACCCTCAAAACGATCAAAACAAAAGAGTCAGAGTCAGAGCAATCAAAAAGTGTACCGTTGATTGAGGAATTGTTGCCACTTTTTCTACTGGAATGCAATTTCCCCTAAAAAATAAACTTGACCAACACTTTATGTTTTTAGTTTATAAAAATAGTTCTTCCTTTTCCAACCAAATTTTTAGAATCAAAACATTTGAATCTGTTAAAATATAATTTATAATCTAATTTTTACAAGTCAGCTATTGAATCCAATAAACACAATAAAAATCAAATTTCAAAAGTTCAATGAAAAATAGGTAGATGAACAAGAACATCAATTAAATTAAATTTTATTTAAAAATAAATATTCAAGTATGGAATTTCATCATAGTCCCAGAACTAATTTTGCCTAAAATATCTAAAAATAAATATAAATAGTAAACAAAAAAACTGAAGTCATTACGTAGAAAATAAACTCTCTTTAGTAATGACAAAAAGAATACAACAAAAGAAAGAGTTGGTGAACAATCCATTTCTTTACTTTTTTTAACATAGTCGATGATCAACAATCTGTTTGACCCTGTAAAAAAATATGACATTAACCGAAAAAATGGGTATAAATGAAAAGTTTGCCTACTCTCTCACTCCCCATTGTTATGTTCCACAAAACTTTTTCAGCGAACCCACCCATCATCTGCTTCCACACACACAAAAACCTTAATTCAATTTAATATTTTAATATCAAAAACCTTAATTCTTTGAAAATATAATGAGCATAAACACTAAAGCGCGCACGTTACAAAAAAAATTGAGTTTTAATAACAACATAGTTACAACAGCGTGTCACTAAAAGTGTGTTACTAAAGGGTATTCAGTGACAGTTTTTTGCACTAAGTTGTCACTAATTACAAAATTAGTGACAACTTACTAAAAAGTTGTCATTGAATACGCTGTAGCAACACTTTTATAGACAAGCTAGTGACAAAATTATTGTCACTAAAGATCAATTTTTTTGTAGTGATTCCAAACATATGTAGAAGTGCATAGCATATCTAGTAAGGGCTCCCTTATATAAGCTACGGTGCAGGATTTTTTGTTTTGGATTCGAATTTCGACGATCCGAACCATTAGATGTATTTAAAACGTGTTTTTAAGATCCAACTCGAGGATTTGTGAAAAAAATTACCCAAAAGGGCTTGATCAGAACAGTTTTTGATAAAAACGTACATAGATTTTTATCGAAAAATACTCGGATTAAGCCCTTCCGAGTATATTTTGTTTCTGACAAATCGACGCGTTGGACCTTAAAAATACATTTTAAACACATCTAACAGTTTGGTTCATCAAAATTCGATCTCAAACAAAAAATCTCGCACCGTAGAAAGTAAGTGAGCCCTTATTGGATATTTGTTGTATAGAAGTGCATACATAAACTTTTAATTTGGGGTATGACTCTTGTATAACCACAAGTTGTGAGGGAGAATATTGAAATAGAGAGAGGTGTGATTGAGAATAAAATATACAAATTTAGAGGATATTTACCTGCTGTAAAAAAAAGAGAGAGAAAGAGTTGGAGAAAGATAACTGATGGTCGAAAAATGGCCCACGCTTTGAACCATACAGTGATGGTGGACATCATTATTGCATCATCATGGAATCCAATGAAATGATTTTATTATCCTTCTCTTTTTCACTATCTAACACATGCACGGTCCATTTTTGGATTAAGCTGATTTTTTTTTTTGTCAACTAAAAAATTAAGTTCTACTCAAAGAACTAACATGATCATGGAAGTGGAGCTCAGTTTGAACTTCACACAGAATGAATAATGTTCATCTATTTTTTAGTGTACAAATAAATTGCATCTCGAGAACACTAAGGCTATGTACATATTTGTGCTGCCAAAGTAAATGAATTGTTAGCACTTTTAGAGTCATATCATAGCCTAATTAAAACAATACAACACTTTGTAATTGTACCAACTAGCCATAACATAAATTTCCTGGTTATAACATTAGTATAACATTTACCATATGGAAGTGCAACGATTACCACGAAATGGGTACAAAAAATTTTAAAAAAAGGGACCATCTTCATCTATAAAATTTCTTTCGCCGATTAGGGGAAAAAAAAAGGACCATGAGTTAGCCTAACATTGGAGTCATTAACATTTTTGGTTGTGGTACAGGTGACTAGGTGAGCAAACCGATGGTCCGACCTAACCCAAGGGTCCACGGTCGGTTTCAAAGCCACGAATGGTCAGGAGTAGGTGTACTAATTGTGGTCAAAGTTCAGTTTTCAAGTTAGTAAAAAATTTATCCGTCTAAAGCGACCCAACCAACTTATTTAATTATAAAGCATAGAAAAATATTACGGTTCATGAAAAGAACCCAAAATTCGTCCCACAAAGTAAGGTGGCTTCCAACTCACCAATGAGGGTCCCACGCACATTTTTTCTTTCCTTTTTAATTTTTATTTTCTTTTAAATTTCTTTCCTCTCTGCCGCATCTAGTTTATCAGCAGAAATGATACATACACACAAACAATTTACCCACAAATGACCCAAACACACACACGCACGTGTGTGGCCCCCACACACACTGCACCTCCAGTGTGTGTGGGGGCCACACACTTGTGTGTGTGTTTGGGTCATTTGTGGGTAAATTTTGTGTTTATATAGTGTTGCTCGGTTTATCAGTGAAATGCCCCCATGGCCCCATGTTCCGTATTTGACGTTGCCACCTTAAATTTTCCCTTCGGGCACCAGCTCATCACCAGCCATCAAAAGGCGTATATGTATCATTATTGAAATGTAGTGCCAAAACGAAAGGCGTGCATGGGACCCAGATATCTATCAGTGGTTTACGGAAGATTTTGCTCCTTGGTGCAAATGTATGTGGTGTGAGGAGAAGAGGTGCATTAATTGGATCCTCATGGGTCAGTTGCGAATGGGGGATGGATGCTGTCCCCGAGCACGGCCGTCCGTGCTCGACGATGAACGATTCAAATTTGACTGATAGTAGACAGTTCGAATTTGTTTGGACAGGACGTGATCCGAGCTGTTCACGGCTGAGCATGGACGGCTGAGATTGGACAACATGTTTCCCACCCCGGAGTTGGAAACGCGTTCAGTCTATTTACCCACCAATTTTTTTTCACTTGTCCTATCCTTTTACTTCATGGGACAAGATCACCCTCAGAGTGAACGTTACGCCCACTTTAATCGGCGAAAAAGGTGTAAAGTTCATCAAAAATTAATTTCATCATTATCAAAAAGTGTGTATTGATTCCGTAGACCTCATACATTTTTCATTCTTCGGAATGAGGATAACGTTCACTCTCATTCAGTGAGGGTGATTATGAGATTACACCTTATCCTTTTGTACCCTCGCCCCACAGCCCACGGGCCACGGCACACACATACCCAGTACCCAGTCTCTCTCTCCCACACACACATTATTTCCAGTGCGAAAATGAGAATTGCATTGCTGGATTAATCTCAATACATGATTATAAGTAGTACAAAGAAAGATCTGTACATGATCCTACTGTTTTGTGCTTGTGGTCAAAACGCGCGTGCTAGGTGTTGCTCGAGGTTGATGCAATGCTGGAATCCTTCGCATATCATATCATTTTTTTTTGTAACCAGATGTCCGGGCAGCACATCATATCATCTATAACACGGGACTAGAGTTGATGTTGTGTACCATCCAAGCCGTCCGCTCGGCGATTCAGTGGTCCAAATTTTATCTCGATTGTAAAATCACAAATCACAAATCATGAGAAATTTGCCTCGGATATTTTTTTTTTGGGAGTTCGAACTCCATTCGAAAATCATAAATCATGATTAAAATCGTCTATGACCATGCTATGTATGGCTTTCAAAATGAAGGGAAAAAAAAAATCAAATAGAAACAAAAATAAAAATGGATTCTTTGCTTTGGTTCTGTGCGAAAGGGCCTCTTTTTATTTTTATCCAGTAATATATCTAATCCGCTATGGAACAAACTGTTCAATATACCTTAATGTTAAGGTTTTGCTTAAGTTCATGTCAATTTTTCCTTTTCTATTTAAAGATCTTCAGCACTATAAAATTTGACCGGTTTAGATTTTCAATGAATTAATCCATCCACCATATACCATGGGAATCAAAAGGTTCTCTCTACGGTTCAAAGGGATTAACGTTGCTATTTCCTACGGTTCAAAAGTTTCTCTACATGTTCAAACGGTCTCTACAATTCAGAGGGTTTTGCTCCGTCTGTTTGGTTTTGCTCCATCCAATCCTCATTATGTTGCCTTTATTGGAGTCTGTTTTGGGGAATTGCCTTGAAGTTTGGTTGTTGCTGTTGATCCTAGTTTGGTCCTGTTTTGCAGCTGTTATCTTTTTTGTTTCCATTTGTGTTGTTGTATCTCTTGTTGGTATGGTCTTCCTCTGTCTAGGTTGACCCCTTGTTAGCCTTTGTTATTTCCCTTTCGGGTCCGTGGTGACTTTTGTCTCACATGGTTCCCTTTAATCTTTATAATCCGTTTTCAAAGATTAATAAATCTTTTTTGCCGTGCAAAAAAAAAAAAAAAACAATTCAGAGGGTTCAAAGGGATTATGATGGGAATCAAGACTCTCCCTACGGTTCAAACGGATTACCGCTACTTTATAACAATTGAACGAATAGACAAATTGAACAAATGGACAAACATATATTCTCTCTCATGAAGAAAATAACATTTTATTCATCATTTTCATCGTTCAATCATATCCCGTACACCAACATAATTTTACTTAACTTGAATTACAAGTGTAGCCGTCTCTGGCATACACTAAACTGCTAAAAAAAAACTAAGTTAATTGAATTGAAAGTGCAGTACAAGTAAGAAATTGTCATGGCTGCACAAGTAAGATCCATGTAAGTTTTTGCCGTCGCTGCTACAAGCTGGCCAACTTTAATATATGACAAGTACCCTCCCAACAAAGACCACAGAGTACCACTTGTTTCCTCTCATTCCTACTAAGAGAGAGATGATTAACATCTACATAATACATTTTGAAAGTTGGCTCAGAAATCATGGTCTTCACGGGTCTCATACAACACCATCATCACAGCCAATAAAATGGAACTGAATTACAATTAAAACTGAAAAGCGCAACTGAAACTGGAAAGTGGATACTAAATTTGACTAGTACCCCTTGCACAAAACTGTAACAACAATAGGGATGTCAATTTTACCTGAACCGATGCATGGGTAACCGAACCGTAACCATTTTTTTTACCTGAACCATAACGAAATATTCTCCATAAGTATGGGTATGGTATAGGATATGGGATAACCAAACAGTTCGGTTCTGTTATGGTTTGAAAGTAAATCCCCTTTTTTCCTTGGAAAGTACACCCACAAGTCCATTACTTTACTCCCCCAGTTTTTTACTCCAAAAACCAAAAGCATTCTCTCTCTCCCTCCAAATCAAACACATCTCTACCAATCTCCGCGGCCCCACCCCACTCGTCCTCCCAGTCCCAGAGATGTAGACTTGTCAATCGTCACTCGTGCACTTCCCCCTCCATCTCTTAGATTTTGCAAGGATTTTCCATCTATACAACTATAGATTTGTAGAGAGAGAAGGAAGTGACGGAAGCCAAGGGCGGCTCGTGGAGGAGGAGAAGCGGCTCTCCGATCGTACTAGCAATCATCTTCATCGGTAAAAAAATGCCTCGTTTTTGTTTGCTTATAGATCTGAAACATTTGTTGCTAATACATGTTGTTTTCTGAGCACTTCATCGGTAAAAAAATGCCTTGTTTTTGTTTGCTTACAGATTTGAAACATTTGTTGCTAAGTGATGTTGTTTTCTGAGCTTTGTATGTTTAGTTTGTGAGATTATTCGGGTACCCATTCGGTTCGGTTGTGGTTTCAATTTTCGCTACCCGTTCGGGTTTCGGTTCGGTTATGGGTACCCGTTCAGTTTTGGGGATCGGGTTCAGTTATGGCAATAACCGAACCGATCCGTCCCATTGCCATCCCTAAACAACAAGTGTTTCTGCTACAGTTACACTCAAATGGCAGGGAATACCTCTGCCTGAACTTTCTCAACTAGGAAACACACTTCTATTCTTCCGTTTCTCACCATTAACGCCTTTTTGACACCTACGCAATGCTTAGCTCAAAAACCAGAAGTTCTTTGGTTACATACCTCAGTATCAACCTCTTTGTGGTTTCCATGATTTCTTCCATTTACCAAGATTTTGCCCTTCCAAATGAGTTATGACCCTTGATATCAATTTGTGATCAAATAAAGACTAGGCATGATCATGCACCGAAACCAAAGACTAAGCAACGTGCTTCCAAAGAAAATCTCGATAATTTTGGCGAATCGGCTTGGGGAAGTGCTTGATGAGTTACTGGGTCCCCATCAGTGGGCTTTCATTAAAGGTAGAAACCTCGTTGGAACTTGTGGCTCATATGGAGAGGTATCAAGAAGTTCTAATGAAGCCCAGATGCATAGCGGAGCGGAGTGAAGTAGGGCGTATAATTAGGGTTGGAATAGATTAGGGTTTGTAAATACTCTCTATTGTAAAGTCTTAGCCGACTTTTATCATAATAACAAACTCGCTCGCTCCCGTAGAGGTACCCAGTTTTGGGGAACCACGTAAATCTTGTTGTCGGTTTCTTTACTATTCTTATTCCTTCATTGTGTGTGATTGATTTTCGCTAACAAACATTAGTGAAAACATTCTTCTGGCTCACGAGCTGGTCCGTAACTTTCATAGAGACAGAGGAACTCCTAAGTTTTGCGCCAAGTTAGCATGATACAACAGCAGAGGCAAGAATAGGTGGGGGAAAATATATAAGAGCATAAATTCTTCAAATTTTACCAACTATTATACACGCTAAAGAAGAAAAAATCAAGTGCAGATCATTATGGCGGCAGAACCATCAAATGCTTACAATACAAAAACACAGACAATGCATACCCATGCTTAGTAGGATTTAAGTTGGTAATTGGCTGCTTTACCTCTAGAAGTACCACAATCTAAGTGCTGCCTAGAGATCTAGAAGTGCGCATAAACAGTTGTAAGTCCTCATCGCAAGCTATTAAAATATTTTCGTCTTCCTCATTGTCATACACGACACAAAAAGTTCCAGCCTTCAGATTCAGCATTTTAGCCACTTCTTCGTGCAACTGTACTAATTGAGACGACAAAGACAACCTAAACTTTTTGATATAAGCCTCATATTTTGCCTCGATGGACACCATATTTGCATGAATTGTACACACAGAAGCATGCACCATCTTGAGTCCCTGAAAGAAGCAAAGTTCATTGGTGAGTGACTAATGGGAAATTCATGGAAACTTACAATCCCAACAGCGGAATAGTGCACCTGCACGCCTGCATTGACGTTGTTTTTTGACTGGAAGCGAGAACTAACTATCAAGACTTTGGACTATCCAGACACATACTTACGTGCGCTGAACTTATTCTTTTTTTTTATAATGATCAAGATTCTAAAAGTCGCTAAGGCCCTAGTCGAGCAACAGAGGACAGCCTAGTGCCTAGGCCGATTAATCGACGCCTAGAGATATACACGGTTATATCCCAATACATGCGTAATAATACCAAAAAATACGGTACCTAAGATTGCTCCCACTTTTTATATTTGTAATTTATGAAAATGCATGTATGTGTACCGTGGGATCTTTTTCAGCAGCCTTTAATGTGTCGCATTTGCGACGTCTCTGCAAATCCTCCTCATGTTGTCCATAACGTCCTCGCGGTTGCTTCCTTTTATAGGAATTCACTGATTGTATACCATCATGTAAATTAAACACAAATTTAAAGGGTATATATATATATATATTAAACACAGAGAGACAAATATGAGAGACTCACCAGAACTGGAAGAGTCAACAGAACTGGAAGACTCATTGCTCGAGCTCCCATCTGAGCCATCAACTATCCATGAAATTGAGTTTAACAGAAGGATAGGAACAGCTGCTGAATTTTTACTAGTTTTCTACTGCACACAATCTCTGTGTTTTTTTTTTTTTTTTTTTTTGCGATAATTTGGCGAGAAGAAGGTAACAATTGTCTTTTGCGTCAAGAAAATTAAAATAACTACTGCCTTTTGGTTTCCGGCTACATGGTGGATTAGGAAAAATAATCCGAATCACTCCCCTCGTTAGGCCTCGTAACGACACATATTGTGTTTGTAAAAAAATTATTTTGATTTTAACACTGATACGTGATGGAACTAATCACTTAAGGTGACTAATTTAAGTTCGCAGCTACGCTTGGAGTCCATTCTAATACAAAAGAAAATTTTTTTATACACTTATAATTATTTGAACAAATTGATTTTTTCCGTACATTTTTTCTCAAAGAGACCTACGAGGTGGACGACTCGGATTATATATTTACTTTATCCTTTTTGTACTTCATCCTTTTTATCAATTAGTTTTGCACAGCAAGAAAGGATTTTGAAGCCCCTTTTTTTTTCCACCATTTGACACTTTTAGGGGTTTTTTTCCTAGCTCAGATTTCGGTCAGATTCTAAAGCATAAATCAATCCGTGAAGAGTGCAATAAAAGATGAGAGAGGAGAGAGAAGGGGGAATAGTTTAAAAATGTACGAAAAAAGTGAGGCCCCCTACGGCTAATCTAACACATCTAGATGGAAACATTCATTCTCTCTTTAACCAAAACATATTGATCACATAAAATTGAGTCTATTTTTGTCACTTTTATCATATAACACACCCAAATCTCGGAAGAGTCAAAATTTGAAGATGATTTAACTAGTCACAAGAGGAGAGAACAAAAAACAGTAATCGAAAATGGGACTGTAGAACAAATTAACTAAACCGAGCCTTATGTCCTAATTTGTTGGACCATAGGACCTGAGCATAAAATGAGGAGAAAAGAGAGATCGAAGACTCATCGTGTAGATCGATGCGTGAAAAAGCCTATTTTGTGTATAATTTTCCCCAAGAAATAACTTTTCAATCTATAAGCTTTTTGTTGTATATTTTTGCCCAAGTAACTGTGCCTTCTGTTTGTGTTAAACGATAAGACTATTTTTCTTTCGAAAACAAAATAAATGGATAATTGAACTTGGGAAAAATGAGGAGAGAGAGAGAGAGAGGGAGGGAGGGGTTGCTTACCAGGAAAAGAAAACTTGGGCAATTTCTGGCGAGAAACCAGGACATAATTGTTGTCCTTACCGGAATGCACCTTCGACTCTCTGTCCATTTCACAACAGATCGAAATGGAAGGGTTCACTACACTGATGCCCAATTGGTCTGGGTCCAAACAGGTTGTGCAAATAATGAGACAGTTCAAAGGCCTTTATATAGGAACCACAAAGGATGAGACCACTAAAAAAGGATCGGTTCAGAAATGGCTCAAAACGCTCTCAAGGTTCCTTGACCTCCAAGTCCAAAAGTCTAATTACATCTCCACTAATACTACTGAAAATGACGGGTCACATGCATAGGGGTTGGCTCTTTTCGTCAGATCAAAAATCCATCACAAAATCAGTCAAAAAGGACAGACCAACAAATCAACAACAGCTTAAGAGTCCGAAGGATAAAAAAAACACCACAAATACAAAGGCCGGCCGGCCCCCACTGGCTCAAAAAATCTATAGTATTTCACTTATTATTGTGCCATAATTACACTTTACTAGTGCCTCAAAAATCTATAGGATTTCACTTAAACCCTGACTTCTTTATATTTAATAGTTAGATATGTGCACACGTGAAATTTGGTATCAAAGCCTTGGTTCTCATCCTGGCATACATAAATAATATTTGTGAATATTCGATATATTGAAGAAAATAAATCTGATGATTTAAATAACAATGCATCTTTACAAGTAATTGTTATACAAAATAATACTATAATAAGATTATTAAAAGAACCTCAAGTAACAAAAATAGAAACTAAATTTGCACCTTTAGATGGAGCATATCCTTATTCCTCCAGAGGAAATACTATTGAAAATTCATTTGAACTTAATTCTATCACTAGACTATCTAAATAAAAATGGATCTACGTAAGTCTAACGTAGAACAATTAGAAAAAGTGATAGAGACAAAATAATAATAATAATAATAATAATAATAATAATAATAATAATAATAATAATAATAATAATAATAATAATAATAGTGAAGTAAGATATAAAATAATTCTAGAAATAGCAAACAAAATAGATAAAATTGATGATAAAAAAATACGAAAACTAAATAATAGAACTATTGAGATAGAAGAAGACATGAATAAACAACTAAGATTGCGAAGCTTGGGAGAAATGAAACACATTCTCCTGGAAAACCTAAAAAAATAACAAGATGATAACAATAATAATATTTTAGAAATGAAAATGAATAAAAAAAATATGACAAATGTAGAAATGTCCTTGGTTAAATAGAAACAGAAAGAAAAATTGGAGAAACAAGTACAAACCTTGACCCTCGAAACTTTAGCAGAGCATGAATAAAAAATTCAGCAAGAAATTATGATAATAAGTAATAGTAGTAACTGGATAGCCAATATATACCCCAACAAGAAGCTTTCTTAAGAAATGTACCACGTTAAACCAATAAGTAATAGTAGTAACTGGATAGCCAATAGCTTTCTAAACTATATCGAGCACAGCTAGCAGGAACTGTAGTTAATTGGTATGATAACCTAAAAGAAAATGATAAAATCATTTTAGAAATAGGAAATACACCAGAACAATTATTAGACAAATTTGTAAAATATGTAGAAGAAGAATTCGAAGGACAAGAATTCTACAAAGATAGGCAACATAGAATTTGGACAAGAAAGATAAATAATACGAAGTACAGAAATATAGGATATGAAATATTTAGAAAATTATATATGCCAATTTTCTTACAACTACTATAAACTAGATAGTAATAACAATAAGTTGATTTTATTTTTCTATAAACTACCATATCCTATCAATGTTAGTATTGAAGAAAAATTCAAAAAACGATTAAAAGATCTAGGAGCAGGAAGAAAAGGCTCCCTCAGACATAGAATTAGGTATTTAAGAGAATGGGTAGATCAAAAATGTTTAAAAATAAAACAAAGAAAGAAAATGAAAAAAAGTATATATTTGCATTGCTAGAAATCCTCAAATTGATGGGGCGGCACAAATAATGAAAATAAAAAATCTTATAAAAGGAAGAAAAAAATTATAAAAGGAAATTTTTTAATAAACAACGAGGAGAAAAATACATGAGCAAATATTTCAAAAACATTTTAAAGCTTATAATAAGAAACGAAGATTTTTCAGAAAAAGTAATTATTGTCCCGAAGGAAAAAAGATTTGCAAATGTCAGGCATGTAGAGAAATTGGACACTATGCTAATCAATGTAAAAATAAAAAGAATAATAAGTTAATAGAAGCACTAAGACCCCAGACTACGTATAATTAGAAGAGAGTTTTTTTTTTTTTAATTTTTATCTCTGAAACTATTCATGTTTTTTTCTGTTTTGTCTCTAAACTATCAATCAGACAATTTCATTCCCTAAACTATGCACATGATTTCTGCTTCGCCCTTAAACTATCAATTTGACAATTTCATCCTCTAAGCTACTTGATTTTAACCGATTTCCTCCTCAAATAGGAGTTAAAAAAGTACCAAATAAGTTGCAAAACATGTAGTTTAGGGGAGGAAATCGTAAAATTGGAAAGATGTACTTATCAACATTAAGTGGGGTTTCAAATGTGTATCTCCTCCTTCTCGATATCAACTCTTCAACTTGCGAATTAGGGGTTGTTCGTTCTAAACTATCAAACTTTAATTTAGATCGTTACTGTAACACCTCCATACATCAGACAAGAACGAGATAAGAAGAGACAAAATGGACTAGAATGAACCCATACATGTCATACAGGGTTTAAAAGGTCAATTTGTTCCATCAATGGAAAGTATCGACCATTAGCAATTATAGGCAGATTAGGGTGTGCCGTTGTCCACTTTTAATGTTGATGGGGTGTTAGTGAGACAAGCCTTAGATAATGGTGAGTTTTTGTAATTGAGCCAATCTAAATGTAGGAGTACATGAAATCTCTGATGCCCTGAATTCTAATGCAATAGAATAGATCATTTCCCTTTCAAAAAGCAACATCGGATTCCAATTATTTCAATTAGTTAATACAAAAATAGTGCTCTTTCGTCTTATACAAAAATATGTTGGCCTTGAACCATTTATAGATGAAATAATTTATTGTAATGTACTACTTGTTTTGTTTAACTTTCTCACTCTTTCGGCTAAGAAGTATAGTACACATGTATATTAGGACAACTAGCACTGGCTTAACTCTTAACAACAAAAAAAATTGTAAGATTTAAATTAAAAATGAATCAAATTTTATATAGCAACTACGTTCAGATCTTATAAATTTCCCTAGGAAAAATTATACTTCGATATCACAAATATAACCGAAAAACTAATAGTTGTTTCAATGTGCTCTCTTTGGAATCAAGATTCCTTTTATTTGATGAAAGTGGACAAAAAATTTGGAACAAAGGAAATGAATTTTGTTGTGTACAAAGAAGAGGGACAAGAATTGAACACATGACCTCTTGCATAGAGGGTGTGTAGCTAATTACCACTACACAACAAGATGCCTTTTATACCTATTATCAACACATAATATATAGAGTGATAATGTCAAAACTATTTTTTATTATTCCAAAACTCCAATGCATAAATACTTATATAAAAAAAAAACACACGATTTTGTTTCGAGCCCCACTGTGAAGTTCTGAACCGTTGATCTTGTTTAAATGAGTAAAATAAGAGATCCTGCAAAAATTCAGCTTAATCGGATATCGGTAAGTGCTTGATCCAAACAGTTTTGCAAAAACTGTGACAGGAACTAGTGTTTTTAAAATCGTTTGGATCATGCACTTACCGATATTCGATTGAGCTGAAATTTTGCAGGACCTTTTATTTTACTCATTTAAACAAGATCAGCGGTTCAGAACATCACAAGGGGGCTCTAAAGAGTGTTGTGTTTTTTTATGTGTTTTTTTAAGTGTGAGGGGAACCGGCCCCATATATATATATACACACACACACACACAATTAAATAATTTTTTTTAAATGGTATTTTTTATCAATGACGCGACACAGATGAAAATATTTAGATGTATTTAGAGTCATACGATGCATGTAGACTCACATTTGTTGTGAAGGATCCACGTGCATAAGATTATTTCGAACACATTTATGTCCGAATCTCTACACCATATATTGCTCTATTACTTATTTCAAAATAATACTCACTCATTTCTGGAGAAAAACTTGGGTGCAAGTTTTTCTCCTTCTGCACGTAACCTATTACCTACCTAACTTCCTCCACAATTCCATTGACCTGTCCTTGCACGTTGCAATATCATTGAACGGAGATTTAATTAATTTCTTATTTTTTTTGATGAAATTATTTTTGAACTGACCCAAACGAACCTTTCCAGAACCAACCGGTCCAACCTACCCCTTACATTTCATTGACTTCTGTAGGGGAGGTCAGCGTGTCTGGTGAATAGACATTTGACTGACCCGTAATAGCTCGCCACCTGGAAAGAGATGTTGCAACAGACACGTCAGATATTAACCTAATTCGAGTAAATGGGGCAAAACCCCACTTCGCGGAAGAACACAAAGTGCCTACGAGTATCTTAAGAAAAGGATACCTTGAATAAGGGAACCCCACTCTATGGGGAATCACCTGTCGCGACACCCTTAGAAGAGGAAATCGATGCGACGGGAAGAAC